>CAHIKZ030003139.1:0-178589 GCA_903632075.3 Acanthosepion pharaonis
CATGAACAAATGGTAGATTTATAAATGTGTAAGACGGAATCATCTAATAGGAAAAATTGTCTGGCTCAATACATTGAACCAATTTACTTAGCAGCAGACATAGCAATTGATTCAATATAATCATTTCATGTCAGTGGAAATATAAGAGACCAAGAAGGTGCAAGGAATTGCTCTCCTAGAGGTCAGCATCAGCCATGCTGATAGAATGCAAAAAAGTTCTCTGCAGTGACTAAAAAAATAAGTTTTGTTTTGGAAGCATTTTCAATCCATTCCTTGCCTCAGTTGTCATTTTTGAGAGCAGCTGCCAGTTTTTTATTTTGTCAAACCTACTTTTAAGAGTAAATATTCATGTCATCAGCATAAATACCTAGTTGGGAATTGATGAAGATAAGAAACAAAGCAGGCTCTGTGGCGGACATGAGATAGAATCTGGGACGAGCACAACTGGTCGCAACTTGCCTTGTCCCTGCCAAAAAAGAGCCCAAATTTGCTTAGCATGTAAAGCTACTGCAGTTGAAATGTGGGAGAAAAAAAAGCACTTACCGCTCTGTAAGTAAGAATCCTCGGCCAGATAATGTATAAAAAGAATGAGGGGACTTGCATTTGCATTTTTTATGCAATAAATATGCAATGCATTATAGGACATGGACGCAATGAATTATGGGATCACATTTTCATGAGGGATTATGGGTATATGGACAAATATAAAAGCAACTACTTTTTTCCCAGTGTGGTAGTTCTTTGAGTGACGTTCATGGTTGGTGGCAAGAACAGTCTGTTAGTGTGATTTTGAGACAGAACTCAAGAAGGAATGACTCAAGGTTGAAATACCAGCTGGGAGAGCTTGAATTTACTCGCTGGTTGCTGTTTTCTTTATTCGCCTCAGGCCCAAAGATAGAGCCCTGGGGTCCCCCACTAATGTGAAATGATCTAGAAGTGTGGCCATTGAACATTACATGATTTATGAAGTATGAGTGGATTAAGCCAAACATTTGTCCAGAGACATCTTACCTCTTCAGTTTGTAGAGAAGGCCAGCATGCCAATATCTGTTAGATCTAAAGCCTCATTGTTTGTATCTAAAGTCTGATAGACAAATTCAGTAATAACTGTCCATTAATACATTGGTGGTTGACCTAGAGAAATTGTTTATCTGAAACAAATGAGATTGTTGAGGATGCTGACTTTCTCAAGAGAAATTATGAGACTATTTGATTTATGAAAAAAAAAGTGTTTGGGCTAAATCAGATAAAATAATGGCAGCGATTACTAATTATTCTGGGCACTGTCCAGAATAAAGCAATCTTAATGCAATGATGAAGCGTGGCATTTAAATAAGTGAATTACAAATGAACAAGATAAAGATTTCTTTATTAACAAACAACAATTTATTTAGATGTTTTATACATTGTGTGCTGAATATAATAAGAAAAGAAGGCTAAGTTCACATGTACATATTTAGTATATATGTATGTTTAATATAGTCCATGAAGATGGAAAGGTACAAAGACACACAGTGATTTTGTTAAATAAATTCATGAAAATGGAAAAGTTTGACAAAAAACAAAAAAAAACACACATTAAGGTGTGTTTAATAAAACCCCTTGAAAGGAGGAAAGTTCATGCCTTTGTTTCATTGTAGAATCTATATCAGAGAAGCATGAAATGTTTCAGTGGATTAGTTAATTGATTGAGTTGACAACAAGGAATCTATTCACCAACTGCCCCTTGTTTGCTTTATGATCTGTATTTATAGTTTCCCTTAAGCAGGTGATGGGCCTCAAAAATAGTGAGGGAAATGCTGTCAGTGGTCAATTAATAATTTATATTATACTTTGAATGTTTTCAATGCTACCGGAAGTGCCACTTGGAGCCTATGTGTAAATAACTTATTTTGGTCATTCGACTCCTGACTCTTGAGATAGAAACTTCCGGTTGACCAGTCAAAATGCTTAACCAATTTGAAATTGAACATCACTTGATACAAAATTTTAAGATTTAAAAGTATATAAATTAGTCTAATTGAACCTAAATAAATAAATAAAAAATTCTTGTAAAAATTCATAAAAAATCTTTTTTTCTTAAGACAATAGTCCCCATTTATTTATTAAAAAAAAAAAATTTGTCTTAGTTTTATTGCATCTTTTTTTTTTTTTAATTCTATTTCAAAGCAGATTTTCTGTAACTGGGGGTCCTGTTTCACCAGAAAAAAAAAAAAAAAAAAAAAAAAAAAAAAAGATTTTAAGTCAGTATAATAAATTTTTAGAAAAGAAATTCTCGAAATTTCATAAAAAAAAAAAAAAAAATATTGCAAAAATTTTCTAAAAAATTAATTAACGTTTCAAAAATAGTTTCATTAATTTCTGAATAAGTCCTGAAAGTTTCATTAAAATCCGACAATTATCCGATTTTACAGGAATTTCAAAATTTTTGATAGACTTTTTCGTACAAATTTAAGGTCCCGCGTTGACGACAGAAAAAAAAAAATTAACTAAATAAAATATCGAAAGTTCTAAAAAGGATTAATTTTTTTTTTAAATTTTTACATCAAAGAATAAGCTTTCCTTTTAATTTAATTTAAATAATAAAGATTTTGACGAAGAAATTGTTTTGGGCATTTTTTTTCATCGTGGTTTCATGCCCATAATAGTTGATCCAAGCGTGAGCCGCGAGAAAAAAAAATGTTTTTTCTTTTATGTAAAATCTTCAACCCAATAAACTGTAAACAGATCATGTCTAGAAACTGTTTGAAAGAAGAAAAGAAATCAAATAAATGAAATCACTTGTTTTGACGAAACAGTGAAAAAGTAATAAAACAGTTGAGGAGTAGTAATGTAAAAATAAAAATATTTTTTTTAATGTGCTAAAAATTAAAAAGCCATGACCTGCCCATATGTTATTCTGAAAAAATGAATTAAATAATTTTCTTGACTATTTCTTTACAGCAGAAATTTTTCAAATTAATTTCTGTACTTAGTGTGCTTCAGTGTTTCACAAGTTTAAATTCAATGGGGGAAGAAAAAAAAAAGGTATAGCCAAAAATCCGAATCAATATCAGCAGTTTTTGGGTTAATGCTGATATTGGGATTTTTGTTGAAAATCCTCAACTCACCAGAAAAGTTCACAATAAAATTTTTAGGACACTTTTTTTTTCTAAAACTCCGTTGAAAGAAGTCAATTGTTATGTTTTAGTTTGGGATTAAAAACCTACAGACTAAGAGAGAGCAGAGACAATAATTCAATAGACATGTTAGTTTTGAGACGGTTTCCTTATTTTTTTTTTAATTCTTTTTTTAATACATTTTTTATTGTTATAGAAAGAAGAGTGAAAATAATGCGTCACGAAAGAGAAACAAATGTGGCTACACACCATTCAATAATTAAACAATAATAATCTTTTCGTGCACTCTAATTAGATTCTGCGTGGTGAGTCAAGTCATGTTATTGGCGTGTAATCAGAGTCAACAAGGGATAATGTTTCCATTTCATAATTTATTTTTTTTTTACAAAATTAACACATGCGTACATATATAACTAGTTTAAAGTTATTTTTCCAACAATAATTCCGTTTCCAGATTAAATTTTTTTTTTAATTGACAACTATTATATATAATTTTTTAACATAACACAAAACTGCCGCAAAAAGTAAGTTTCTTCTTAAGAAAAAAGAAGTATAACAGCTGAAAATATGGGAACTGTTCTTTCTCAACGTTTGACTATTAGCTAATAATTAGCCAAATAGGTGGAGAAAATAAGGATAGGAAGACCGTGTTGCAGCAATCTACCAATTGAAGAATGCGGGCCTGTGACTTCTATAAAAATTAGATTTCGAAATTTTTTTTTTTTTATTCACTCGAACACGAGTAGCGCCAGTCTGAAGTCTCGTCATTTAGAAACCTACCCAGAAAAAAAAATGATTTATTAAATTTTGAGAAGTCAAATGAGATTTAGATTTGTTTTCACGAAAGGGTTCTTTTGAAAATCTGACTATTTTCAACCAAGTCATCTACATTTTCCGCTTTTATTCACTCAGTTAAAGAAAGTCCTGAAAAAACATAAATCAAGTCGAAGTTGTCAGTTTTCGTTTAGGTCTTGTAAAATTTTTACAAATAAAATTTATTTGTAAAAATTTATTTAATAAATGTTCAAAAAATAAGTAAGTAGTAGTCTAAAATGACTCTAAAAACTATGTATTAAAATTTGTTTTCAGTTGATCATATACATTTTCATTCATCACTCTCATGTCTCAGTGTAACAATCATACCTTTTTCATTTTCAGAATGATTAATTTTAAAAGTTACAACTCGCAGGATAGAGACTGAACGATAAACTGGTTCTCATGAGATAGACATTTCCAAGTTGACACTTATCACAGGAAGATTTTTAATTTTTACTTTTTACCTCAACTACAGCTTTGTTTTCGTTTTCTCGACAACAAAAATAACTTGTTAATGTTTCAAGTTAGAAGTAATTTATAATGAAAAAAACATAAAAAGGAGAAACTAGATTTAAAAACAAAAACTTACCCATTTTGGACGGGTCGGTAGCACTTGTCACTAATTCCACTGCATGTTTTTCGGTTGGTTCAGTTGCTCCGTAGTTGGTCGTAACATTGTTATAGGTACCGTTAGTCTCCATATTCATTTCTTTTTTTGTTTAAATTGAACAGCAGACCAAATCAGCAGGAAGAACTTTTTTTTTATCAGTAGACAGAAAACAATATTATTTTTTCCTTAATTTTAAGTTTTTTAACTAAAGAAAAACTGTGGTGGAATATAGTAGTTACTTGTCCACTAATCGTTCCCTCCATTGAGAACAGATGTAGCATATTCCACCCACTAAAAAAGAAGCATGCGATTATCTAAGAAATGGTATTCGACTCGACTTTTTCTTATTTATCGGGATTTTTTTCTTCCCAACTGTAATTGACGAGCTCCAGCGACGAATGAAGAATGTCTGAAAAAGAAACAGTGGTTGGTTGATTACAATTTATTTTTTTATCCATTGTTATGTGTGTACAGACTACAGTACTACTAGTTGTCAATGATTCAAAATTCAAGTCAAATTGAAATCTGCTTCAAGAAAGAGGGAAAGCCGAAAGCGTATGATGCAACATCGTGTTAATCAAAGTATCTAAAATAAATTATTAATCAATTTGGTACGTAAATTAAAGAGAAGACAAGCGATTATCATTACAAACACTTGTTCATGAGTATTAGTAGTCAGAAAAGAAAGGAGGTGTAGACGGATGAAAGGATGATGGAAGCAACGCTAAACTTGGAGCCAAAAAGAAAAGACCAATAATTTAATTTTTGTATTGACAAACAAAAGCTAAGAAGGGAAAAAAGAAATAAACTGGAAAAAGCGAAAATGATACAAACGTACTTTAAACTTAGGATGTTTCATTCAAACGCAGGCGTGTGTGCCTTAAGAAATAGCGTGAATGAATGAATTATTCGCGTGTCAGTTGTTAGCAGCAGTTACATAAAAGATGTACTACAACTGGAGGTCAGAGAGTGTTTATACAATCATGACATTTTATTTTACATTGTTAGATCATTGTTTTCAACGAATTATAGCAACGTTTTAGTTAGAGAATGTACTAAAAAATAACATTATTACTTACTAAGAAAGAATGTGATTATTATTTCATAACTCAAACTGGAATGAAATTAGAAACAAACGTTAATCATTTAATGATTAAGTTAAGTTAAGATTGTAAGAAAAAATGTTTGCTTTGTTGGGGTCCTTTTTTATCAGAAGAATATTTGCAAATAAAGTTAAACAACACAGAGAGCAAGGGAAATTTAAAAAAAAAAAGGGTAACTCAAAAAACTGAATGCACGCACACAATTTTTGGTGCGTGTAACCAACCAATAACGAAGTCAGAAAAATAAAATTAATGAAAATTTAAAAATGAACAGTAAAGCTAAACCAGGATCTTCTTAGAACAACCAAACGAAATTAAATTTTCTTTTCCTTTTTTTTTTTTTTTTTAATTTCAATTATTCTAAGAGTCGTTTTTATTTTTTTAGAGTGCGATCACAATCCATATGCTTAGAAAAAAAAATAAATTCGATAATTTTTTTTACCCAAGTTTACTTGTTGCCACTTTTAAATTAAATACTGAATTTGACTTTTAGTGTATGACAACCAGATAATAAAAACATGATAATTTTTTTTAAATATTAAGTTGAAGAAACTTGAAATATTAGCAACAAACAAAAGTAAAACTGACTTACAGAAAAAGTGATGATAACAGAGAAGAGGTCCACAGGGACGTATTGTGAGTATTTCTTCTTTTGGCCATAAAAAAGTGTCACGTTTTTAAACTAGGATCTTTTGGCTTGTTATTCCTTTTATAAAGATCTGGGTTCATTCTGCTACTGATTGTTAATTAGATTGTTTCTAATATAAAAGCAATAAACTCCACATTTTTTTTTTTTTTTACTTCAAGTAAAAAACTAAAACACCTGTCAAATCCATAACAAGGCCACCGACTCCACTGATTGGTTGAAATGGAGGGCTTGTATATGACGTCACAAATCAGATTTTTTATTTTTAAATCTTATTTCTCCAGTGATGAAATCATTTGTTATTGGAAGGTAAGTATTTTGTTTGTTTGTTTGTTTAGCGGCATATTAGCTCCTTATGGGTCATTTAATGCCGAAATTTAATTTTCCTGGGAGCATTAGTAATTTCTTTTAGAAAAATGTAGAGCGGGTAATTTTCTTTTCAAAAATGCATTACTGGTAATCTTTTTTTTTTTTTTATTTAGAAAAATGTATTGCTGGTAATTTTTTTTACTATCAGAATGTTTTGCTGATATTTTTACTATAATATTTTTTATACTTTCACAGTGTTTTGAATCCAGTTTGGGGGTTAACTATTTGCCCATAACTGGGACTGTAACAGGTGCTACTACCCCAGGTCAAGGTGGACTTGGGAACAACAGACAAAGAGGTGGTTCCATGCTCCTCAAAACCTCCCAATCAGAGGCCTTGCTGCTTGGTGTATTTTATCGTTATACACAGGATGGTCAGATAAGTAAATATGTGACAGAGAGAGTTTGGGAAAAACACACACACACACGTATATTTATTTTTAGTGAAATTGGAATAGATTTGAATAGTGAAATTAAATCAGAGCATTTTGTTTACTGATGTGGAAATTTGATCTAGGGCAGAAATTGTACCCATTGAATTTAGGTCATCAGTAGACAATGGAAATGGTCGAAATAATTTTTATTGATTTAAAAATTGAAATAGAGCTGAGTAAGCTAGAAGGACCTTTAGAATTCACATTATTTTAGGTTGAAACAGCCAAAACCCCATGATAATCACATGCAAAGTAGCAGGGCCAAGGTTCAGTTGTAACCAACCAGATTTCTCTATATAAATATGTAGTTATGCTGAAAAAGGGACAGACGGGTGAGCATTGGGCAGATCGAAGAGAGAGACAGAAGAGAATTAGCCCGGGCAAGAGTTGGGCTAGAGACAGTGGAGAGTCGAGTTGGAGATTCAAGAAGGAGAGAAAGTAATGTGAGAGATTGGAACAAAGCGTCCGCTAACATGTACTGTTGATATAAGTACTGCTGCTTCTGCTACCACAAATATTACTACTACTGTTACTACTGCTAAGGAGGAACGCCACTATAAACTTTAAGCCGTGCACAGAAATCTTATTCCCCCATCGCAAGAGTCGTATATCATTCTGAGACGATTTAAGAACAAGTTAATCATAACACACACTCTCTCTGTCCAGAATCCAGTGTATGCGTTTCTACATCAATTACTTTTCTTTTCTGTAACCCGTTTCTTTTCTATACTATTCTTTTCTGCTATATAAAAGACATTAACAATTCAATCATTGAATAGTTGTTTTGTTTTTGCTGTATTCTAAATTTCTTAGCACAGACTCTCCAGCTGTGTCTACATCTTCAGTCGACCGTGAATGGATGAACATCACTTCTGCTTCCTGGATCAAACCAAACACAACATGAGCAGGAAGCAGGATTAAACCAGTGGACTGGTCAAATAATCTACGGATGCTCAGCGGACCTATGGCCACTCCCTTAAGTTCAGTTAGGACCGAGTAGACACCTCGACCCAGAGAGTAAAATGTTGAGGAGCTGGGGTGAAAGTGTTAGAAATAATACCCATGTTAAACAAAGGGAAAAAATAAATCATCTTTCATTGAGTAATTTTATTTTTTATCTTGTACAAGTGGGTTTGATATTGATATTCATGCATTGTTTTTAGTCTCAAGCAAAATAATTTTTAATTATTTTAGCTCTATTCCAAAGAAGAAAAAAGAAAAGGTTCATGCTGCTTTAAAGTTGTCTAAGCATGAACAATTTATAGTAATTATATACAAATCAGTAATTGCATCACAACATTTTGGGAAGGGGTCATAGTAAAAATAATCCAAGACTTTTTAAAACAGACACATGAACATATACCATTTATTTTACATATTTTAATGAATAATAACAACAATAATAACAACAACCTTAATCTTAACCTCATAGAAAATTACTTTTGTTTATAGACAATGATGAAGAGAGACCTTTTCTTATTTTGTAGCAATTCAGCTTAATCACTCATATTTATTCATTTAAGATTTTTGCTTCAACAACATCAGTTTCAAGAACTTATGAAAAGGTAAAGGTAAATTATCCTCTATAGTGAGTGCCCTGATCAGTTTTTTTTTCTTGATTCAACAGTTGAAAATATTTTGTAAACAAATTAGCTATCAACTTCCTCTATATCTATCACAGACTGTTGGTTAATTAATTGAGGATGTTGTAAATGTTCTGTAGATCACCGCATTTAATGAACATTGTGTTGTTAAATTCAAAACAGTCAGTATGCAAATGACCAATGTTACATAAAACTATTTACAGGTGTCTTATCCTGTTGGCATTTCCACATTTTTTAAAAACAATTGGAAAAAAAAGTTTAACCAGCATTGTCATAAGACTGGTTCAGGATATAAAGAGGCTTCAAAAGCAATCCAGACAGGTGTTCCATGGCCCTGAGACTATGAATGGCAGAAAGAGACCTTCGCATTGTGGAACTGGCCTGAGAGGAACTAAAACATATAGGTGGTATGCAATATCAGGGTCAGGTGCAAAAGATGTCATCCAAAGTCATAAATGTGAGCTCAGAACTGCATAGAGATGAGCTCCGATGATGAGCAGATGGTTTCATCCAGGAAATCACCATCCCTGATGGACAGCTGCAATCATCGGCTAGTATTTGCTTGTGGTTTTAGAGAGCACTTTAAAGACTTGCAGAAGACCTCTTTCCAAGAGCATTTAGCTGATTTCCCCAGATTAGAACCACACAAGGCAGCTAGATATGATGGTCTGATAATGGAAGGTATGATTGTTGCTGCTAAGTTGGTACCAACAAAGCTCCAAGACACAATGGCCTCCCTTATGAAATTTTCCTCAAAATGCCACATGTTTGTTTATCTTTTGGCAATAGTTTTCAACAACTGGTTCAATCAGGGACCATCATTTCCTGAAAGAACACACTAGAGGCCACCAGGTTTGGTGAAGGCTTTTGCACATTAACTGAACTCTTATACCAAGCCCCCAGTGCCATAGTACAGGTGAATGGCAAAAAGTCCAAGCTGTTCAATATCACAAGGTCCATTAGGCAGAGCTGCCCTCTATCACCTTTGTTCTATGGACTCATGCTGGAACCCTTCCTCCTGAAACTAATAGGAGGTCCTGAGTTTTCCCCAATCTGGGGAATTAGATTGTCAGGTGGGGTAACAGCCCGGGTGTCTGCATACACTGATGACATCACCGTCTGTGTGTCTAGCTGTTGGGACATAAGCTGGGTAAGTGCAGAAATTCTGTGCTATGAGCAAATGACAGAGGACAGGATCAATAAATCCAAGTCCACCAGACTGAGGCCGAGAGCATGGAAAGAGAGGGCTCTGCTGGGAATGTTTGAGTGAACAAATGGACTTGTTCGCATCTTGTGGTGTGGTTCAGACCTGATCTCCAGCTCTAGAAAAACTGGGCAGAAGTTGACAAGATGGCGGATGCATGGCCCTACAGGCATTTATCACTTAAATCTACACTCTGATCCTGTACAGATTGTCAGTCCTTTTCATCACAGTGAAAAAGATGACTATATTCCACCAACTCCTCTCTAAACTGATCTGGGTGAGAGAACGACCATTGGTGAGCAAGGAAGTTTGGATTTAATGTCCACATAATGGAGGACTGGGTTTGCCACACCTTCTAGGTAAAAGAGGCTGCCTGTGATCCCCTCTATTAGTACCATGGCCTGACAGAGGAGGAACACCAGTTCCATTGACACTGAGCCCCAGGTACTGATTTCCTCACCAATTCTGACTTGGCGCCTGGAACAAAATGCCTTGCCAGTCAACAATATCAGGTTCAGGATGGGAGTAGCTGAAGTACCCATGCAAGTGTGGGAGATGCAGTGATCCAGAAGAGACAGCCAAACATATTTTCTATCACTATGTATGTGATAATGTGGCCTCTCTGTGAGAGGGTCTGAAATGCATGATGTTCCTCACACTCTTGGCCCTAGTCAGAATGGTTGTGTGGAACACCAGGCAGCTTATGGTCCTGCATGGAGATATTCTGTCTCACTATGACCTGAAGATGAGATGTGACAAAGACTGACCAAGGAGGATTTCTGTGACAAATGGGTGAAAAAACCAGTTGTGAAAGGTGCCAAATTAGTATGACTTTTTTAACTTTTGTGTGCCACCATGGTACATTCCATCAGTATTCGAACAGCCTGGTAAAATGAAACTTGTTGTGTGATCAGTATCCCCTACATCTGCTGTTCATATTCCACTCACCCCCTTGCATGTTAATATTTATAGCATAAATGATGATCTGCAGGTCTGTGGTAGGTGACAGATGAAAAGAGATGGACAAAAGGAGTATTGTTCATATGGATGGGCTGAATGAGAGAGTAGTTTGAATTTTTAGTACTAGACTTTGCATGACAAGCCTTACTCCAACTTTTTTTCCTGGCCTTGTGCTGAATTGCTGTAATTTTGTCAATAAATATTATGATCAAATTTCTGCAGACATGATGACCCAAGTGTATGCACTTAGATTCCCCACATTAAATAACTAACCTTGTGTTGTATCACACTCCAGTGGGATGGGGGGTATGGGTAATTACCCAGGTATTAGGATCAAATTGTAGTATCTGTTCCAGCAGCAGCCAACTGCCTGTCTACAGCTTCCAGCCATCAACAGCAGCTCCAGCTTGCCAGCCATCATCATCTCCAGCTTGCCATTGGCCTTCACTCCGGTCATCTACAGCTCCTGCTACATCAGCCATCTCCAGCTTGTTGCTCCAGCCATCTCCAGTAGGCCTCCAGATCCTGCCACTCCAGCCATCCTTGCCAATGATATGCAATAAATTGTCCTTTTCAGGACAACACTCTCTAGCAAACATGAAACTGCCCTTCTCTAAACAATGCTATTTCTCACCCTCTGCATCAGCATGTCTACATTCACACTTACATTATTTTTGTCCATGTATTTTTAACAAAAATAAACTTGGCAATATTTATTTTTACTCAAGTCTTTGTTTTGTTTGTTGTTGTCTTCTGTCATTCGATATCTGTTTGCGGGCCAATATACCACCCACAAGAAAGTGGTGACCTACAATGTGAATGACACAGTGATTATTGATGAAAAACATTGTATCCACTATGACTTCCAACAAAGATACAACTGAGATGTCAGCCAATACATCAACACCCCTACTCCAGATACTCCCATATAATTAAGTTAACCCCAGAAATTGGTTGCAGCTCAAAGCAATATTCACCATGCAGAGAATCACCTCCCGGAGATCCAGGTTCACCAATGTGGTGCAAATCTCCAGTTTAAGACAGCAGGGTGCACAGCCAGAGCCACAATCAGAAGAAACAGAACAAGCCAGATATCTGCTGGTTCCATTAAACTTTCTGAGGCAAAGCAAGGAACTGCAAGTCTTGCAAGTATCAGATGGCCCAGGGAAAATTAAAAACCAAAGGGTAGCAATGGTGGACTCAGCCGATGGAAAATACAATGCTTTTTGTTTTATGTATGGGACAAAAACAGCAGACTAATGTTTCTCGTGAACACAGGAGCAGTGATCAGCGTGATACCCCCTCCAAGCAGCTCCCATACAGAGACTTATGGTTACAAAGACACTCACATTAAACATTGACATGCAACATGATTTTACATGGTTATTTACTCAAGCCAATATCAGGACACATATACTTGGAGCAGATTTCCTGGTACATTTTAATGTGCCAGTGCACATAAATATGAGTACCCTGTCAGACAATACACAAGCATCTGTATCATTAGTATCCACACGTATTACAATACAAAAGGAATCAGTGTTGCAACTTGCCACAATCGTGAGTTTATAGACATATTAGATCGGTAAACAGAAATCACACAGCCATTTAAGAATATTGATTCAGAAAAACATCAAACCCAGTACCATATCAGAACAACTGGACAGCCTGCAAGTTCTCACCCACAATGATTGCCACCACACAAATATGACTATGTGAAGAAAGTGTTCCAGAAAATGTTGCATGAAGGCATCATCTATCTATCAGACAGCCCATATGCCTCACCACTACCCCCGGTTTCAAAACCTGAAAGTATGGACTTCCGAATATGTGTCAATTACAGGAAAATTCCTCAACCATCCCTGATCACTACCCAGTCCCTCATATCCATGACTGTGACTAGAGGGTACCAACATATTCTTTAAGATCAACTGAACCAAAGCATACCACCAAATCCCTGTGGCTATGGATGACATTCTCAAAACAGTTGTTACCATCCCATTTGGCCTATATGAATTTGTAAAAATGCTATTTGACCTGAGGAACGCCACTCAGACATTTCAATGCCTAATTGATAAAGTTTTACATCGTCATCCTTTCACATATGCATATATTGACGATATCCTGATAGCTTGTCAATACACATAAACATGAGGTGTTTCAAAGATTGTCTCATTCTGGTCTTCTGATCAATTTAAACAAATGTGTCTTTGGCTCGCCAAGCATCAACTTCTTTGGACACAACATTGACACCAATGGAGAAGATTAAAGCCATCCAGGACTTTCCTACACCAACTTCAATCAGACAACTATAACTTTTCATCAGAATGATCAATTTCTACTGAAGATTTGTGTGGAATTGTTCAGAAATACTTCATCCCTTAACAAATCTTTTTCAGAAGAACAAAAACATCACTTTGGAAGGCAATGCCATGCATACATGCATTCAACACTGCAAAAACCGCACCTACTGACTTCACAAAATTGTCATTTTTCAACAACAATCCACAGGCCAAAATATTACTGACTACAGACATCTGATGCAGGAGTAGGTGTAGTCTTCAAGCAAAAAAAAAAGTACCAGCATAAACCAATCACTTTCTTCTCGGCTAAACTCTCATCAGCTCAAACCAGATATAGTACCTTATCCAGAGAACTACTGGCTATCTACTTAGCCATCAAACATTTATGCCATCTGCTTGAGGGAAGAGATTTCACTATCTACACTGACCATAAACTGCTGACGATGGCTAAGAACACTAACTTGGACAAATACACATCTTGAAAAATTAGACATTTGGATTACATCTTGCAATTATCTACAAATATATGCCACATAAAAGGTAAAGATAACACGGTAGCAGATACACTCCCAAGAGCGAACATTAATACACTTGCTGATGGCATACTGAGTCATGATTTAATAGCTGACAAACAAAAGTCAGACAAGATTAAAAGAAGTATGCATGAGCACTCCACTCCACATTGGTCATGGTTACCAGTACCTACTGACCATCATCAATTGATTTTACTGATGGCCAACTGCCTTACCAATCAAAGACATTACAGCCAACTCAATATCCAAAGTGATTCTAATAGACTGGATTGCAACTTTTGGAACACTTCAAGTAATTACAACCAACTATGGAGCACAATTTCAATCATCCCTATTTGGGGAATTCAGTAATTTACTTAGCTCTAAGCACATCAAAATGACTGCATATCACATCTGTGCAAAGTCTGGTTGAAAGATTTCACAGATCCCAAAAAATTTCTCTGGCTACAAGATCTGACAAGACTAACTGGATTGAAGACCTATCAATAATCTTACTCTCTATCATTTTGTGCACCCGTATCCTTACCAAGACAATATTTCTGTGACATATCAGATATGATTTCAGCCCCAACAATCCCATTTATACAAGAACTATGCAAGAAAATGGCATGAATTGAAATACACAGCAACATGACACACCATAAAAAATGTTTACATACCAAAAAACCTACAAGACTGAGTATATTTTTATATGGAACAATGCAGTTAAATGAGCACTCACACTTAGCTACTAAGGCCCTTTCAAAGTTATCAGCCAAGCTGATAAATACATAACAGTCAAGCATGGTAACATTACAGGCACTATCACTATTAACAGGCCCAAGCCAGCATTTCTGGAAAAAACACCACCAAACACAAATCCGGCACCAGACCAACAACCGCAACCTGACAAACCTCTCATAAGAGAGACAAAATCAGGAAGAAAAGTCACTTTTCCTAAGGATCTCGAAACATACATACATTATTAAATAATACGATCAATTATTTAGGGGTAGGACTTTATTGTATCCTGTCAGCATCCACATTTTTTAAAAACTGGACAAAAAGCTTCACTAGCATTATTGTTAAAACTGGTTCAGGATATAAAGAGGCCTCAAAAGTAATAGAGACTATGATCAAATTGTAGTATCTGTTCTGCGGCCTTGACTGGCTATGACCAGCTAAGACAAGCTTTGTGCCCAATCCTGTATAAGCTGGGGGTTTAGGTAAATTTTGACTAATGGCCCGACTGTATACGCTTGTGTTCCCCATGTTAAATAACTGACCTTGTGTCACATCTTAACTCAGTGAGTGGGTGATCTGGTAACTACCATAATCATATTGTAGAATCTGTTCTGCTGCCATGACCAGCAAAGACAAGCATTGTGCCTGATCCTGGTCTGGGTAAAAATTGTCCCGAGTGTACATGCTCGGTTACCCCACATTAAATAACTTCCCTTGTGTTGCATCCCACTCCAGTGGGGTCTCCAGATATTCCACAGCCAAGAAACTATGATCATATTATAGTATCTGTTCCACTACCATGACCAAGCTTTGTGTCTGATCTCGCACAAGCAGGGTCTGGGTAAAAATTAACCAATATTTTGACCAGTGACTGTGGCGGACATGAGACAAAACCTGGGACAAGCACAACTGGTCGCGACTTGCCTTGTCCCCGCCAAAAAAGAGCCCGTATTTGCTTAGCATGTAAAGCTACTGCAGTTGAAGTGAGGGAGAGAAAAAAAGCACTTACCGCTCTGCCGTAATCCATCCTCGGCCAGATAACGTAAAAGAATGAGGGTGGACTGGCATTGCATTTTTATGCAATAACGATGCAATGCCTTATGGGACATGGACGCAATGAATTATGGGATCACATGAAGACGCAAGGGATTATGGGTATATGAACAACTATAAAAGCAACTACTTTTTTCCGAGTCGGGGAGTTCTTCGAGGGACGTTCACGTTTGACGGCGAGAACGGGCAGTTAGTTTGATTTTGAGACAGAACTCAAGAAGTAACAACTCAAGGTTGAAATACCAGCTGGGAGAGCTTGAATTTACTCGCTGGTTACTGTTTTCTTTATTCGCCTCAGTGACCTAAGAGTATGCACTCAGCTACCCCATGTTAAATAACTTATCTTGTGTCTCATTCTGTCTCAGTGGTGGAGGCATGAGTAAATACCGGTGTTCTGCAGTCCAGAGGCTATGATCATATTGTAGTATCGGTTCCACTGCTATGACCAGTTGGGACAAGCTTTTTGCCAATAAGAGACATGGTCTCAAACCCTAGTGAAAACCTGGATGGAGCCTTCTGTGATCCTCTTTTCTTGAATAAAAGGTCTGCAATTAGCGGATAGCTTCAGAAAACATTTAAGTGTCGAAGAGAAGGCATTGAAGCACTCACACTTCAAGGCTGGAGGATTAGTCCAGCCGAGGTGGTCATAAATCATCATGGTGAAAGAAAGAAGAGCTGACAGTTAAATCCCAACAAGAAGGCAGATTCAAGCCCAGGACAGAAAATTCTATTCTGTGTCTTCCAGAGAAGAATTTGGACAAAAACAAACACTCAAGTTGAACTTTTCAGTAAAAGACTACATAAAATCCCTGTGATCACAACCTTTTCAAAACATGAAGCCCCTTTGTGCTGAGACATTCCTATTCAGTAGAAGAAATTAGGTGGGTCTGCTTTTGTATTTTCTGCCCTGTGCAATTTTTGCATCCACCTAATTTTTTTCAACATCAAAAATTGGACAAGGCAGAAAATGTGAATGTGACAATAAAGATGAGGACATTTGAACAATGTAAATAGTGTAAATAGATACTAGTGTAATGTTTTTCTTTTCATATTAATGAACCTAAAATGCAAATCACATGTTTTACACTATATTTTTGTTTTGATAATGCCTTAATACCTTCAGATTTATTCCTTATTAGTTATAGTTATTACTATGTTCAATAAAAGCATATAAAATTAAAAATTATATTCTTAAGTTATTGATTACATAAGATTAAAGAAAATTTATTTTTAAACATAAATAACAAATTCTTGATTATTGCACTGCTGGTAATTTTACTTTTTCGCCTGCATCTTTTGGACATTACACAGTTTTTATTTTGGCCTTCGACCTTACAGGTTACTAACTTCAAAAATTTGATATTTCAAGAATAAATCCAAATAAAGTTGATGTTTTTTGTATAAGATACATTGAATTGAATATATATTCAAACCTGAATTCTAATTACGAATCACTACAAGCAAAATATGCAATTCTTTTACTGTATTCAAATAAGTGAAAAAAGTAAAAATTGTAAAAACTTACAAAAAAGTTTAATCCATGAATAAGATCTTATGCCATTTGTTAGGTCATAATTAATAAAAGCAAAAAATAGATAAAAGTGTATAGACATGGCAAAAATTATAAAACAAAATATTTTAAATTTGAATTGTTTATTCAAAATTGTACAAAAACTACTGCACTGTATAACATATATTATAATATAGCTAAATTGTTTAGTATAATTTCCCTTTGAAGTAAATGAAAGCTTTATGGCACAATGATTTACTATTAATGTACTTGTACCTTTCTTCTTGTCCATATACAATTTGTGAAGCTTCAGTAGTTAATTTTACTGCTCTTTCCATATTTTGTGAATGTGCAGGTAAATTTGGCAACTCCATCATTCAATTCATTAGAACTTCTTGCAGTTCATTATTTGAAAAACTTTCTGCAAATGCAGATTTACAAACTCCACTTTGTGTGAGGTTAATCAAATCTGACCAGAACGTTGCTTCAGAGTTGATAAATATAATTTTTAATCTTTTATTTGATTGCTCGCTTCTTTTATTGAAAAATTTACCTGATGTAATGGAATAAAATGTCACCCCCATGAGTGACTACACTATAGGTAGTAACTACCTATAAGTATCTGTAAGTCAACAGACTACAGAGATTAGCTGGGATCTGTTGAGTACATCTCGGACTTACGTGAGAACTACTGACTTTCCAATAGTAGCACTCACAACTGGATTGACTTGCGACGACCTTGTGCATAACTGTTACCTTTATTCTTATTGTACTGGTTTTTACAATAAACCTTTACTTATTTTATCTACCTTGTTTTTCAAGTATATGTTCCTATTAGCATGGAATATAACATTACCCATATTTGCAAATAAATAATTTAAATGAAAAATTTGACATTAGTTTTATAAAACATCATTAATAATTAAGTATGAATAAATGTTTCTTCAGTAACCTTTTTATTTTTTTGAGATGAGGCATTTGTACTTTATTTAAATTGTTACTTTCTGAAATCTTTGTTTCTATATTGATCACAAATTTCTGAATTTAGATTAGTATATATTTTTTCTTCAGAGTGGTTGGAATGATGATGAACCCCTTTATTTGAGTCTTGTGAGTTGAACTTTTCAAGTTCCATTTATCATATCTGTTTGGATCTCTCATTTGTTGTCTTTGTTCTTCCCCTCTCCAAGTTCTGTAACCACCTAAAAATATTGAAAAGTTACCTTTGGTAATTCAGGGAACAGCTAATGCCTTTATCCACTGTGCCATTGTCCTTTCTAATGGTGGGATTTTTTATAGCCTCTTACCTCACCTAGTGTATATCTGACTGCTGCTTGAAAAAAATATTTTTGGTGAAAAGCAAAACCTGTAAAGTTTTCCCCAAATTATTCAAACCTTCAGTTGCATTTTGCCTTTATGGGATCAAATAGATATTGAATACAATATACAGTGAATGACTAATGCTGGAATTTATTATACCCTTTAATTTCAAGCCAACTAAATGCATATGTTTCAATTATAAATTTCATAAGGCTGTGTTTCACTGATCACAGGAATGTAATTCCAACACTCAAATTTTAACCTAAATTTTAAACTCATTTCCTCAAAAAGTGGTAATGTAAATTTGAATATAATGGAGCTCATTGTTTTCAACAAGCTGCTTCAGTTCATTTATGAAAAAATTCATTGCTTCACGTAGTGTTTGTTATTTATAGTGAAAAACTAAAAAAAATAACTGAAATTGGCAAGACTTTGTTTCCAGCTCACTTTATAGTTAACAAAGTTGACATGTACCTAATTGATGTACATACTTGATGAATGGTTTTTACATTTATTTAATTTGTTCATTTAAATATCTACTCCTTGTAAGAGCTTATTCTGTGGTAGGCTTCAGTTTAAAATTGACTATAAATTCAAGGTTTTTCTGTATTACATTCTGGATCACAAAACTGAATTAATTTATTCTCAAAAGATATTTTGTAAGAAAACTTTATAATTTTTTAGTTAGTCACTCATTTGCTTTATACAATTTTATAAAATCTTTAAAATAATCATGCTTAACAATAAAATTTTTTTTACATTTTTAAATGAAAAGATGATCTTAAGATTCCATTTTTCCTTCAATGTATTTTAGGCCAAAAACTTCCCACAACAAATTTTCAGTTCTAAATCTTATATCAGAATTGTCATTAGTCAATCTTTTTACAAATGGTACAATGATTTCTTATAATAAATTTATTTATTACAGATTTTGGGCATTTTATTTTCAATATTTATCTTTTATAAAATGAATAGAATGGGACTCTCTTCCTCTCCAGAGAAAAAATTCACTTTTTAAGAAAACTAAAATTCCAAGTACCAAAAATCCTTTAATATCATACAATTAAAATGTATTTGTGACACTGAAAATCAGTGATTTTCATTAAGATATCAAAATTACAGGAAATAGTTACCAGTGAATATTTTATCATTTTTTTGTACTTCTATAGCATTTTTGGATTTTCAAATTTTAAAATACTGTTAGCTCACCTGTATATAAACTTTAGCAGGCAGTCAATATTGTTTAATGTAGACTATAATGCAAAAAATGAAAAATAGGTATAACAATTCCAAGGTAAAATTTATTCATCAAATTACAAAATGCCTTGCAGAACTCAACATGGTTACAAAAGTCTATTCACTTAGTCAGAAGATGTCTTGAGAAAAGTTGAAACAACCCTTCTTGATAAATGTTCAGAAATCCCTGATATTTGTAGGTACAGGATCTCCAAAAAGAACAGAATTTTTTACCACTTGTCCAATAGATTGGGCATTTGTTATGCAATTTGAAGAACCTCCACACCAGTTATCAAAAGTTTTTGGTTGTTCAAACTAATAAAACAAACTTGAGGCCAATGTCATAATACATTATCCTACTGGAATAATCTAAAATATTTCTAAATATGAATTAAATAAGAACCCACTATCAAATGAATCATGAAGCAGTGGACCACAATGGTCATCAGTCAATCTACATTTCCTCATTTATTATTTAATGCAATATTTCAATTACTTTCTCCTTTCATCCTTACTTTTTTCATAAACATTTCCTTTTTAGTAGTTAGTTTAGCTTGTGAACAAATCAGTAATAATATAATAATAATGAAACTTTAATTTAATAAATACACAAAAATATTTTTTAAATTAACAACCTAGGTAAGAAAATTTCTCTTTAATCATAATTTAAAATAATACCTTCCTCTGAATTAAACAGGGTCATCCAAAAATACACTAAGTAAACAGAACAATTCCTTAATAGTTACTGACTTAGTTATTCATTAATGGTGTAGTGATTTCAGTAATTTTGTATAATTTTTGCTACATTTTAGGGACTTTATTTGTAGCCTTCTAAACGAAAAATAAATACATTAAAATTTGTCATGTTATTTGGGATGACATCAGGTTATGGCTTCAGTTCTCTGTGGATCTGAAACCTTCAATCTTTATCCACAATCTGCCTGATATACTTAATTTTTTCCATAAAAGACACATTTTTTGGGGTTCACTTAAATCTAATAAGAAAATGGAACATTCCTTTTAGGTCTTAGGATATTAGAACATTTTACAATCAATTTCTGGACATCTGACAGTGCCGTTTGCTAAACTCAGTGGTGAAGGACCTAATGTGATTCTTAACCCCTCTAAGACCACCTATTCCTGATAGCAACAGATCCCAGCTAGACTTTGTAGTTCATTTTTTTTAATAAGTTAAAGGTTTTTACTACCTATAGTGTCTTTCATCATGGGGTAATAGGTTTTTCCATTACATCATTTAATCAATTAATTTATCCCAATTTTTATATTTGCATTAAGTAATTAATAGAATCAATGAGAATAATAAATTGTTGTCTTTTCAAATCAACCAGCAAGACTTATAAAAATGTGATTTAAAAACATCTTGGATATATAATGACAAAAAAAATATAATTATGATAATTATGTCCTAAAAGAATGAGTTCTGAGAAAAATATTATTTTAGAGTTGACTACACAAGTTTTGATTTTTTTTCTCATTATATAATTTCAAATAACTTTTTTCAAATTTCTGTGAACTTTGTGGATATTTAGGTAAAAATCCTTACTGATTTCAACAAGTTTAAATTATAAGGCAGTAGTAGTAGTAACAGTTTCCATCTTTATGTAGTTGTTAAAACTAAATTTGTGATAGAAGTCATTTGGAAAATGATTTCTGATTATGCAAAAAAAAAATGCATTTAAAGCATTTTTCAAAAATGCACAAAAAATGTTGTTGATTTAAAAAAATATGAAAAGAAGTTATACAAGACATGTCACATCTGGTTAGCTACAAATGATATATAGACAAATAAAAAGTAGTTCTTGAGAATTAAACCAGTTTAAACATTAAAATGAATATCTTCTACTTCAAACAGGACAATGAAAATTACACAGTTGTTAGTGCATAGAAACCTAACATTATACAAACTTTTAAACACAATGACAATATACTAGAAAATGAAAAAAGAAATTAAAGAAAAAATAGAGCTTAGATTAAAGTGAAAAGACAATACAAGTAATTATATGGCCACTAAATGTCCATATATGACTAAAGAGGAAAATTGTCTGTTTTCTAATAAATAAAAACAAAAGGTAAAATCTCAGTTTATATGCTGATATATGGGTTTACACACAAAAAAATAATGCATCACATGTGATGCACAGAACTCAAAGTGTAAATAAGTTTATGATTTGAATGTTTTTATGTGAAACTCTATATATCAGCACATTCTATTTACCAAATAAGCTGAGTTGCCTTACAATAATTATAAATCTGAAAACAAGCATAAACATTTGGATAGTACACAGGAAAATGCCCTGGACAGGCAAAGGGTTTTAAAATTATGCAGAAAACAATTAGGAAATCTAATGATGAAAATAACCTAATTTATTTGAATATATATATATATATATATATATATATATAACCATAAAAGAAACCAGACATATTTAAGTTTTTTGAGAAGTTTGTTTCTTGTGGAATCTATAAAAAAGAAGAAACTGGATATAAAAATTGGGTTTACAGAGCTGTTTTAATTGCCATCCTTTTGTATGGCTCAGAGTCATGGACTCCATACAGGTACCATATACACCAGCTAGATGTTTTCCATAAAAGCTGTCTTGCAATCTGTGGAGTTAAGCTTCAAGATGGGACATCTAACGTAGACCTGTTTAACAGGTGTAATATTGGAGGAATTAAGACTTTTATCATACAGTCTCAGTTAATATGGACTGGTCATGTCTTGAGAATGTCTGATGACAGGATACCCAAGATCCTAATGTACAGCCAGTTAGATCAGGGCTACAGGAATGTAGGATGCCCATGGCTAAGATACACAAGACAAGCTGAAAAGCAACTTGTCAGCAGTCAATATACCACATAACACCCTTGAGCAGCTTAGCCTTGGAGCGGGTAGAATGGAGATCATCGTGTTTTAGTGGACTCAGCAATTTTCAATCTGCTTGTCTGAATCATCTTCAAGAAGTGACAGCAAGATCTAAAAGGTCAGCCAATCTAACAGTGATCTCATCTCACAATCCTCACACTTGCTCCATATGTGGCCTCCTTTGTAAATCACTAGCGGGTCTTAAATGCCACTTAAGATTATCGCCCAAAATTTCATAACTGAATCAATAAGCTGTCAGATCCTCATACGTCGAAACTGATGGTAGAGTCCATTATTATTATTATTATATATATATTAATAATACAGCCATAAGTAAAATTAAATGTTCAACTTATCTGTTCCTATTTCTTGGGAGAGGGACTGATAATAAAATACAAATTTTAATCACAAATACTGCTTACCTTCAAAGTGTTATCTTTCAGAAATACACTGGTTGGGTCTTTTTTTTTTTTTACTAAACACAATCTTTGTTATTGTTATATTGTAGTATATAAATATGTGAAACTGTCATTAATATGTTTGTTAAAAAGACAAAACATGTAAAATCACTTCATTATTCATAAGCCAGTGATATATGGTAGGATGTATAAAATTTGTAATTTGAAATTCTGCTATTATGGATAAAAGTTCTGACATTATTCAAAATGTTGCAGAGAGAATAAGATATTGAATTAAGAATAAAGTTTCTTCAGGCAAATGCTGGTCTCTGTGGTGGCTAGCTCATCACTTTTTAGTCACGAACCATATAACCATGCATATACATATTTCATATGACTTGATTGTATGTTTTGCATAAAAATTAAAACTGACATGCAAAATTGATATATAACACCATGAACTTCTGAAGTCAAATTGTGTAGTTGAATATATTAAAATATATGCTCTTGTAATATTTACAAAGCAATGTAAATATACGTGTAGATTTATCTTACCTGAACTTATGGGTGTAATTTATCTTACCTGAACTTACCTCCATTGTTAATCCATAAGACACTGTCATGGAGCAGCCAGTATGCTTATGTTATGTAAACTATTATAGAGATTTGGTGCATTTTACTATTCTTGTTGGTATGTACTTTAGTTAAAAGTATTTATGTTCTCTCTGACTAACTTCTGTATTATAAGTTGCAAACTAACTACAGTTTATTATTAAACTTGATTACCTTTGTTTTATTGCATTTATTTGTGCTCTGTCATTTGCTTTGATGTAATAGAGAAAATGTTGAAACCTAGAGAGTTTGATGTCAACCTACATACACCACATTCTGAGATGTCCTGGAAACTTGGAAAAAAATTTGGAAATTGCATAAAGTAAATAAATGAAGTAAACAGACTAGAATTGCTGGAGAATATATGAAATAATTAGTGATATAATGACATATACAGAGGCTATGAACCTAATTGATAAAATCTACACACAAGAAAAGAGTGAAATTTATGCAAGGTATTCCCTGGCTACAAGACAATGACTTAGTGAAACATTTGATCAATATGTGTGAAGTCAGCAACTTCTAGAAGAATGTTGCACTTTTCAGCAGGTTATAGCAAAAAATGAAAAAGTTAAAGATGCTTTTATTGCTGAAATAGCAAACTCTATATTTCAGCAACAATTTCTAGAAAATGAGAAACTTATCCTTAGTGAGATCATGAACCAGAGTTGTGAACTGGAAAGAGTGTGAATAAATGTTCAAGTATATATCTGTACCAATGGCATGAGTAATTCACTGGAAGCTGCAGCCATAAGGGACATGAAATAAATGTGGCTCCAATAGACAGTGGGTAATAGGGAGTTTTGAACCACTAACAACAGCAGTTGTGGAGTTAAAAGTGACTCGGTTAAGTATATTTTTTAATGAAAAACAAAGACATCCAAGAAAGTTATGCCTAGCTTGGGAGGCTATATGTTACAGATATGGGAAGATAAGCTACAACTCCAAAGTATATCAATCAAAAAGAAACAGAAAAGATTGAGCCACTTAAGTGATAGTTGCTGCAATTACAAAGAAATCTGGACATGGAAAGAATTCTACAGTCACATGCAAAGCTAATGAGAAGAAAGTTGAAGCTCTGACAAATTCAGAGAGTAGTTGCAATTATGTTGACAAGAATTAATGTTTGGAGATATTTCCAACCAGACAAATTTGTAATCAGCTATTAACAAAAGTTCCTAGTGAATTTATTGGTGGATGGACAATAGTACTACACTTGAAAGTCTCTGTAATAAAAGGCTTGTATAAAAATTTAATATTGAGTAGGGACATCCAGGGGCAGCTCTAAAACGTGGAAATTAATTATGGGGAAAACCATCTACATAGAAAGTGTATGATCTGAGGGTACTGAAAATACCATTCTCTACCATTGTTCATGAGTCTGATGCCAGGCTAGAAACTGATAGCCATTATTATAACAACTGTTAGATATATTCAAAGACAAATAATTCATTATAAAACAAGTAACTTGCTTTATAAAGGAAGACATCATTAAACAAAGTTGCTACTTGTCACTAAGGATGATCATAATAAGAGAAGATTGGTCTTCAGTTATTTACTTACGCCTTAACTAGAATAGACAATATAATCAGAGATATTTCTTGTTACTGAGACTACAGTGATATGGATCTGAAAATCATTTACAACATGATACCACTGAGAGAACAATTTTTATCATATTTGGACCAAGGGGCTGCTCTTATCAGTTCAAGCATATGCCTTTTGACATCACCAATGTTGTAGCTGGATTTCAGAGAATCATGGATGATTTCATTGTATTAGAATGATGAAGAATGTGTAAATAATATCATCACCTATGACATGAGCAGAGAGAGAGTGACAAGAATTGAACAAAGACTGGTTTCAATTTTCACTGAAAAATGTCTAACAGTGTTGGAGTGATGATGAGTAGATTAGAATGAAATCAGACCTGATTCAAAACAAGTATGCCTAGAATGCTACAAGAACCCTAATGTCCACAAGCTCAAAAAAGAATTGTAGGATAATCTGCATATAACATCAAATGGATTCAGAATTACTATTTTTTAATCATTTCACTCCCACCAAGGCCACTAGAATGCAGGGGGTTACAGGGAGTGCAAATGAAAGAGAATGAGAAGACTGAGAATAGGGAGGTTGAGGGAAGGACAAAAAATGAACAGGGTCCAAGAAGATGGTGATTGACATTGCATTTAAAGTTTTGAAGATTGTAGTTATCAGGAAAGCAAGAAAATAGTAGGGAATTCCACAGTGGGAAATGCAAGAAAAGAAATTGTTGAAGTAAAAGTGACAGTTGCATTTAGCTATTTCAACAGTAAAATCTGGTTGACAATCTAGTAGTGTGCTTAATTTCATGTAGTCAGGGTACCAGGGAAAAACAGTTACCATGAAAATATTTGTAGAAAAGACAGAGGGAAGCCATGTCACAGCAGTGAGAAAGTGACTGAAGTTAAGATGCCTGGTCAGGATTGATTACATTACAGATCCTTCTTTGAATTCTGTCAAGAATCTTGAGATGTACAGCAGGATCACCAGATATGGCAACATTATTCAATGTATGAACAAATGGCAGCAATGTGCAAGATGGATTCTAACAAGAAAATTTTTTGAAACAACACAGTGAACCAACTTTTCTTGCAATAGATGAAGCAATTGATTTGATATAATCTCTCCACTTCATGTCAGTGGAAAAAGTGAGGCCAAGAAGGATGGTGTATTGCTCTCCTGGAGTTTAGCATCAGCCATGCTGATGACAGGCAGAAAAAGTTCTGTGGTGATTAAATGAAAGCTGCTTTGCTTTGGAGGTGTTAAGATTTACAAGCCATTTCTTGCTCAGATAATCATTGATTGGAGGTCCTTTAGAAGAGCAGTTGCCAGGTTTACTTTGTCAGATCTATCAGATTTGCTACTGAGACAAGAGTAAATGGAAGTGTCATCTGCTTAAATATCTAGTTGGGAACTGATGACATCAGGGAGATAACAGCCCTGGGGTTCCCTGCATTCTCATCTAGACAAAATACTGAAATTGAACAGGAACATGTCATTTTCACAACTACAAAATTACAAAGAGGTAAAATAATATCTAGAGAATGATGTGGTCTACACTATTAATGAGGATAAATTTGTTCATGTAGAAACTGATGCCAGCCATTATTGAATAACTGCTACACTAAACCAGAATGGTCACCCTGTAGCCTTATGATCTTGAACATTAAATGCTTCAAACAGCATCATTCCCCAGTGGAGAAGGAGACTTTTTGGAAGCTTTGAGATTGGCATTATTACTTGATATAGAAACATTTTATGCTGCTAACCAATCAACAAACCTTGTCATTCATTTTCAACTATGAGAAACGGGCTATTCAATCCAAGAATGATAAATTTGTGAGGTAGTATGTTGAATTCTATCCATAAAATATGAGGAAAAATGTAGCTTACTTCATTTACTAGAAATACTCTCCAGGATATCCATGAAGCCATCTGTCAGCCTGAAATCCTATGGTTCATTTTATGTATATAAAGAATAGCCTTTATTTGATGGAAGACATTTGACAGTTTTATCAAAACAACAGAACCATTTGAAATGTTAAATATAGAATTTAAGGATCCATTCCTTATGTTAATAAAAAAAAAGAGATGAGTATCTGCTAAATGTCATCAATGTATTCAGCTGATTTCTCTTTACCTTCACATACAAAAATGTTAGTTCAGCCAATGTCATATAGAGTTTATTATATATGCACTGAAATCTAAACAATTACTATTTTCCACATGGGTCCAGAAATTGATGTCGCTTTCTTTCAGCAATACGTTTAGTCTCACCGAAGCCTAGAAGAGCAGTCGTCCCCCAAGTCCACTTGCCTGGTTTTTAACAGGTAGCGTTGTTCTCTTATGCAAATAAGCCTGCTGCATAAAGATGGCAGCAGGCGTACACACACATGACCGACTCTCAGAGAATGGTTCGACACGTGAGGCAGCAAATTCATTTTGCTCCTGGTAAGTCACTGTCACGTCTATTACACTCCCCACTGATCATATGATCACATAAGTGACAGTGAGGGGTTGATCATTTCACCCTTGCACTTGTTCGTGGTGGTATAACCATGTCTTCCTCCCCGGCTGAATCGTCAGATGTGTCCTGGTCTGAATCATATTCCGGGGGATCAATAAGGGTCAAGTCTACTTCTCCCTCACTCTCAGACGGGGTGTCGCTGCTGCTTGCACTGAAGCTTGGTTCTTGCCATTCATGACTCCCTGATGTTGTGTCACCGCCATCATCTGCTGATAACAATGAAGTGAGCCGTGGACGTACATCTCCCACGTGCCGCGGTATCCCGTCGATGACTACCGACTGTGGACTGTTTATCCCCGTGACACAACCTTTGACATGCAGCGTCTGTGTGGATTTTTTACCCAGACTGCGTCTCCTTCTTTATACCGAGTCGAAGTCGCCTGGTTAGGCGAGGGCACAACATCAATTCCTTTTATTCGAATTTTGTACGAATGCAGCAGATTGGTGGGTGCCTCCATAATAGGGCAGCTCTTTCGCACAGCAATCTGTTTGATTGTTCGATGACACCTCTCTACAATACTATTTCCAGATGGTTTGTAATAGCAGCATGGTCGGAATTGGACGCCCCATTCTTCCGTGAATTATTTGAATTGCTGACTGTGGAATGCAGTGTCATTATCAGCCAGGATCTCCACTGGGGCACCACGTTCGAAAAACACCAACTCCAATTGCCGGATTACGTGTGCAACGTCTTGCCAAACTAGCAGCCGCCAGATCGAAAACTGTGTGGGGCCACAATCGATCAGAGTCAAAAAATGGCGACTGTTATAGTGCGTGATGTCCATGCCTAGACGGCTCCAAGTTTCATACACACTGAGCTCTCCCTTCTGCCATTGCACAGAAGCTGGATCTATTGACTGACACTGTTCACAACTCCGAACAACCAATCTCACTGCTGCTTTTGACACAGACAGGTTGATCCTACGTGCGAAATATAGTGTCCGTTTAACTCCAGGGTGCCCGCTGTGTCGATGAATCTCAGTTAACTGAGCAGGGCTCAGGTTTCCTATGGCAAAAGCACATACTGGTTGAACAGGTTCGAGTTCCTTCACATTGTTGAACCGCCTCTGGGAACTCTAGTCAGCAAGTCAGCTCGGTTCTGGTCGGATCTAACTAGCGCTATGTCAACCGAAAGTTTATACTCTTTCACAAGAGAAGTTAGAGTTTCAAGTCGTCACATTATGAGCATCTCGCTAGCGGCCTTGGTGTTCAGCCGAGACTTTCCTGTAAGGGCATTAGTCACCCAATGGTACACGCAGAGGGAGTCTGTGTTCACGTGTAATACCGTAGCCTGCCATTTTAGCGCGAGGTTGATTCCTTTTAGCACGGCATCTAGTTCAGCCACACTGATATGCTGGGTGTTTTTTATTGGCCGTAGCCAGCATGCTTCCTCAATGATGGCTCCCTTAGCCTCGAGCGCTACTTGTACAGCCAGCAAACTTGCGTCCACCCACACATCTAGCTCCTTCTTATTCATGCACCATTCTCCCTGTGCAGGATCCAGTTGCTGTGCCCGGGCGAGGGGGTCCGTTATCATACGTTCCAGGGGAGCATCACAAATTTTGTCGTCCCAGTTTTGCGTTATGGCAGTGGCTCAACGTTTGATGAAGCCTGTTGCCACTCATAGCCATCCACACACGGGGAAGTGTCCGTAGAGCTCGAGATGTTTCCTCACAGATTCCGCCGACGCCACATTCTCATTGATATATACATTGTCAATATATGCCGACGTTGCTCTATTTATAGTTTCATTTTGTGCTAACACAGCCTTGAGCACAGCTCGCATTATCAGGGGCGCCACATTCAGGCCGAACACCTGGTCGCTTCCCTTTAAACATAACTGTTTGGTATGGCCACAGAGATTTTTCAACATGGATCTGTAGGTATGCTTTCCTGAGGTTCAGAATGGGCACATTCGCACCCTGCTGTCTCTAGTCTTGCAGTTTTTCTGTGCAAACATCTGTGGCACCTGTGAATGTGTCACTGTAGGTATTCAGTTCCCGATAATCCATTACAGGACACACCTTATGCTTGTTGGTCTGCAGCAAGGCCACCAGTGGTATAAGTCCCTTGGGTGGGCCAAACTCCTTGTCACTGTACGGCACCAACCAACCATTGCCCGTCCATGTTTGCAATTCATGCTCGTACTCCTCTCTCATCTCGCTGGATACCGGATATTCAGAGATCCGATTCTGAAGTTTCCCTGGTGCATGACCTGCCAACCACTTCCAGGCTGCGACCCAAACTCCCTTCCATTCATTGAATTTCGCACTGAAATCGGCTTCGCTGATATGAATCGCTGCACAGACGGACCGTGGTTTTTCAAACTCCACGCTTCCATGCTGCGTGATGCGAACTCCACCGAGTGCCTTAATGGCGTCGATGCCAAGCAACAGATTGAAATCCAGGGACTTCCCTCGCATAACCAGCACATCGATTGTAGCAGTATTACCGGTTGCTATGCGAGTTCTGACGGTGCCCCTTCCACAGCAAGCCTGCGTAGCTCCGGTTAATGTAGATACCGCCATACCCTGCTTCAACCAAGACCGACATAAACTTGCGCATGGTGTGCCGTCAACACACACAGTAATGATGGGTAGCACCGAGTTTACTTGCTGTTTGGGGAGTGGACCGGCGCTGAAGTCTTGTCCCCACCTCGGTTTCCCGGACAATTTTTGGCCAGATGACCGGTCTTGTTGCATCGATAGCAAGGTGCGTTAGTTGCCCTTCGCCTCTTCATGCAGTCCCTCGTGAAGTGATTGGGCCCATTACATTCATAGCATGTGACAAGTGGACCCATGTCTGGGGAAGATTGAGCAGTCTGGGAGGGCTGCACCGCAGTGACGACTGGTTCCCTCTCTGCTGTCTCGTCCTTTATGATTGCCCGAGCTCGGGCCAATAGCTCCTTGAGAGACATATCATCCACCCTGGCCAAGGACTGCAGGAGTCTTTTCACAGGACCAGGAAGCCCCCGCACGAACACACATGTCATCGCACTGTCTGGCACTCCTCCAAAAAGGACGGACAGCTTCTGTAGATCTGCCAAATATACATCTACGGTCTCACTCGGACGCAATACACGTGCCTCAAATTAATCAGGAGCAAATGCTGTCATCAATGCTCCCTTGATTCGAGCCACGTCCAATTTCTCTTCTGTAGATAGTTGCTGGTAAACCGCGAATGCTCCCCTGGTTAGGCGAAGAGGGATGACACGATCAAGCTGCTTCACTCCCGATAGGTTGCACACCAATTCCAACTTCTCGAGCCATTCAACCACAGATCCAGTCCCGTCAAACTCTGGAATAATTTTTAAATCAAACAGGCTGCCCATATCTGCCGAAATAGCTTGTCAGGTGTCCAGAAATTGATGTCGCTTTCTTTCAGCAATACGTCTAGTCTCACCAAAGCCTAGAAGAGCAGTAAGGAAAATAGCAAGGTCTGTGTGATCCACTTTATGCACAAAATTTTTCACTTTTTTTAAGAAGTTATATAGTAATTGCATTGCATTATTTTTTTAACCAATTTGTTGAGAAGAAATTTAAAATTGAAGTGGAATGCTAAAGCATAACAGTAAAATTATAAAGCTTTAGCAGTATTCTTACTTGATTTTTGTACCTTTTTCTAAGAAAAGAAAAATACTTCAAAAGTAGGAAAGGTGTAGAAACTTTGTGCACTTCTTCCTTTGTAGCAACTGTGTTCCCTCTTTCAAAGCTGACTGGACATGATACCAAAACTGTTAATAAGAGTCCTAACTCTTTATTTTCTATCATTACTTCTACAATGAGAATTACTTGTAAGCAACATATAGTGGGTTTTTTTTTTATTGCAAACTAACCAAATTCTATTTTTTACTCTTTCAGCATGTATTGTTTTGAATGGAAACTCTGAGAAAGGTTTGATCCACTAATGGAATAAATGTGTTGCTGCCTAGGATGTGAAACATACTACATTTTATTTTTATTACTTCATAAACTTTAGAGACTGATATAGTAAATGAGAACTTGATCAAACCATTTTTCCATAATTACCTTGCTGCCATGGTAGGAGGATCATCATAAAGCTGTTATTTCTATATTCAGCCATGGAAGATAAATTCAAAACTTTTTTGTGATCCGGAAAAGTAAACGAAAGAAATTTTATTTCCCATGTCACCAGTAAATCAAGTACTTCTGCTTAGCAGTTCAATCTTTTGAGAAGAAAAAAATGAAATGTAGACTATCTTTCTTTTCCTTTATTTTCATTTCTCAAAAAGACTTAAAAACAGAACGTAATAAAAAGAAAATAGTCATTTTGTCAGAGTGTAAATAGTTAGCGAGCCAGTTTCGCAGATCAATTCTATTGAGTTTGTTATGTATGATTATCATTGTGGCGAAACTAAATAAATAAACAAACTATGATCAAAATAAAGATTTACTTTCAAATGTTTTTCAGCTCACCTTTTTGAAATATCGTGAATGAGGACACAAACAGAATAAAAAATAGTGTATCAGGTGTGTGCAAAGATTTATTTAGAAACAAACAGTTTTAAAATGGTCACTCTGTGTAGTGTAAACAGAAACTAAACAGATTAGGAACACAATGACAGACGAATGGTGCTAGCCAACCATGTTTGAACTTGCCACATTATTTTTTAGAGAAGAGTTCTACAAGGGAGACAATTCCAAAACATGACAGTCACTACCTTTCAAAAAGGCAGAAGGGAGTTTACGAATGCATGCTGGAAACTTGACCCGCTCAAGAACCTCCTCTAAAAGATCTTGTGTTTTTAGTCAGATTTTGAGAAGCGATTTGGACCGAGACCATTTCAACAGTCATTGTATAGTGGACAATGTAACACTTACAATTACAAACAAATAACTAGTCATTTTATTCGTCCCTGTCGAAGTGTATATTTTTTTATGGTCTAAAAAAAAAAAAAAAAAAAACATTACTTACGCTATTTATTTTTCGTGCATTTCTTTTTCTCTGTACTAAACACGAGAAAAATTATCATAAAATTTGAATGTTATTGTTTGAGTTAAATCTAAATGTTTTAAATGTCGATAGGAAGTCGTTCTTAACTTTTTTTTAGTTTATTTACTTAAAAAAACCCCACTCTCCTTAGGCTTTGTACACGTTGAGGGCAAAGAAGAAACTATTCTTTCTTACTTATGGAACAAATTAATCACGTGTTTTAGCGCAAATAGGAATTAATTATTTATGTACGTGCATTTTTTTTTTTATTTTATATTTTTCCGTAATATTTTCACTAGGAAAAATTTTACTTTACATTACATTACAACAGTGCTAATTTAAATTAGTCATTATTTTGAAATAAATACGATGAAGTCATTTGAAGATAAAAAATGTAATAAGTTGAACTAATAATGAGGCTTGATAAAAAGCTCCAAACTTTAACAAATCAACCATTATTTATTGATGTGTCATTGTAGGTACCTCCACTTTTGGCATAAATTTTCGATACCTAAGAAATTTGTAAACAAACAAAATTTTCTTCCTAAAATAAATTTATATATTTTTGACACGTTATTTGAGTAAAATTAGAAAATTTAAAGTTAAAATAATCTGATATGAAACAAACAGTACTTACTTATAGCTTAAAAAAATTGTATCCCAACATTTCTTAACGATGTGTCTGAATTTTTTGCATGTCTTTCATCGCGTTCGCAAATGACGAGGTGATGACAGACAGCTATGGATGATCAAAATTGACAAATTTTTAAAAGTAGGCGAACGCGGTTTTTTGTTTTTAACTAGTACTTTTTAAATATTAACATTTTTATTCAGCAATTGTGTACTATTTATTTTTTTTATTTTATACTTTCTTAATTAGACAATTGTTTAAATTTTTTAAATCATTACATAATTGTTTAAACTTTTCTTATTCAAACTTTTTCATTAGATAATTTTAAAAATTTTTTTTAGATAATTGTTTAAAGTTTTTATTACTAATTCTTTATTTTTTAATTATATAATTGTTTAAATTTTTTAAATAGATAATAATTGTTTAAATTTTTTTAAATAGATAATCGTTTAAACTTTTTTAAATAGATAATTGTTTAAAAACTTTTTTTTATTATTTAGATAATTGTTTAAACTTTACTATGTGAGTAAAGGTGTGTTTCTGACGGGCAGTTTCAGAAGATTTCCAATAAGTTAAGTAAAAGTTGTTTGTATCCGGTTTCTTTCCGAAACATTATTACGACAATCGAAAAGACATTCGCGTACGGTGAATGTGATAAATTAATTTTAAAAACTTTACACTCCACAGAGTAATAATTTTATTTTAATTTTGTACCAAAACTAACGATTTTACTTTTGAAGACAAAGTATTTTTCTTTAAAATTTTAAGCTTAAAAAAACTTTAAAAATATAATTGTGATCAACGGAAACTTGGAAAAAGTTCATTTACACGTGACGTATTCAAAAACTGAAGTGAAGTGACTTTCTACGTGTTTATTTAAAACTATTCTTTAAAGTTTAGAAAAAAAAATACATAATGGCTTTTTCTGTAAGTGACCATGAAAACATTCCTTTCGATTTCACGGAGTCACTCGTTGAATTCAATATCAAATTCATTCATCCCAAATCATACAGTTCACTTGACTACGTCGGTAGTGGGTCCTACAGCCATGTTTGTTCAGCAATCCAAGAAAACACCAACAAAAAAGTAGCCATCAAGAAATTAACGCGACCTTTTATCACTGTAGAAGATGCAAAAAGGACCTACCGAGAAATTTTACTACTAAAACACATGAAACATAAAAACATCATTGATCACCTCGACATGTTTTCGCCATCTGTTACTAAAGATGATTTTGATCATCTCTACCTTGTATCAACATTCTATTCTACCGATTTGAAAACAGTACTAAAATCTGGACCCCTCAGTATATCCCGGATAAAATATATGGTGTATCAGTTATTATGTGGAGTCCATTATATCCATTCGGCTGGAGTGATCCACAGGGATTTGAAACCCAGTAACATTGCAGTCACTCATGATGATTGCATTAAGATATTGGATTTTGGATTAGCCCGTTCTGTCAATCAGAAAATGACAGGTTACGTTCAGACACGTTGGTATCGTGCTCCTGAGGTGATCCTTAATTGGACATCATACAATCAAACTGCTGATGTGTGGTCCGTTGCCTGTATTATGGGGGAAATGTATACGGGTCGTGCACTTATTAAAGGTGAGGATTTCACTGATCAAGTAAGACAAATTCTTATTTTGGTCGGTACTCCCGATGAAAATACTTTCGCAAAGTTTACCTGCAAATCTGCTATCGATATTGTCAACTGTTTTGATAAGTATGAAAAGCAAGATTTCCGAGATTTTTTCGGCACTAACGACACTGAGGTTATCGATCTGTTGGATCGAATGCTTCAACTTGATATAGATGTAAGGATAACTGTAAAGGAGGCATTAAAACACCCATATCTCCGGAGTTACTACCAAGAATCGGATATAGAATCAGCGACCCCATTCCAAAATATTTTTTCAGATATAAAGCTCAACAAAAATGAATGGAAAGGCCTTGTTTTAGGAGAAATAACTGACTGGCAGAAGAACAAGCAACAATAAAATAATAATGGATTTGCTGCTTTTAAGTTCTTAAAACTAAAAACCTTTTCGTTCTTATTGCAAAACAAAAACTTCACTAAAAATAGTTTTTATGGTTTGTTTTTTATTATTATTTTTGTCCATTGAACTAATCATCTCTAAAAGAATTCTTTTGTTTTAGATTAGCTCAACAAATATTTAAATAAAAATAATATGAAATAATAATACGAATCGGGCGCGTTTCAAGGAGTGTCTGTGTATCCAGTGATACGGACCCACTCTGCTAACTAACCCCAACGGAGAAATCACAATTTTTTTTTTTTTTTTTTTTTTTTTTTAAAATCTCTAGCTAAAGAAATTATTAAAAATAATCCAAATGGTAAATTTCTATTTTAACACCCGCGCTAAATATCCCTTAAAATTTTTCAAAATCGTCATAATTCCGTGCAATGTACATGCTGAACTCAAATTAACAAATAAATTATGAAGAAACCTACCGTTATGGAGTTAACGACAAGAAAAAATCGGACTTCTTGTTGGTTATTCGTCCCCCATTACTGCCATCATGAATACTGATTCGGTGCGGGGTACTTCCGGTGGCCATCTGGCCTCTTTACTTCTTTTACAGACTTTCCTTGCAGAAAATCACTACGCACTACCGTAAAGAAATGTAATTTTATTTTTTTTTGGTAAATGTAGTTTTATTTATAACAAAAACAAATTAAATAATACAATAGAACCTTTTTTCCATTTCAAATAGCAATGACAAATTAAAATTAAATAATAAAAATAAAACATTTTTTATATTTTAAAATTGAAAATTAAAAAAAATAATGCACAAACTTGGTAAATTATTTAATGTTTTTTTATTTTTTAATTTGTCCCCTTTTCTACACAGAAAGAAAACCCCACCCCTAACTTTAAAATTAACCCGGTTTTATTTACAGAACGCTTCTACTTTTACCAAGTTTGTGCATTAATTTTTGTTTTATCTTCAATTTTAAATTAAAAAAATTCTTTATTTTCATTATTTAATTTGTTTTTTAATTTTTCATTGCTATTCTACACAGAAAAAAAGTTTTATTGTATTATTTAATTTGTTTTTGTTTAAAGTTTCCTGTTATAAATAAGACCACTTATCAAAAGGAAAAAAAATTACGATAATGCGTAGTGATTTCAAAAAGAGATATAGCTGTAAAAGAAGTAAATAGGCCACAATTTCTGATTACGCCAGCTGGAGTACCCCGCACCAAATCGTCATATTTCCGTGTAAATAAACATACTGAACTTGAATTAACAATTATGATAAAACTTACCATTTTGGAGTTATCAAGAAAAGATCGGACTATGTCTGGGTAATTCGTCCGACATTACGGGCATTGTTTTTACTAATTCAGCGCGGAGCATTTCCTTCGCGCAAGAAGCGTATTTGGCCTAATTTACTTCTTTTACAGAATTTCGTCGCAGGAATCACTACGGACTACCGTAAAGCAATGTATTTTTTTGACAAGTGCAGTTTTATTTATAGCATAAAACTTTAACCGAAAGCAAATACTAGCAATACTACAATATAGAACCTTTTTTCCGTGTAGAAAAGTATTTTTAAAATTAAAACAAACAAATAAAACGAAAAAATGGAATGCTCTTTACAAAGTTCGCGAACTTTGTAAAGAGCATGATTATCTACAAAATAAAAATAATGCGCGAACTTTAAAGAGCATGATTATTTAGTTTACAAAAAAGAAATGCCTGGAAAGAGCATTTTGTTTTATTTTGTAAATAAACATGCTCTTTTCAAACTTCATGCAAAGTTTGCGCATTATTCGTTTTATATTTTTGTTTGTATAAAAAGGTTCTATTGTATTATTATTTAATTTGTTTAAAGTTTTATAAATAAATCTACACACTTATCAAAAACAAAATACATTGCTTTTAATTGTTAATTCGAGTCCAGCATGTTCATTTACACGGAAATATGACGATTTGGGAAATATTTAATTTAGCGCAGGAATTACAAGACAAGAATAATTAGACAAAGAAAGGAACCAAGAACAGTAACTTAATCAGTAACTATTGTTTAGTGGTCTTCTCTGATTGTTTTTCTGGTCTTAATAATTCTTTACATGAATTTCTAAAGAATTAATGAATTTATTTTTAATCTGACATTTACTTCAACAAACGTTGTTAAAAATAGGGCGACTATTTCAAACATGAAGTATCTACTAATGTTTGAATCTCAGTTTATAAAATCCCCATCTTTCTTCTTTTACACTACACACAAGCTTTTATACAAAATCACATAAATACATAGATATTCATTAATTTCATATGCAAGTTAAATAAAAATACACATTTATTATAAAACAAATTTATGAGTTAATGATACAAAATAATTAAAAAGTGTAAATATTATAATCATCTAGGTTTGTCTTATACTTTTTAGCAAAGTGTATTTTAAAGAAAATCAGACAGTTGATGAAAAAATTGATATATTTGTTAGTAAAACTTTGTTTTTAGAATTGGCCATTAACCACCAAAATTACTTTGGTTAAGGTGGATTGTTTGAAATTTGGTTTTAAAATTTAAAAAAATATTACTATTACTATCCAATTATAAGCGTAGGCTTACATCCATGTAAATTTGAAGTTATGGTCTGTCAGGAGCCCCTTCATTTCTTATATAAAGAGAATGGCCAGAAGATAAGCTTCAGAAGTTATTCAAAATTCAAAGAAGGAGGTAATCAAATTTCCATGGAAGAAGATCAAATTTTTTAAGTAGTGGCACAAAAATTGAACCTGAAAGCAGAATAATGGCCCAAAAGGTAAAATCAATTTTTGGCTACCACCTGTGAAGCATAAATAAAAAGGAACAAAATCCTGTTAATAGAATTGTGTTCTATGAATTATAAAATATCCCCTTGACACTGGTGGTTTGAAATTGCCAAAGCTCCCTTTATTCTGTGATTTTTTTGTGTGTTTCTATTAGGTGGGTGCACTACTTTTTTTTTTTTTTCAACAAGTATCTTCTGCTTCATCCAAATTTTGTATTACCTTCTCAAATTTTTCTCCTCATTTTTCAAAGATTATTTGAAATCATTTAAAATCACATATTTTTTGATCTGTTATCATGCCTTATTTATAAGGCACACACAAGGAAATTTTTGTGCAAGCCCATTTTTAAAATGTATTTCATATGGTTTTTTAATGTTTTGTAATAAATGTTTGTTCTTTTAAATTTTCAGTCTTGTATTTATATGCACCTTTATTAATGTTCAGGATAAGAGAAGAGACATACTCTCTTCTCTCATCCCAAGGAAAAAAAAATTATTATTTGTAAAATAGGAAGACAAGATTAAGTCAAAACAGGGTGTGCAGAATAGTTCTCAGGCCAAGGAAGAAATTCTTGAAAAATTCTTATGCTTGGTCAGATTTTGTGATGTTGGCCAGTCAGAACTTTTCATTGAAGAGGGAAATGAGTTTTATAGCAACATTGACCTTCATAAATGTATGAATCTATTTGGAAACTAACCACAAAATTGAAAGTTTCATTGAGCATAAGTGTGTTACAACCGAGAATTATCAACATATATAACCAAAAATGAATTAAATGTAACATTTGTGATAAAAATGTGATAGAATAATTTTATGATCATTATGATTATGAATAGTTTTATGCCAAGATGGATTGATTCCTAAGCCAATAATATCAAGAGAAAAAGTTTGCATATTTGAAATAATGTTCACCAATACTTTACATTTTATTTTTTATGTATTAATTTTAAATTTTAAGAAAAATTAGGACTTGATAAATTAATATTCTTTAAAAATACTTAAAATATTTATTTAATTCTAAATAATGAACAGAAGATTAAAGAATATGTTTTGTAAACCATTTTTGTATCATTTTTATTTATACTCTTTTGAAATCAGCTCCTTATGTAAAATGGAAACACAGTATACAGATTTTTATAAAATAATAAAAAATAAAAAAAAAACATCAAAGAATTTATTTATTGGAACCAAAATAGATGTTACATTTACATTACTATGCCAAAGTGTGTTTGCATGTTTGAACATTCTGGCCAGTGAATTTTTATCTTATTTTCATATTTTTATTTTTTGCATGAATTACTATAAACTTCAAATGTTAGGATAGGTGAGGTTGACCTCAAGAGTAATTTGAAATCACAAGAGGTCATCAACAAACATTTCTATCCATATGAAGCAATTTCATCAAAATGGACTGAGATATTCAGTTTGTGTTAGAAAAGATTCAGAAGATATGCAGTTCATACAACATTAGGACAGTATTCAAAAGTATTCCTATATTTCAGAGATACCTGACAATTCTCTATCAGTTGAAAATATGACCAAGAATTGTGTATATAGTATTCCATGCAGTTATAGCAAATATAAAGTTACTGCTTTTCAATGTTCTCACAGCCTTAGTAACTAGTCTGTGGAGAGACTATGAAGTCAGACATGTCTGATCATGTGTGTAGGGAAAAAGTAGGTCATTAACCCTTGTAAAATGAAGTAAACTAATGGAAGATAATATACTGACAAGAATCTTATTTGTGGTAGTAGTCAAGGGGAGTAACTAACGTACTGTTGGTAGTCTCATTTGCTAGTGTTTAGACTACCATAATTTCTCAAAAATAATACGCACCCTAACAAATGATCCAAAACTTAAGATATATATCCCTATGTAAATTTTGTAAAAAAAAAAAAAAAAAAAAAAAAAATAATAATTACAAATTATTTTGTTGACCTTGAGATTATGGATAAAATCAAAACTAAGCAGCTAAAATAATGTTTTACTGCTGGTGGCAACCTGAAAAAAAACAAAAAAAAAAACAACAGAGTTGTAACTTAAAATGGATTCAGAAATCTTGGGATACCATCAGCAAGTATGTTATAAAGGGAGGTTTCAAGAAGTGTTGTCTCACTACAGCCATGGATGGCTCTGAAGATGACATTTGGCAAGAGAATGAAGAGGCCGAAGATAATTTTGAACAGGATGAAGATAATATTGTGAATAATTTGTTTAATGACAATTTAGATATTAGAAAATGGTGATGATTATGATGATGATAAAAATTAAAATTTTAATAAATTGTCAACTTGATATCTTCTTTTCTTCGAAATTGGGTAAATTTGCTTTTTAGCGCCCGCGCTAAATATCTCTTGAAATTTTCCAAAATCGTCATATTTCCTTGTAAATGTACATGGTGAACTCGAATTAACAATTACATTAGGAAGCAACCTACCATTTTGGAGTTATTGACAAGAAAAAAATTGAACTTCTTGTTGGTCATTCATCCCCTATTACTGCCATAATGTTCAATAATTCAATGCTGAGTACTTCCGCTGGCGTAAGAAAAATTTTGGCCTCTTTACTTCTTTTACAGACTTTCATTGCAGAAAATCACTGCGCACTACCGTAAAGGAATGTAATTTTCTTTTTTTTTTTCTTTTGGTAAGTGTAGATTTATTTATAACAAAAACAAATTAAATAATACAATAGAACCTTTTTCCATGTAGAATAGCAATGACAAATTAAAAGAACAAATTAAATAATGCAATAAAGCTTTTTTTGTTTAAATTAAAAATGGACAAATTGAAAAAAAAAAAAAATTACATAATACAATAAACCCTTATTTTGTTTCTAGCATTTTTTGTAATTTTATTTCATATATAATCATGCTCTTTAAAAAGTGTTAAGTTTAGGGTTTTAAGTGTTATTTATTGTTAGGAGGGGTTTTTTGGACATAATGTATTAAAACAATGCCTGTAATGGAGGATGAATTACAAACAAGAAGTTCAATTTTTTCTTGTCGATAACTCCAAAATAGTAGGTTTCTTCACAATTTAATTATTAATTCGAGTTCAGCATGTACATTTACATGGAACATTTGGGAAAATTTTAAGAGATATTTAGTGCGGGCATTAAAAAGCAAATTTAAGCGTTTTATTTATTTTTTTTTTTCAACAAATAAAAGATGCAGTTGGGTTACTGATAAACAAATTTATTGACAAAAAAATGTTACAATTATTATTGTTGGATTTAAAATGAAAATTGGGATAATATCTTTCTTATTTTAGAACAACAAGTATGTATTTATTATAACTCAATAACGAAAAAATATTTTTGTTTAAAACCTATTTATAATACACACCCCTACTATCACTTGTAATTTACAGTAAAAAAAAAAAAAAAAAAAAAATGCGTATTATTTACGGCAATTCTCATGAAGAGCCAGTGGAAGGCAATATAGCAATGGAAGTAGTAATGGCAGGAGAAATATTTCATAGTGTGACGAATGTATGCACATTTTCGATAATGAAAGAAAAAGCCAATTTAAATGAAATTTTCAGTACTTGTTCATTAATGAGTGGATTTTATGCAGAATAGGTCAATATTTTAGAAAATTTTGTGAAAATATTGAAGTTGGGTAGTTTCACGTCTCCCTCTCCTCCATTTCAATATATTGGGAGTACTTATAAATTCGGGAAGGTGTTCATAAAGGTTTTGTAACCCGAATATAAGAGAGTTGTCGGCACCGGAGAGAAAGTCTCTTATATCCGGGTTTGGTCTATTTTATATACATTAACACAGGCTCTAATTTGGGACCAGAGAAAATCTCTTATATCCGGGTTACACTTTATATAAAAAATAATCCCTGAAGATCTCATTTCAGTAAAAAAAAAAAAAAAAAAAAAAAAAAAATATGCAATATCAATTGTAACCATACTGAAAATTTGTCCCAAACCTTATCATAAGTAATTCAATAAAATTAAAAAACATCTTTTTTTATAGAGTTGATGCTTAAAGCATTATTTTTTTTCACATTTGATAAAAAAAACTACATTCAATATTTATTTTTAAAGATTTACTTGTAATTTTTCAGTATGTTTTTGAAAGTCATGCAGTTGTTATTCGTACCAAGATATTTATTTTATTAAATAAAGACATGTTCAAAAAATCAAAAAATGTAATGCTTAATGCTATTTTTCAGTGAATATTTTTTAAAAGAATTTTATTTTATTTTAAGTTTTACAACTGTTTATTCTTTATACAGAAGTTAAAAAAGAAAATAATTCACTGATTCTGTGACAGTATCAGTTTTCCCATATTTTTGCACTTCTTTTTGTTTAATTTTAAATTCAGAATAATTTAAAAAGAGGTCTTCATTGGGTGCAATGAAATATTTGACACCAAACAGGTAAGAAAATAGTAAAATAAAAGCCATGAATTAAACTCAAAAGTATGATTTAACTGGTTTTTAATTAATTTCTCTTTTATACTCCCCGCAAAATAAAATTATTCATACTATTAAGTTTCATAAAAGCCAACAGAATAACAAAATATATTCTTATGCACAGTTTTTAAAAGTTGGAGACGATACCTTGACACTTGCGTAAATAACCATTATTTTCGCTATGATTTTAAAGAAAAAGTATTATTTTTTTACAAAATTTTTTTATCAGCACTACGAACGTAGGGTTTAAAAGTCATAAATAAAGCATAATGATAAACTGTAAAATATGGTTACACACTAAAAATTGTATCTCCTACCACCCAAACTATACTTCGATATACCTTCCACCAGCTCTCCTCGGCAAAATAAATGAAACAACGTAAGCGGAGATTACTCGATTTCTTTTACAGAGTAGTTTCCCGTAAAAAATTAAAATGGCTTCAACAACAATCCAAACAGCGAAAGCAGTATTGCGTAAAAAATGCAAAAATACATTGTCTTTGTTGTCAGACGTCGACAAAAATCTACAGTCGGATATATTAACTAAAAAGGTAAGCTATAAGTGCCGGCTGGTTCATGAATATATTTCTTTTTCCGTAATATATTCAATTAAAAAAAAAAGCCCTTTCTCCTTAACGTGGTGTTTGTTATTTTGTTTTCTTTTACATAGCTTTTTATCTCCTTTCTTTTTATTTTTCTTCTCTCAGTTATTTAATTTTCAAGATTAATTTCCTTCTATTACTTTTTGCATTAAGCACATGAGCAACCTTTACTTTTCTTATCAGATTTTTTGATAAGTTGTTGGGTGTTGTACTAATATTTTTTCTAACGAGCTTACGTGTGAAAAAAAGTTTTTTTAGACATTAGTTTTTGTCTCCTAAATTATTTCTTCCCACAATTGACCAGAGTTTTAATTATTGATTCAAACAAGCAAGTTTAGGAACTTAGGATATGGATATTTCAATGCGCCCACGTCGCTACCGAATGTGACACAAGGTCAATTTAAATTTTAAAGCTGGTTTAACGGTAATACCGTGGAAAAATTGCTCAAGCCCTCTCGGTACTCCCCCTTTTGAGGACGCCTCAGGCGCTGAGTATTGACCCCAGCCCCTTTCCGTAGATCATTACTGGAGGGATAGCCCCCATTCCTGGAGCTTCAGCTGATATTATTTTGAAAACTATCCAGCCAAATCCTGGGATAACAAATTAGATACTTAGTTTATTTTTGTCAGGAAGTGAAGCGATATTTCCTGCTTTTGAACAAGATCGCCAACCTGTCGTAGAACGAACACGCACAGACAGCTAATTTTGTGGCGGATTAAAAAGTTTAGTAGTAAAATTGAAATAATTATTTATTTTACTTTTGCAGTTTTCAAAAAGGTAAATTTTCATTTCAACACCCGAGCGCTAGTATCCCTTCAAATTTTTAAAAAATCGTTATAATTCCGTGCAAATGTGCATGCTGAACTCGAATTAACAATTAAATTATGAAGAAAGCTTACTGTTTTGGAGTTATCGACAAGAAAAAAAATCGGACTTCTTCTTGGTCATTCGTCCCCCATTACTGCCATCATGAATTCTCATTCGCAGCGGAATACTTGTGCTTGCCTTTGGCCTATTTACTTCTTTTACAGACTTTCCTTGCAGAAAATCACTACGCACTACCGTAAAGAAATGTAATTTTTTTTTTTTTGGTAAGTGTAGTTTTATTTATTATAAATTAAATAATACAACGGAACCTTTTTTCCGTTTCGAATGGCAATGACAAATTAAGAGAACAAATTAAATAATAAAAATAAAACATTTTTTATATTTTAAAATTGAAAATAAAACAAAATTTAATGCACAAACTTGGTAAATTATTTAATGTTTTTTATTTTTAATTTGTCCCCTTTTCTACTCTGAAAACCCCACCTTTTATTTCTGTGTAGAAAAGGGGACAAAATAAAAAAAAACAAAAAACCATTAAATAATTTTAAAGAACTTTATGGTTAGGTGTTAAGGTTAGGGGAGGGGTTTCCTTTCAGTGTAGAAAAGGGGACAAATTTAAAAAAAAATGAAATAATACAATCAACCCTTCTACTTTGTTTGTGCATTAAGTTTGTGCATTAATTTTTGTTTTATTTTCAATTTTACAAAATAAAAAATGCTTTATTTTTATTATTTAATTTGTTCTCTTAATTTGTCATTGCCATTCAAAACGGAAAAAAAGTTATGTTGTTTTATTTAATTTGTTTTTGTTATAAATAAAACTACACTTACCAAAAAAAAATTACATTTCTTTACAGTAGTGATTTTCTGCAAGGAAAGTCTGTAAAAGAAGTAAATAGGCCAAAGGCAAGCGCAAGTATCCCACAGTGAATGAGAATTCATGATGGCAGTAATGGGGGACGAATGACCAAGAAGTCCGATTTTTTTTCTTGTCGATAACTCCAAAACAGTAAGGTTTCTTCATAATTTACTTGTTAATTTGAGTTCAGCATGTACATTTGCACGGAATTATGATGATTTTGGAAAAATTTTAAGGGATATTAGTGCTTGGGGAAACAAAACCAACATTTACCAAAGAGTGTTGGATGTATGAAAGGCGGATCTGAAAAAATCCTTCTTTATGTCATGCATTTATAATTTATTTTTTACTAGGTATATTGTTATTTTATTTTTCTAATGTTTAATAATAAATTTTTAAAATGAAATTGTTTCCTTACTTTCCATTGCGACAAATTATTTTTGAAGCATGTATTATAATTTGTAAACTTAGTCTGACACAAGGACAAATTTAAATTGAGCTTATTAACTTTTGTATCACTAAAACTCAAGTGTCAAGTCTTTGGAAAAACTCATCTTGTCTTTTAAAGAAAATGTGTTACTTGCTAACATTGTTAGTTGCTTTTTAAGTTGTTGACATTTGTCATTTATTTACACTTTATTGTTTCTTGATGTTTTTATTGTTTTTTTTTTTGTAATTACAAGTAATCTTCAAAATGCTATACAGCAGGAAATTTAAAATGACTTTTGTAATGCATAAAAATACTTCAGCAAATGTAAAAATAAACCATTAATTGCAATCACATTTTCTTCTAAAATTTCCATGTAGATTTTACAAAGGGATTGTAACCGTGTACTCCCAATTGTTTGGTTGCTTCCACTTCATCCCTGATGCTGATTTTGCTTCATCTACTCCGACAATGTAAGATACACAGTTGTCAAGTTGAATGAGAACTAGTTTTTCTTTTTTGTAATGCAGATGCTTCAAAAAATGCTTCATGAATTCTACAAAGATTTCTTTCATTATCTATGTACAAGGAGCCAACTGGTCCATCTCATAAAGGGCTACTTGAAAAGCTTTTCTAAAGTTATCAATATTTTTAAAAAGGATAAACATAAGTTGAAACTCATACAATTACTATGATAAATATAAATATACCCTGTAAAGTTTACCAACAGTGCTTTGTTAATACCAATTTTGTTTTGAATACATTAACTTTCACAATAAAATCCAATATCTATATTGTATGCATAACTGGTGGCACTTACTAGATATTAAGTGACACCAAGCATCCTTATTTAGTCTAGCATTCTTTCTAATATTTTAGTTAATAGTGTCATCCAGATAGCTTCCAACTCTTTTTCAGATTTCCAATTCATCATTTTTAAAAATGGATTGCTCTTCACAGCTGCATGTTGATAAAAAATCTTCTATCATAATATTCTACAATTTTTAAAAAATTTGTTTTTCAGTTCTTTGGCAAGATTCAAATATTTATCCATCTTCTCACTCTGTTTAACTTTCCCTTTTAATTTGTTCTTGCTTGAATTGGGTGTTATATTTGAATTTCAAAGTTCCATAGGATTTAAATTTTTCTATTCTTGATAATATCTAGTCTATTGGTTTGCACAGTCAGATCCTAGTTGTTTGCCTAATTCCTAGTGGATCACTTTTCCTACTTGGTCCCATCAATTTTTGTATTTGTTTCTAGATAATTTGCTGCATTTGCTTATTTTGATTGATAATTAGTAAACTATTTTGATGTGCCATGCCTATCTTTAATATTGTTTAGTCTATTATTATTGTTTTTCTTCTTTGTATTTAGTTTTTAATCATCTGGTATTGTTTTCTTTATACCATTTCAATAACAACCTTCAAATCTTGCCACTTTGATGTTACTTGGTAAGACTGCACTTTCAGATCATATCTGAGCAAAACATTTAAAGAAAGAATACCTTTAGTATCTGTATATATTTCTGAGATGAGGTATTATGTACATTATTTACATTACTCGGACTATTGTCCTCATCTTTGTCACCATATTTATTACAACGTTTAGACTGTTCTAGTTTGACTTGCCATGTTGTTATACTAGAACATACCTATTCTATTGTAAATAGACTCTTCAGATATAATAAGTAGTAGTAGTAGCAGTCGACAGAGGGCTCAGTGGAGTTGGTGTGTCAGTCGATGTCGGACATTAAAGTATCAACCACCACAACTAGATTGCTGCGTCATTAACTATTATTTCAAGTTCCTAACGTTTTGTACGTTGGACCCTTTTAGGACCGACTTAGTGAAATACAAGCCTCCACTATGAAAACTACTCTACAACACATGTTTAATGGATGTCAGTTATCTCCTGTTAATTTTCCCTCTGAAAGTTCTCCACTGCCTTAACCTGGTATTGAACTCACACTCTTTGGGTCCTGTCACTGGATCTAACTAACGCCTTTATTCACTGTGCCATGTGTCCTCAAGGACCTGTCACTGGATCTAACTTGAGGACATATGGCACAGTGGATAAAGGCGTTAGTTAGAACCAGTGACAGGACCCAAAGAGTGTAAGTTCAATACTTGGTTAAGGCAGTGGAGAACTTTCAGAGGGAAATTAACTGGAGATAACTGATAAATGACATCCATTAAACATGGCACGTGGAACTAGAACAATCTATGCCAGTGAGCAAAATAAAGGGTTCAGTTCGACATTCCAACAACCTGAAGAAAGCCGGAGCGTACGAAAGCCAAAACATTGTAATAAATATGGCGACAAAGATGAGGACAATAGTCCAAGTAATGTAAATAATGGACAATACCTTTATTAATACTCATTCTGTTGCTTTATTAGTAATTAGTTTGAAATTGATATAAATTTAATAGACGTACATAACTGCCATTAAGTTCATTCTATGAAATCAAAACTCATATCGAAATATCAATTTTCACACTTAGATATGGCACTATGACTGGTGTAGATTTTACAAGTAAATAAAATCTACAGTTAATCACCAAGAGACATTTTTATCAATGGTGGTTTTAGTTACCTTCCTATAGGTACTTAATATAATCACCTCAGTTCAAACAGCTGACCATTCCAACATACTTCCTGATGACTCTTACTCTGCAAGACATAGTTATTGACTGAAGAATTGTGGAAATTATTAAGAATTTTGTGACCAAGTTTAAAAGTTTGAAAGCTCTGTCCCCTGTCTGCTTTCCTTTGCTGTTACAAGTTCTTCAGTCATAGAAAGTTAACTGACAGACTGTAGCTTAAGATACATCACCTGAATTGGAGAAAGATTAATTCAACATTTGTAACCCTGACTGAATAAACACAGTATGTTAAACACACTGTGTTTATTCAGTATGTTTTTATTTTATTTATTTATTTTAAATATGTTTAAACATGTTTTTCTGTCATTTTGTAATCACTATTTTCTCTTCTTTATAACTAAACATTCAACAATGAATATTTGCCAACTTTTGTAAAAATACAAAACATGGATAGAGAAGTTGGCAGAGAGATACCATGCCAACAAAAGGGATGATTTGTTATATACTCTATTTTTTTCTTTTTATAAATATTTTAAGAAAGGTCTCTTTATGCTATATAGATGTTTATAACATATATTTTGCAATATGTTTTTCTATAAAAAATGAAATTTCTATAAATAAATATATTATACTTGATCTATAATGACTTGCATAGATGTTATATAAGACATATAACTTGTATTGGGCAATAAGAATTCTAAATATATACTCATTTCTCTGCCTTTGTACACAAGTCACACATTCTAACATCTGAAATGTTTTGTGGCCTTGTCATTGCTCCTCTTGTGAACCAACATATAGCACTAGCTTATGTTAGATGACATTTGATTATAAAGATCAGGAAAGACTGATGAATAGTCATTTTTTTCTTTGCTAATTTAAAATCTTGCAGTTAAACAAACTGCATATCTTCTGTTGTCATCTCCACTTGCATGTATATGGCTATAAAATAAATTTTCAGTGTTTCTAACATCATATGCATTTTTTTAATTACATAATGGTTTTCATGACATTCGTAATTTTTAAAAATTGCAAAAATCTTAATATCAGATTAGAAAATGGCAGAACTTAATTTTTATTAAAAGAAGAAATATTAACTTGAATCATTTGCTATTTTGTTTCTCCTTACTATGAAGATAGCATATTAACAAGCTAATTCTTCTTGCCTTTATATATAGTAAAGGTAACAAATCCATTGGTATATAGTCCAAGTGGATTCTAGTAATATAAAATATTAAAACTGATTCACAAAAAGAGCTCAATGTATTTATTAATACAGAGCAATATAATTAATAAACAAAATCCAAAATTACCTAATATGGGGAATAGCCTATTTTGGCAGATGAAGATATCAGTCGTCTGTCTTATCAACCCTGGTGTGGACTGAGTTTGTGTCTGTACAGATGGGGTAGGGTGGGGGGTTGTCTGGTTAGTCGCAGGAAGTAGAATTTAACTGTGAAAGCTAAAAAAAATCAACCTTCCAAAAAACTAATACAGAACATATCCATTTCAATGTTTCAGTCAGAAGAAAGGCACAAGAGAGGGGTCAAGGGAGGGGGAAAAGGCAAGATGTTTTATAAATTAAACCCAAATATTAACCTTATGACATTAATTTGGGGTTATATGAAGAATGAAATATTAGTTTAAAATAGGAGTAAAATGGGGTCTAAAAATAAATTTAAAATATATTTAGATAAAAGGATGTAAGAGATTAATGGAATGAGATTGGGAAGATATTAAAGTAGGGGAAAGTTTTTAAATTATAATATAGTGTAAAGAGGTTAGAAAGGGGGATAATATATAGAAATTAGAATTAGTTATATTGTCAACATTTGAAGAGTTAGAGGGGAGTGAATATTATGGGAATATGGTAGTTAATTAAGTTAATTTATGGAAATTTGAATTTGTTTTTATGTCGACATTTTAACTCTGAGTCATTCCTTTGATTCATTAGTTGGCTTTGATTATTGTATTTTATTCTAATTTTTTCTTCTAAACATAAGTCACGCCTATTTCTAAGATTATTAGGTGTATATAGATAATTATATCACTTTAAAAGTTATTTTTAGTGGATACTGGTATTTGAGTAGATGCTCCATTTAACAGTATATTTATTTATTTATTTATTTTCATCTATCAACCTGAATATTTGAAAAATCTTGTTAAAGAAAAATGTGTGTTTAGGCTGCCAGAGAGCATATATTTTTATATTTGTATAGTGATAAAATCTGTGGGATTAATAAATAAAAAATGCATTATTTCTTTAGAAGATATATATACTATTCAAACTATTGTCCTCATCTTTGTTGCCATATTTATTACGTTTTGGCAGTTGTATGGCCTTCTTCAAGTGGTTGGAATGTCGAACTGAACCCTTTATTTCGCTCACTGGGGTAGACTGTTCTAGTTCCACGTGCCATGTTTAATGGATATCAGTTATCTCCTGTTAATTTCCCTCTTCAAGTTCTCTACTGCCTTAACCAGGTATTGAACTTACACACTTTGAGTCCTGTCACTGGATCTAACCAACACCTTTATTCACTGTGCCATGTGTCCTTGAGGACATCTGTGTATGAATTTCTAGGTATGTCTAATGTCTTCAGCAACCACTTTTTACATACATGCTCCAGCAGGATTGGCTAGCTAAGAATTTTAACTATCATCTTAAACAAGTGTCCTCCTACACTTCTGATTTTAATCTGCTGGAATACTATGGCAACAACAACGGCAGCAAGAGGAGGAGGACCAACAAGTGGTCTTCAAAATGTCAAAGACTTATTAAAAGTTGCTGTGGGATGACAAATTATCATTATTTACACTATTGTTCTAATCTTTGTTGTTGTTATCACACCATTTTGGATATTGTACCCTCTAGGTTTCCTCAAGGAATTTCTAACTGAATCAAGTCCAACTGACCATGCTCAGTGACATATTGTCTAGTTCTTAGATTGCTCAGTTATTGCCTGTCTTGTTTCCACTGAGTTTAAGTCTGCACTAGCCAGTCCACAATAATAACATCACCAAATTCACAAACCAGTACATTAATCCTCTAGACTTATTGCCCCAATGAGACAATTCCGATTGAAGAATTTTGAGCCGTAAATCGCATCTGCTTGCTGCTGACATTGCTGCTACTTAACTGCATTCACCAAGGCTTTATTTTTCTACTGTAGCTGATAAAGGCTTGCTGTTATTTCTTTTCTCTTTCTTTGTTTATTAACAACCCCATATTGTATTTATTTTTATGCTAGGCCTACTCAAGATATCCTCTATCATTCTAGTCTGCCATTGTGGCCAACATAAATATGAATCACTTGATTGAAGCTATTCTCAAGGCTGATAATAATATTTTTAAAGTTTATATAATTTAAAAAAAAAATATGCTGATATTTTCTATTATATTTTATTCTCAATTACCTGATGCAACCTGTGTATGTCTCTCTCTCTTTTATATATATATTTTATTTTATTTTTTCTCATGATACAATTAGTATTAACCAACAAATGATAGTAAGATTTTCAGGATATGTTAAATATACTGTGAATTTCAGCTCATATCTATTTTTATTAGTAATATAGGTATTTCAAAATTAAATACAGCGTAAAATACACTATAACTATCTTAATGTTTTCTGCCACAAATTTAGTTGTTTATACTCTTTAAAGAGTTTTGTTATTAGTCTGAACTATTTGTTGTTGTTCTTTCAGTTGTTGAGCCTCCCAGAATTCCAAGCCAGTAAACGCATCTCTGTTTACTTGAGTACACCTGAAGAAGTACAAACAGACCAGATTTTGAAGTACATGATGGCAAATAAGAAGACTTGTTTTATTCCACACTACTGTGGGCCAAGCATGAAGATGGTGCCATTGCAATCACTTGAAGATTATGAGAGCCTCCCACTAACCAAATGGAATATTAAACAGCCAAGAGATGATGACATTCGCTCAGATGCTTTGGAAACAGGTGAAAATTACAAGCCTCTGCTAAATGAGTTTTAAAATTTGATAGATTAATAAATGCAGTGAGAAAATAAAGTATTATTATCAAATATAAACTATGAATGCAGTTGGATAAAGATTTTCACCTTAAATATCAGGGCAAAAAATATAAATAGATATTAAAAATGCAGCATCTTGTAAGATGCACTTTTTGACTCTTAAATTTGCATATAAAGTAAAAAAAAAAAAAAATGATCATAAATATTTTTTCTCTACTTTCAGTAAAATCATTCATAGGAAGTAATGAATACTGAACAGAAAAATGAAAACTTTTGTTTACCAATCGTAGTTTATTATAGCACAAAGATGAATATGTATTCTAGAAGTAACACATAATTGAAGTTGGGCACCTTGACATAGTGTGATGGTTAGCAATCTTGTCTCACGAGATCAATTTTGTCTGAATAGTGAGTTTGATCCTCACTGGGTGCCACATCTAAGCTTAGAGAATCACCATAATTGAAAAACGTTTTGCTTAGAAGATTGACATGTGATGTAATAACATTTCCATTTCAAACCTGAATTGATATTAATATCTAAGGTTATGTCAAATTCATGTTTGATTTACCCAATTCATCGACTGCCTCTTCTGACTCAACTGATAAGATGAACCTTTTTGCCTCTACTTCAACATTAGATGACAAAGACTATCCCCTCCCCAAGTTTCCATGTCTCACTGGGCACAATCTAAGTAATATTACTATCACAATACATGAAGTCTCTACACTTATCAAAAGCCTTGACCCTAAGAAAGCCAGACAAAATTTTGGTGGTTGTCCTTAAGAACATCAACCCAGAACTATTCCCAAAATTAGCAAAGTTATTCAACCACTGCTTGATGAAGAAATCCTCCACAAACCTGTTGAAAGTGTCAAGCATATGCTCAGTTTTCAAGAATGCAGGCATGTGATTTTCACCCTCCCAGTACAGACCCATCAGTCTCCTCAGTATCATCAGCAAGCTCTTTGAGGCTGTAAAGAACAAACTCTTCAGTGATGAGCAGTATGTGTTTCGGTTAGCCTGATCCACTGCTGATGTTCTAACTACCTGAATCAGTGAGGCTCTTGATGATAAACACATCTCAAGGACCATAGCATATCTGAAAAGCCTTTGACAAGGTACAAAAGCTTACTACACAAGCTCTCCAGTTATGGAATAACTGGTAGGATCTTCCTTATCATAAAATCCTTCTTAACAGGTAGGTCGTTGAAGATAGTTATCAATGACCAGTTCTCTGGAGCCCTAGAGTTCAATGCAGGTATCCCACAGGGGTGACTCCTTGGATCAACTCTCTTTTTGACATACATAAATGATCTGTATCTGTCTACATTTCTGAGATGAGGTATTATGTACATTATTTACATTATTCAGACTATTGTCCTCATCTTTGTCACCATATTTATCACAACGTTTTGGCCGTTGTACACTCCAGCCTTCTTCAGGTTGTTGGAATGTCGAACTGAACCCTTTATTTCGTTCACTGGAGTAGACTGTTCTAGTTCGACTTGCCATGTTTAATGGATGTCATTTATCAGTTATGTCCTGTTAATTTCCCTCTGAAAGGTCTCCACTGTCTTAACTGGGTATTGAACTCACACTATTTGGGTCCTGTCACTGGATCTAACCAACACCTTTATCCACTGTGCCATGTGTCCTCAAATATACTCAGATCATTTGTGAACATCTATGCCGATGATACAACTATATATGGGCACACCTCTAAAACCCTTGATGGTCAGAGATTGGCAACTGAACTCTCTTCTGATTTTGCACAAACTACCCAATGGGGTAAAAACTGGTTGGTTATATTCAATACTTTGAAGAGCAAGCTAGTTACATTCAATCATCACTGATCTGACTCTGAACTACCACCAATCTGGATGAACATAGGGAAACACCATGCCTTGAAAGACTGTTACACCTGACCTCAAGTGGAACTTTTACATATGATTCATTGCTAAGGATGTAGGTAAAATGGCTCCCTGTATTGCTCCAGTAAGTACTTGACCCCTCTCTTTACAAGAGCCAGATCAGGCCAAAAATGGAATACTGTTATCATATTTGGGCGAAAACTGCCCAGACCTCACTTGATAGAGTTCAAAAACGTTTCCAAGCCCTTGTGGGTGACAAAACTATTCTCCACCTCTCCCACAGGTGGGATGTGGCAAGCCTCTTGCTGCTCTACTGCTACTTCCATGGAAAGTGCTTGGATGAACTACATTCTCTGGTCCTGCTGAGGCAAACCTCACAGCAAGAACACACATAGTAGCAAGCCCCCCTCCACCACCACCACATTCTCTCTGTATCTCATTAGTGGGAAGCAAGTTCCACTCGAACAGCTTCTTCCTGCAAACCACTGCCCAGGATGTTTTTTAATCACTACAATCTTAACCCATTAACTCTTCCACACACAATTGGCCTCAAAATATAACCCTCTACCTTGAGTGACCTCTGGGCCTTGTAAAGAATGAACCTCGCTGTTAAAAAAAAAAAAAAAAAAAAAAAAAAGAAAACCAAAAGCAATTTCTCTTGAATAAATGTTAATTTGTATATTACTACTTAATGTGACACTACAGATTAATACTCACTTTGATCTGAAAAACTTGAGTTTATCATGTATAACCTTGAAGATTACAAATTTTATTTCCAAGTTCTTCCTGTTTTTTACTCCCAGATTTTAAATCCTTTTGTTATAAAAGATATTTTACAATAGAAAAAAATGGAAACAATTATATTTCTAAATTTATCTTTATTTAAGGAAAAGTGTTTTCATTCTTAACCCATACACATTTTTAATTTTTCTTCCTTTTGGGCAAAATTTATTTTATTTTAGCTAAATTTTAAATGCAGTGATATTTATTTTGAAGTTGGTACTGGTGCATATCATTATACAAAAGAACAACAACACTCCTTGCTATTAAATATTTTTTTTTTCCTTCTTGCAGGTGGACTGGACCTCATCATCATGCCTGGCCTGGCCTTTTCTATGGCCGGCGCTCGCCTTGGCCGAGGAAAAGGCTACTATGATGCCTACCTGAAGAGATGTTATGAACATGGCTATAAACCAGTTACAGTGTCATTGTGTTTTCATCAGTTATTATTTGACAATATCCCTGTCATTCCTGGTTCTGATATGTTTGTTGATAAAGTGCTTTACCCTGATGCAGCTGATTTGATGGAAAATATTTTGAGATGAAAATCTTTTAAAGACAAAATCAAACAGTGGAAGCATGAAAGAAATTGGTTGTAAAATTTGGAATGTCAGATGATTTTATTGAGTCAGTATTTTATATTTACATTGAGATGTGTATATAGTGGGTCAAAGAAAAAAGTCAATGTTTTGGCAGTTACCATTTTGTAAAAATGATTTTGAAATTAGTTTTAGTGAGATTCTGATTCTTTTTTTTTTATCATTTTTGATAATAAAACAATTTTAGGTATCATTTGTACTAAATATGTTGAAAATAATTTTGTTAAATTAAGTATTTTTCATAAATATTCAAAATCTTTTTCTTTTTCCAATTACAAATTGTTTAAACACTAAAAATGAATACATGTGCCTCACTTTTTGTTTAGAATCATTAAACTGCAAACTGATCATAAGTATGGTTATAGTTATTTGATTTTTTATTTTCTGTTCTTTTGAAATATAAAAATCAAAAGTGTGAACAAATCATTTTTGCAATATTACATCATTATATAAATATTAGTTATGGTTTTTATTAAAAAATTACAATAATTCTGAAATGATAATCAGACATGAAAATTTCACATCATACAAAACTTTTTGATTGTCAGATCTCTTTTTCTTTTTCTTTTTCTTCTTTTTTTTTTCACCAGAACATACTGTTATTCAGCTAATCAATGTTTTGTAAATTTAGTAAATTATTTTTCTTTAAAAGAAACTTTTTAAATTAAAATCTCTACTTTCATTTAATATTCTCTACTACAGAATATCAATTCAAATTTTTTTGATTTTATTTTCATTTAAAAAAAAATCTTTGAACTGGTGAAAGTCTTTGGGTTGTGATATTTTTTAATAACTTTAAAGTTACCTACATTGCTTTTTTCCACACTTGAAGTTTCTTTGAGCGATATCAATTTCTCTTTCATCTTTCAAATCTTGCAAATTTGATTTTTTTTTTTTATGTTTCTCTAAAGAAACATAAAAAAAATCAAATTTGCATTAGGTACCATAATAATATATGTTGGTGCTGAAAGATACTTAGCCTGACCAAGATGCATTTTCAAAAAGAATCTGTCATTTTATCCAGATTTTGGGAAATGGGTTAGATGAAAACTTTTCAGCACCCCTTCAGATGCAATTTTTATAGAATAAAATAACATTTGACAGAGCAGTAATCTTTTTGATGACTGAACAAAAAGAAATCTTTAAAAAATAATCATGTCTGTTACTTTCCAGTAAGATACTTTCTTTAGCAGCTGTAGTTATTTTCTTTTTAAATCTCATAAGGCCAATTTATAATCATTTAAAATCATATCTTCTGTCCTAAAATGAGGATACACTTGTGACAAACTTATACAGATAGGTTTCAGTCCAACACCTTTTAGGCCTATGTCATGTTCAAAGATCCACAGAAGGGATATTAACAAAGTTGGTTGAAACCCTGTTTATTTAAGCTAGTCCAGTCATAAAGAAAAGTCACCAACAATATTGACGATATTGAGCATGGAAAGGACGCTTGATCAGTTTTTCTTTATTAATATATTAGCTCAATTACAACTATTTGTTTAACCCTTCTTCTGATTTGTTTTCTGGGTAAGATTGGCTGTAGATCTGGCCATCCATTATTCTGCCTAAGGTTTACGTACTAGCATGAGAGATAATTGAAGGTAGTCTTCATGAGGAACAATGAAAGCAGTCAGCATTTCTTCCTTTCAGTTCCAGATTTGTCTAACTAGTATTTCAATTAAATCCTGACCTTTTTTTTTTTTTTTTATTTTGTCAGCCCTCTCTTCAGTTATGATTTTTAGCAGTCCTTAATTTGGATTTGTACTGATCTTATGAAACTTTTTACCTCTCTTCCTTTTCCGCTATTGTTTAACCTCAATGATACACCAAGCCCTTAAATGACTCTTACTTAGCCTGCTGTCAGCTGAAAGTTGTGTAAGCAATCTCTACTGGCCAGCTTTTTGATTAAGCAAAAAGCTTAGCAATCCACATTAGGTTTTGACTTCCCCAATATTGAGTTAAATTAGCATTTATTTCATGTTTTTCAAATTATGTAAATTGTTTACTTCTTTTTTTAAAAACATTTTTTTTAAAAACCAGTATACATCTTATATACTATTAAAAATTATACTACCTACAATAGTCGTAAATATTGTACTTTTTTGTATGAGTTTTGTTATCTTCTCATAATAAATTTTACTATCTTAATTAAAGTTGGGTTTCATCTTCAACCTTTAAACATAAAAATTACCTATACAGTTATAGTGTCATACACTAAGAAAACATTAAACTGTAGATCCCAACTTTTAGTATTCACATTAATAAATTAGCATAAAATGTTTTAACTTGTAACCTTATTCTCAATGTGCAAAAATCTATAATGAAACTTCGTGGTTAATCGCCATCTAGCACAATGGGGTAGACAGGACTCCATAGCTATGTATTCAGTCAGTGCAGTGAAGTGCGGTATTGCTGAGTGGTGGGCTTCCCAGACTGAAGCCAAGATGGAGTGTTCCCTTGATGGAATCAACAGACCCACGTCTTTGACTAACTTGAAGGATCAAGTTGTTGGACATTGGTTGTGATTTGATGTAGAGAGGGATAGGCTTTGTCAGGCCTACTTGCCCAAGACATGCTACACATGACTGAAAACCATTCCAGCCTTCAACCCAGATATGTTTTGATGGGGAACTGGTCAGGTACTCAGCTGTGCAATAACCCTACAAATACTCTTGATTAGAGGACTGCTGCTGCTGATGATGATGATGATAATACTTACAGAGAGAAAATTTGAATCCGTAGAAAATTAAAAAGTGCATTGTTATCATACTAAATATTTTCTTAAAAAATGTGCTTATTTCTTTTAATGTGGATATCTATGACATTTTCCACTATATATATATATATATATATATATATATATATAATGTGTGTGTTTTCAAATGTTGATATTTAAAATTAGAAAACAATAATGCATGTACATTACAGAAGATAAAAAATTCCATGTGTATTTTCTTCTAAATAATGGAATTGACTTTCCAAATAGCATACATCCAAATATTTAATTGTTTTTTTATCTAGTTTTTTGGTTTACTGGTTTAATATCTTATATAATACAATAAAGCTTGAATGTTTGTTGTAAAAAAATGGAACCAAAAATGTTTGTGTATATTTGGAACATACTTTGTGTATAACTTGAAATTGTTTCATAACTTTGTCTATTAAGACAAAACTATTAAAAAATTTCAAGGTACATTTTTATTTTATTTTTTATTTTTTTTATTTTTTTTGCATTTTTTATCAGTATGAATATAAATATTCACATTCCACTTGATACTTTTATGTTTTGCATCAGACCTAATAGCAGTTAACAGTACCTTGAACAAATATTTTATGCCTTAAGCTACATTTTTATTCTTGTAAAATCAGTGATACCTAAGGTATATATTTTAAAAGAAAACAATGAAATTGACCACTTTCTCTAAAAGTGAAATTTTAAAGAGAAATTATTGTAAAAATCTGTCTCCATTTATATTTATTATTGACTGAGAAAGTTTCTATTAATTCCAAAAATATGAAAATAGCTGAGGGGTTTTGAGAATCCTTTTTTTTTTTTTCTAAACAAAATCCATCTTAAATTTTAGTTAACCATTTTTCTTCCTATTTTTGCTTGTTCATCTCTATAGTCACTGATTTTTAGTATAACAGTTTGATTATAAGTATAAACACATTTCCTTTCTCAGCAAAAATGTTCATGAATTATCAAACTGAAATCTGAAATGGTTAATTGCTGATTTTAATATGCATATCAGAAATGGATGAGATTTTTACTTTATTTTGTCAGTTGTCATATTGTTGCGATATATGGTAAAAGAAAATATAATAATTTTTAGATCTCTATTGACATATCTGCACAAATCAAGGAATCTAGTCACAAGAATTTAATCAATGAAATATGACAAAACATGCAAATTTCTTGATATGCAAATTATGCAATTGGAAACACTTGCATAATTATTTAACAATGGATTCAATCAGTTTGTTTCTCATCTCTAATCATTTCTTGTGTATATTTAAGACTAGACATTTGTGTGAAGAAAATAAAGACATTTATGATGTGATGTAGGTTCTATTAGTGCTTTGTATGTTTTATGATGTTCCTTGCAAAATAGTTTAATAAGTAATTGCTCTCTCTTTCAGTCTCTCTTTTTCTCTGTCAAGTAACATATAATAATAGTATTAAAAAAAAAAACTACATTTGTCAAGTAACCAAACAGTTGTACATCACATGACTTACTCTATTATATAAGTCTGTCTGCATTCTTATATTCTGATGCCATGAAATCTTAAATCTGATTTGCTAGACACATGTTTCAGTCCTACTTATCATTTGAGAAAATGAATATTCTAAAATGTATTCACTTTATTATCCTATTAGATAATTTTGTTACAATTTCTCAAATTTTTCTGCAGACACTTATACAAAGAGAATTATTGTAGTAACCTGAAGTGCAATATATTGTGCAATACATTGCTGTCATGGCATACAACAGCATAACATTTATCATCCTAATATTGTAATTACTGACAAATTATGAAACTTTAAGTAATTTGTAGATAATAATGCAAAAATATTAACTAGTAGATTTACATGCAGATGAGTAGATTTATATTTGGTATTTCATGTTTGTTTTGGCTTGTTAAAAATGAAACATTTTTTTGTCTATTGATATTAAAGTTCAAATGTTGATAATTTCTGTTCATTGTTTTTAGTTAATTACTTTGATTTTTATTCAGTACATTAATATAAATATAACTTGGACTAAAAAAAACAAATGAATTATTGCTTCCAATTATTGACTGATTGGCTATTTTTTTATTTACATTATAAATATAATATAAATAAATTTATTAATATTATCCCTCATTCATCAAATAATTTATAATTCTGTTAAATCAACTCCAGTTTACATAAAATTGGTTACATTTTGTGTTTTTGTACAATATAAGAAAAAGTATAAAAATCAGATACTCTGCCTTTTTGTGTTCATAGAATTTTTATCGACAAATGGGTTTTGCTTTTGTCTTTTCATGTATTGCATGTTTCTACAAATTCAATGTTTAAATTTTATAATATTAACAAATTGTAAGAAAATTTTAAAAATATAACACAGGCAATGCTGAAGGTGCTATATCATTGGCTCATTGGTGTTTATCCCATTCAAAAATATACATCTTTTTTTTTGTATCATTTTGTATCCCTGTTTTTATTTTATAAAAATAATTCTGATAAAATCAGCTTTGTTATTCTAAAGATTTGTTTGTTTAAAATAAATTGTTTTATTTAAAAAAATAAAACAATTTATTTTAAAAAACAAACAAATAAATTTTTACAATAACAAAGCTGATTTAAAGAAGTGACACTATGAAAGAGTAAGTATATCAGCAAATATATATAAATTGATCTTCATGCATTTAATAAGATATATTTTATGCCTTAAAATTTAAATGTCATTTGGCAGGTTTATTAGCTTTGCATCAAATTAGAAATTTAACAATAAAGCTAACAATTTGTAAAATGCTTCAATTATTAATTTCATGTAAAATTTAAATTTTAAAAATTTATCAAAAAAATAAACTGCATCGGCATTTTATTTAATTATTTATTTATTTTATTTTATTTTTTTTTTTTTTTTTTTTTTTTATTATTAATAAACCTGCTGTGGATAATATCCACAGCATGTTCATTAATACTAAAAAAAAAATAAAATAAATAATTCAGACCAATTTTAAATTCACAAAACTGCAGTTATTTCTATATTATTAATGTAATAAAGTACAGTAATTTTAATTTTATTATGATAAAAAATATATTTGCGAAACTTTTCAAATTGTTCACACCAGAAGATAAAATTTGTTGAAACAGGAAATAAAACATTTTTATGACAAAAATAAATTTGAGTTCCTTCCTTTGAAACATCAAGGGGAACAAACTGTTGCTTGCACATGAACCATTTTCAACTCACATCAACTATTCCCATGTGTGTGTTCGTTTAATTATTTTTTTTTTTTTTTATTAATATACAGTGTAGCAATTCTCTTTTCCATGTAACTCTTAAAAAAATTTCATCCTCATTATAGAATGTTATTCTATGTATACTTATAATAATAGAAAAAAATGGAAAAGATATATTACAAATTGATATTTTAGATTTCTTTGAGAATTAAATAAATGAGTGGAATTTTAATTTTCTGATGGTCATATTGAAGTAAAAAGTATGATAAACTAATTGAATGTTTCCCAAAATTCTTACTGCACTTGTCATTAAGCCAGTTGAAAAGGTTAATTCTTTTATTTTACATTTTGTTATTTTGCCAAGAATATGATTGGTTTGAGCTCATGTTAAGAAGTAACCCAAGATGGTTTTTCCTCCATTGAAGTTGATGATTCATATATTTTTTAAATTTGCATTACTCAGTAACAGTAAAGTCTAAACAAACTCTTAAAATAATTTAAACTACTTTCCAAGGTATAATATATAGGAATTTTGTAAATTATATGTTTTTTTTTTTAATATTTGAAAACATACATATATATTATTTGAAAACTATATTATTATTGTACAAGTTATTCTTTTCACAATAAAATTGGTATTAAGAGATATTAGTAAAATCTCCAGGATATGTTTATATGATAAATAAACCATGTGAATTTTCGTTGTTTTAGAAATATTTACAAATTACTTAAGAGCACACATCATTTTCATTATTTCAATGATTATGTGAATAGACATTAAGATATGAGCAAAATCCTTTTCATTTTTTCATTTGCTAAACATTTATTCCTAGTAAATATATCTTCTAAAATTATGCAAGACTTCAATTCATTCTACTAAATTCACACATTTTTGTAAGATTTAAAAAAACACTTTTGCTATTATCTTTACAAATCAACCCTGCTGATATTTTTATCTTGATCTTTTTAATTTGATCTATATTTAAAAGTATAAAAAATTAAATTTTCTGAAATTCTTTTCATCAAAGTACCCAAAATATAAAATTGTATAGGATTTTAGTATGTTTTGTTTTGTATTGTTAACAAAAATTTTATCCATTCTAAATGAAATTAAAAATCACAAACGTATTCATTAATTGAATGCATATTCTTGTGATATTTAATTTTATTTTGTCACCATAAATAATTGTTAATTACTTTCAAATCAATAAAATGATAATATTTTCAAGATTAAATAAAGCTTTTTTAAAATGTTTGTTTAATTTCTAAGCATTTTTATAATAAATTTTTCATATTTTCTCATGGGATTTTTCACTAAAGCAGTTTTCCTGTGTTAAAGTAATGCCTGTGTGCTTTTCATAGCACTAAAACCATTGACCTCTTATGCTTCATTTTGTGATGTAAAAATGTCATGTTATATAACTGATTTATGGAGAAAATGTAGAAACATTTATTTTCTAAAAGAGTTTCAATATCTATTTTTCAGCAATAAAATATCAAAAGCTCTCATACATGGTTGTATTATTTTTAAAAAGATTTTTCTTATTACATTCTGATAAGCACGAAGTATAATAATATTCATGTTAGAGTGAATGCCAGAACAATTAATCCATGAATTATTTGAAGTGGAATCATCATTATCATCTCTGTTGGCTTTGTCACTACTTTTTTTGTTTATTCATTCGTTAACCTCCTTCAGCAACAATCATCACAAATTCATACAAGGCTGGGGCCTTGGCAATAGGAAGTAAACTCAGTATTAGATTAACCTAATAAGAAATGCTGTAGGTTATGCATTTTCAAAAGCCTTTCATTTTATACTTTCAAGGTGAAATCAGCATTTTCAATCTGGCAATATTGATGTTTACATTTCAGGTGAGCTGCATATTAAATTATCATTTCAAGTAACATGTTGAGGCCATTAAATCTACTCAAATATCTTTTGGCTCATATTTTTCTGTTTTTCTTTTTTTATGTTGATAAGTTAAATATTTACTTATAAGCTCTATCACTATGCTAATAAATAATGATTTAATATTTAATGTGTTTTTTTTTTTAATTTAGGCTTCCTTTATAACATATACAGGCTCCACACTAGCTTAATCAAACCTTGAATAAACTTAGAGGATATTGGCAATAAAGTTGTTGTAAATCTACATGGAATTGAGATTAACATGTCAGAGTAATTTTTCAAAGTAAAAGCATATAAAACTTTCTTGCAAACATCCTAATGAGGAAAATATTATCCCAAACTGTTTATTCTTGTAGGGATAGATATATCAATGAACTGCTAAATATCACTGTTGAAGGACATTGAAATTTAATAACCCAATGAAAAACTATGAAGTCAGATTATGGTAGAAAGTATAGAGAAAGAAAAGGGAGTACTCTATTCACATTTGAATGAAACCAAAATAATATGGAACACGCCTGAAGGGCATATCTAATGAAGAAGGCTGCATGCATTGATGCAATAAATGTTACATAAACAAATTCAATGTCATATTTGCCAGTGCTTAGAATAAAAACAGCTATTAGTGGGGTTCTGTAGCTGGAAAAATGATACTGTCCATATTTCATGCATATGTCCAGAAAATTTAACAGGTTTTGATCGACTGTCCACATAGCTAGATTTCTTTCAGACAGACTATTGAATTTCTCTTATTTTCAAACAAGCAATCAAAAAGAGAACAAAAATGGAGACCTAGTGGCTAGGAATCCATTATTAAAACAGTACATTGAAGGACATTGCAATGAGAGAATGTAATAAGAATTGGCGTCAGTAATGCACCCTTGCATCTGTAGCAAAGAATTTAGAAAGTTTTACTTTTTTTTATACTAAATTTCACCCAATACAAAGTTCATGATCCACTCAAACTACAGTGTTACTGTTGAAATGGTAATGATGAATGAGTTGTGAAATGAGTGAAGGAGGAAGTGGTAGGAAATGAAGATATGGAGGATAGTGATTAACTTTTGAAAAGATTGTTGTGTGCAGGGAAGCACCCACACAGGACATATTTCCACAAAGTGGTAATTCTTGAGAAAAGCTGAGTAAAACTTTTTTCTCACATTTGGAATATGGGGGAAATGAGGCTGATTCAACTCCATGGATGTAGCATAGCATGTCTTAGCTGTAAAAGTTTAAACTGGTGAAAGTAAAGAATGGAACTCATCTGAACATTTACCATGCAAATCATATATGAGTAGCTTGTGATGTGCCTGTAGGAACAAGGTTGCAGAGTGGTGAATAAATGTAGTAAGACTGCATAAATGAGTTTGAAATTTATAAAGACTAGAAAGTGAGGATTTAACATTCTCAGTTGACCTGAAGTGGAAAGACTATATTGAATTCATTGCTAGGTCAGCTGCTAAAAAAGTTGGTTCACTGTTGTGCTAGACAACCTTCCTCTCTAGAATCTATCTTACATATCCATAAGTCTACCATTCGTCCATGCTTAGAATATTGCTGCCGCCTATAGTGCGGTGATCCTGCTATTTATTTAGAGATTCTTGATAAAATCCAAAGGAGAATCAGCAATATTATTGGTCCTGACTTGGCATCTCAGCTTCAGTTACTTTCTGTCTGCTGTTAGGTTGCTTCCCTGTACCTTTAAATACTTTCATGGTAATTGTTCAGATGAGCTCTTCCCTACAGTACCTCTTTGAGGAGAGTTTCCTTTTTTGTGCCAACATTGTATGACCAGTGTTTGACACATATACTGCAATTATCTGAACTATTTTGTGTTTTTCAACAGTTATTTATGTTAAGTTCCTTTTAATTTTATCTTACGTTTTTTATTACTGACTTTTTTGTCAAAAGTTTGATTTTTTCTTTCTTTACCCTCCCCTCAATTTTACTTTACCCTTTGTTGTTTTTTTTATATTTAAGTTTGTTTTTCTTTTATTTATTATTTGAATATTTTTTCCTTTTTAATTTCCTTTTTCATTTTCAGTAACTCCCCCCGCAAACCTTTAATTTTTCATTGTTCTATGTCAGACTTTATTTTTCTTTGTTTACATATTATTTCTACGTGTTTCATTGTACTTTGTTGTTCTTTGTTTAAATATTCTGTGTTCCTTTGTTTAAATTTTTGCATGTTTATTTTATCTTTTCATAATTATTTCTCTATTCTTTATTTCTTCTTTATTTTAGTTTACGTGTTTTGTTTGTTTATGGGCTGACTAGAATTTTCTAGTGGCAGCCATATTTTATTTGTGAATTTGTTAGGTATATTTTGTTTCATATTTACTGTTGTAGTATTGTAAAAAAAAAGATTCTTTTCGTTTATTTTCTGCCTTAATTTGTGAGATTTTTTTTGCGTATTCGTTTTCTGTGATTACTGTTTATATTTTTACTGTTCTTTGTCCTTTTTTCGTACATAACTTATTCTTGCATGTTTAACTGTTTTTGTGTTGTCTCGTAACATTTCTTTTGTTATTGTCATTTATACGTATTTATCTTTTGTTTAATTATATACAGACACCTGGAAAGACAAGGGACGCTGGGAAAGACCAGATGATCTCACCGGGTCAGCAACCCAGAGTTCATTAAAGTAACGCTAAAAAGGATTATAAAAGGAAATGCCCCCAGGATTCACCGAAAGGGAGGGAGGATGATGAATCCAAACGGAATAATCGGCAACGAACCCGGAACGAAAAACAAACCATGAATTTAGAAAAGTGCACGGACTTCCCATGTGTTTGCGGTCGGAAATTCAGGTCCCAAAAGAGAGCGAAGATTCACCTTACAAAAATGGGTTGTGCTTCTCTGAAAACGGTTCAGGAGCAGCGCTCTGTCAACACAGATAAGACGTCGGAAAACCAATGCCAGGATGCATACCACAATGCTGAGGATATCCAAGCTGTTGAATCAAAGGATGGGACGCAACCCAAACTGCCAAGAATCAAATTTCCACCAGCATCGAACTCGGAAGCGTGGTGTATGCTAGACAACATCATTAGCAAGACATTACGTAAAGAGCTGGGAAGAAAGAAATATCACGAACGTTTGAACGAAAGTAGTAAAATAATCTACAGAGTTTGTAAGGAAATCTACGGCGTGAAGGAGGAAAATGATAAGCCACCACCCAAAAAGAACAGGCGTCAACGGTTAATGCAAGATTTGAGAAACAAAAAAAGAAATCTAAAACGACAAATCCGTTTCGCAAATTTTGACGAGAAAGAAGGCTTGCTTAAAATATGGCAGGACCTTAAAGAGAAACACAACGCTCTTAGCAGAGCTGAAAATTTGAGAAAGAGACGAGTGAAACGAAGGAAAGACCAGGAGCGTTTCTTCCAGGAACCGTATAAATATGCGAGGAATATATTTGATCAACCAAGATCAGGTGTACTTAAAATAGAGGAAAATGTTCTAGCGGAACATTTAAGAGGTATGTACTCTGATCCTAAACGACATATTCCTCTAGATCATAATAGCAACTTATTTTGGCCAGCCGTTCCTAAAGTGAAGTTTGATATGAAACCACCCACACGCGAAGAAATAAAACGCATAGTCGACAAAAGTAGAAATAAATCTGCACCTGGCCCTAACGGAATACCTTTCCTTCTGTACAAAAAAATGTCCCACTCTTCTTAAATGGTTGCATACTAACTTAAAATTAGCATGGAAAAATTACCATATCAGCCAACAGTGGATGATAGCGGAAGGTGTACATACCCAAAGAAAAGAATTCCAAGGACATCAGTCAATTTCGGCCAATTTCGCTTCTCAATGTAGAAGGAAAGATATTTTTTTCGCAGTTTTGGCATCGAGGTTGACCAAATACCTTCTCGATAATGAGTATATCGATACGTCAGTACAGAAAGGTGGTGTTCCAGGAATAGCTGGTTGCTTAGAGCATGGAAACATGATCTGGGAGGCCATTCAAAAAGCAAAATTAAAAGAAAAGATTTGGATGTCATTTGGTTGGATTTAGCTAATGCCTACGGATCAGTACCTCACCAAATGATACAATTATCATTACAAATGTACCATATTCCTGAGGAAATATCTATTATGCTAGGAACTTATTTTGATGGTTTCCTCATGCGTTTCACTACAAAAGACTTTACGACTAAGTGGAACAGACTTGAAGTTGGAATTGCGATGGGATGTACAGTGTCACCAATACTTTTCGTTCTAGCAATGGAACTGATTCTCAAAGCGACAAACAACAAGGCTGATGTTGTTGAGCTTGGTAGAGGTTGTCAAATGCAACCAGTGAAAGCGTTCATGGATGACACTACAATCCTCTCATCCAAAGTAAGTTCAACTCGCAAGATATTAAGCTTGATGGACGACCTGATAAGTTGGTGTAGAATGAAATTTAAACCAAACAAGTCCAGAAGTCTTTCTCTTAGAAAAGGAAAGTTGAATAAAAACACAAATTTTGTAGTAGGTGGCAAAAAGAATCCCTACTGTATCAGAAAAACCAGTGAAAAGTTTAGGTCGTTGGTACGATCAATCCTTAAAAGATACCAATCAATCCAAAAAAAGAAACATCCAGGTCATTACAAGAAGATCTCCATAAGATAGATCTTTGTCCTCTAAAAGGAAAATACAAAGTATGGTGCTTAGAGCATGTGCTCATTCCAAAGCTACTATGGCCCATACTTGTGTACGAATTTGGAATGAGTACAATTGAGTCAATGGAAAGAAAATTGAACAAATATATCCGAAAATGGTTGGGTTTGCCTCCAGGTTTGTCTGATATCGCATTGTACTGCAGACAAGCAAAACTAAAGTTGCCATTTATATCGATTGTGGAAGAGTTTAAATCCGGAAAAATTAGACTTCAAATGATGTTGGATGATTCCAAGGATAAAGCAATAAAAGCTTTAAAGCCTACGTAAAAAAACAGGGAGAAAGTGGAAGGTCAGAGAGACGATAACAAATGCTAAAGACAATCTAGCTTTCAATGAAGTCATCGGATACACTCAAGCAGGGAAACAAGGGTTAGGACTAAATGAAAGGCAATGGTGGTCGAAATCTTCTGGTAAAGATCGCCGTGACATGGTCATCAAAATGTGATGAAAGAAGAAGATAAAAAAAGACTCGTAAAAGGAGTACAACAATCCCAACAAGGCCAATGGACAAACTGGGAGGAGGCTCTTCAGAAATCTATTACGTGGAAGGACATTTGGCAGATGGCTCCACTTAGGTTGAGTTATTTAATACGTTCCACGTATGACCTGCTACCATCTAAGAACAATCTTGTTAAATGGAAGAAAGAGAGTGATCCCACTTGTCCCCTGTGTGAGGAAAAAGCCACAAACATTAGAACATGTTCTTAGTTCCTGTAAAACAGCCCTTGTCAATGGCAGATATACATGGAGGCACAATAGTGTTTTGGATGAGCTGGTCAGAATCATAAAGAAATATATGAAGTCTGAGTCATCTAATTCAGCCCAGGAATTTGTTGCAGAAGGAAAAAAGATATGTCGGCTCTAAGCAAACAAGCAAATGTCAAGCTATACCCGGAAAATATCTCCTTAGTTCTGGTGGCATCTGGGAGGTATCTGCAGACCTTCCTGGTTGGCGTAATGATTACCCCAAAATAATATCAAGTAAAAGGTCTGCGACCAGATATTGTTCTTCTGTCAAGAGTGAACCATAAAATCATCCTGGTTGAGTTAACAGTACCATATGAATGCCGGATGGAACAAAGCCACGATTATAAAACTAATAAATATGAAAATCTAAAGTCAGAGCTAATAAAGGAGGGGTATAATGCAATTGTTAGAGCAGTGGAAATTGGAGCAAGGGGTTTCGTTTCAGGCACTCTGTACAAATTTCTGGGCCAAATTGGAATCAAAAGGGCGTAATAGGGCCAAGAGTATAAAACGCCTAATAGAAGTAACAGAAAATAGTTCTATGTGGATATGGAAAAACGAAATACTCCGTGGAGTGTTTCAGCGAACATGACGGCATGACATGTCTGATCGTGAATGCGTAATGAGGTTCACGTTGCATTCTCAGAATTTTCGGAATTTTCGTAAATTTAATTTCGCCGTTACACATTTGAACTAGTTTATCTACAACACTTGTATATCGTTATAATGGGGCCTCACATCAGTGAGGGGGCCGGTGTGCAACTAAAACCGTTGAGAGGAAGGCCCCGAAACGGTGCACATTCTCTCCTGATGACCCCAGTTTAAAATTCGAGAGAAACACATAAAAATTCAGTGAAGTCATATGCCGTAGAGAAGCTCGGTGGAAGTGTCATTGGCATGAGGAGCATTATAGATTCAGCTCGCTTCAGGTGAGTTTCAATTAACTTTCCATTTTTAATTTCCTTCTTAACATAATGGAGTTCCTGGAGAAATCCAAGAGCTACGCACACCTGGTTACAGCAGATGTGCTCTTGTCAAATCCTGAGGAACTAAAGAAGGTTGAGAAAAGCATTGTGTCAGTCTTTGTGGTGGACAAGCGTTCGCGCAAGATTTGTCGCTCCATAAAAGACACTGTGATCAAAGCCTTGACTTCTCTGAGCATTAAAGCTAAGAGTGTAATTAAAGGTAATGATTGTCGGGGAGCATTTGGCCGCCTTTCTGTGCCAGTTTGGACTAATACATAGTGCTTCCTCGGACGATCTGACCAGGGGGGGGTGGAGTTTCGAGTTGATGATTGATAGAAAGACCTTCATCTCCATTCCCAACTGTCTGGATGTAGAGGGCCAGAAAATGCCGATAATTGTAACTGGGCGTAAACCAGCATGCTGGAAGTGTGAACAGACTGGCCACCTGTCCTCTTCCTGCACAGAGAAGAAGGCTTCTGAAGTTTTGGCCCCCGCCCAACCAAATCCACCTTTGGTTGAGTCTGTACAATCCATCTCACTTGTAATGGACTTGCCAGCGATCGGGACCGGTGTAAAAAAAAACCCAGTTGGGTCCAAATCTCAGCCCCCATTCCCCACAAAGCCTTTGCCCACCGCTAGTGCGGTTGCGGAGAAGGAAGTAGGGGAATGGCAGGTCGTTGGCAGAGCAAAAGGGAAGCTTCGGGCAGGGGGACCTCGTTCCACAACCAAAACAGGGAACGTCACAAACAGTCATACTACCTCTACTAGCGCGAAGGGCGATTCTCTGGCCAGCAATTTTTGGCAACAGCAACTGAGATTTGAACCCAGTTTTGAGAAGAAAGAAAAATTACAAAAGCTAAAAGACACTCTATCGGAAAAACATCAACAAAAAGAATCTGGCTCTTACTCAGTTCCATCATCCCCATCTTACAAACAAAAACTTATGATACCACCTCCCTTGACAAAAATCTCCGTCTCTTTCCCCTTTCAAAATGACTACTCTTCAGAAGTCTCCCAGTCCTAAAAATTATCCTACCCCTACCAATTCCCATACCCCTAAACCTTCTCTTGTCCAAACCCCCATCAGTTCCCCCCAAAAGTCAGAAAAACGCCAAAGAAGTCCGTCCACTGATACCGTTGATTCTGCGTGCAAAAAAAAAACAAACAAAAAAAAACCCAAATTCAATACAGGGGGGAAAGTTTGCACTATCACAAAAGAACATGAAGAGAAGCTTGCTTTCCAGTGCAAAAACTTCAAAAAACTGAAGCATTTGATTAAATTTCGTAAAATTAACAACCTTGATGTGGAGAACCCCAGAAACTTTCCTAGCGCAAAAAGGGTACTAACTGTAATAAGGACTGGGGCCCCAGGAAAGCACGTATGGGTAATGGTGACTGAGGCAAGCTAGGTCTTTGGCATGGGGCCTCCAATTGCATTTTTCGATAATGACAATGTTAAGAAATTAAATCAATTTTGTTCAGGGTTAGCAAGTGTGAATGCCCGAGGCCTGAGGTCGAAGTCTCGCAGGGCTCGGCTCTATCGTGACCTTCAGCGTCTCGGGGTGAATATATGTTGTGTGCAAGAGACCTGTTTTTCTTCTCGCGGCTATGAGTACATTCTGTCTAGGGGGTTTACCCTTTATTCAGCATGTTTTGATGGACGTTCGAGGGGTGTTTCTTGGCTGGTGAACAAATCTTTGAAGACTGCGTGTACTTGCAGATCCGGCGGGCAGACTTTGCGTGCTGGATATTACCATAAAGGATAAGGCTCTACATCTCATTGGGGTTTATGCGCCCAATAAGCATTCTGGGCGGCCTGCTTTGTTTCGGCAGATTGAGCCGTTCTTGGCGTCGGGTAGTTTTAGCGGGGGATTGGAATGCCGTCCTTGACCCCAATATAGATCATATAGGGTCAAATTCGGTTACTAACAACCGGGATGTGAAACTATTTCGGGACTTTATCGACAAGTTTGATCTTGTCGATAAGTACTGGAATGAACACACTCGGGAGGTAGTGTGGACTTGGGCGGCTCGGTTACTGAGGTGCGTTCTAGCTACCTGGATCGAGTCTTAGTCAGGAGAGTCGATGTAGGGCTCTTAGGGTGTTCAACTTTCCATTATATAGTTTATTCGGGTTATAGGCTAGTCCGGGTCCGTGTAAACTTAGATAAGCCTAAGGTTAAGATGGCTGGTTACTGGAAATTAATCTGCTCATTATTTGGTGAGCAAGATTTCCGGGACCAGCTGCTACAGAGGGAACTGAGGGGAGCGATTGTGGGAAATGCCTGCTGGGATAATTTAAAATCCAAAATCAGAACGTTTGCTGCTGATTATAGTCGTCGGCTCAATCTAGATAGATTAGGGGCGCAAACGGCTTTAGAACAGAAAGTTGATCGGGCGATCAAATCCCGTGATAGTGGGGACGTAGCTTTAGCTAAGGCAGAGTTGGCATCCTTGCTTATCATGTCACGGCTAGGTTAAAAAGAATGTCCTCTGAGGCAACGAATATAACCGCTGAATTGCATGCAGAAGAAGCTCGGAATGCACCTGATCCCTGCTCACTTCTCTTCCCTTGAGGCTGCTGAAGCGGCTAGGTGCGAGGATTCCATAACAGAGTCGGAAATCTGGGATGCACTGAAACAGGTTGGCCTGGACAAATCTCCGGGATTAGATGGTCTTCCGTACGAAGTGTACTTGAGGCAGTCGCCCGTTTTTGTTTCCTTGCTGGCACTGATTTTCTGCAACTTAATGAAGCAGGGGTCTGTATCCCAACGTTTCACCAGGGACGTAATCAAGTTGTTACGTTATGATAAAAACGGTGGGGATGGGTTAGGTAACTTTCGCCCTTTAACTATGTTAAACACAGAATTGGGGCTAGTTTTTAGAATTGTTGTTTTATTCCCCTCCTGACACAGACAATGAATTGTAAATATGGGGTCTAGTTAGTACTTTCATAGAGACAGTGAGGTATTATGGTGGATGTAGTAAGAAAGTTACATAAGTATGTGTTGTTTTGGTGTAAGGAATGTTGTTTGGGTCAGTGTTTGTGGCTAGGTAAGTTAGAGTTAAGACAGAAGAAGACCGTCCTTTCCCCAATCTCCCCATGGCCTTGTGCCACATTTCTGTACATAACAGAATAAATATGGCTCTTCTCTATGGTCCCTGGACTTTATGAATTTAGCCGCAGTAGTAGATTAGCAATAAGTTCTCATCAGTTTACAGTTGAATTGGCTAAATGTTAACTGTAACTTTTATGCTAACAGTTTCTTTTCTCACACTTCTCACTTGTGGAACACTCTTCTGGCTCCATGCTTTCCATCCAACTTTCTTCAAAAATTTAAATGCAATGTCAACATTATCTACTGTCTTCCTTATTACTTTTCTATTGTTCTTGCTCCTTCATAATGTTTTCTAATTCTTTCACACCCAGTAACCCCTTATGTCTTAGTGACTTTACTGTCTTGCTTGGGGTAAATTTGATTAAAAAAAAGAATGAGAACTAGTCAAATAATGACTATAACTCATTCCAGAATTCCAAACAACATGTAAGAATAAGTTTAATATGAAAAAGTTGATTAAAAAAATGTTCAGATCAATTCTTATATAAAAAAAAAAACTTTATTAAGTATAAACAGAATTCAATGATGGTGGTAGTGGTTAATAAGCAGAACAAACTCAACTAACATCTAGTGTTGATCTTTCCTTTCCGGGTTCAAGATATGATTTCAAGCATGTGTTTGTATTTCGTAAAATAACATTCACCAGTCAATGTCTGAACTTTAATTCTACCATCCATATAGTTTCAAGAAAGGAACTGTCTGCCGCTTATAAAATTGAACCAAACTTTTAAATGTTTATTCAAAAAATATTAAGTGCATTGGGGATATATCTCCTGAACCAAGCCTCCTCATATTGAAGAAAACTGTGTGTATTATATCCCATGCAGTTGTAACAAGAAATACAAAAGCCAACTACCCTCTAAAAGTAAGACTGGGAGAACATCAACAGGCTGTACTCTGAGGAGAGACATTGAAATTAAGCATAGCTGATCATGTCTGAGAGGAAAAGGGAGGTCATTCAATCCCTGTTGAATGAAGTCAAAGACAATACTGGATAGTAAAAAGACTGCAATAATCAGCACATGTGTTAGGCTTTGACAGCCTCAATAGCATAGAGATGAATGCAATGTGGGAGCTTTGGATTAAGAAAGAAACAACATCCAAATATTTCATCACCTGATTACAAACACTAGATTTAATGATCCAAAATTATGGTATTGGTTTTTCCAAGAAACATGGCCTAGTAGATTAAAGTGTTGGTTAATGGTATATCTGGTTATTGGTATTGTTAAAAAGTCATGAGGAAGAAGTGGACAGGCAACACAATGGCAAATAGATTAGAGGGAATTAACTGATATGAGATATTCCCTAAATATGAAAAGCAGAATAAAGACATTCTACTTTTAGAGATTAAATAAAGGGTTCAGTTTAAAATTCTAATAAGGTTACTGTGAGTTTTTTTCTTCAGCAAAATAACCAATGCACTTTCATTGTCTAGCTTTGTACCACATTATAATATATAACAATATGACACTAAATAGTGTCTCCAATTTTGCATGCAAGTCGTACTATATAAGACTTGATCCATTTGTAAATAGAAAATAAAATTGCTTAAGTAAATGAGACTAAACATGTGTTGATAGCAGTTGTTAATTTACTGACATGTTCAAAATCTGATTCTCACTGTATATGCAATGCAAGTTTGAGCTGGCATGGAACATAATCATCAGACAACTACTAAGCACATGACTGTTAAAAAGGAAAAGCAATAGAAAAGGAAAGATTTTAATTTTTGAAAAATACCATAATTGTAGATGATTACTTTATTTTGGAAATAAAATTTTTTCTTCTGAAACTACTTTAATAGATTAAAAATGTTTTGAGAAAGAGAGAACAAGAAGAATTCCAATATTAGAAGAGATCAAATAATTCCTTTAACAATAATACATTTTTGAATATCTTGCTACTATTGAAATCAAATATTCAAATTTGATCTGCAATTTGATCTTATGGGCGTCGGATGGCCTCTCCAACGTCCAGCCATTGTCTCGTAGGGCATTATATGAAAGTGTTAATCAGGGAGTTCGTTCGTGATGAGCTGATTGACGAGTTCAGACTTACAAGGCAGGAGGCTCGCTCAATATGGCCTTGGGTGCCTGGGTTGAAATGTCTCAATAACAATGAGGCACCACCTAGCTGGTGATTCACCTTCAAAACATTGTTTCATGAGCCAAGTAATGAAATACAAATTATATTTTCCAAGTCATGATAGAGAAAATATCTAGCATTGTAGGTATTAATTCTAGTATTGTGTTGGCTGGGGAGGTACATTATAGCATATCACTGAGAGTGGATAATATTCTGGATTTACTAATTATGATTCCAAGGACCCTAGTAGGAAATCAAGTGAATCAGTTGTCAGTAGCAAGGACAGTTGAAAAATCTACAATTGTTAGGAGAAGCAATTTGACAGATCAAAAGAGTTCTAAATGATCACAAAAAAATGACTTTAATGAGAACAAAAATGAAAATCAATCTTCTCATGGCTGATGACATAAAGAAAAAAATCCATACAGCAACATTTGTCTTTGCCACAAAAATTGGAAGGTAGTGTGTCTGATATAGTTTCTTCTATAATTGTTTGTCTTCCACCATATTAAATTAAGAATCCTACCATCTTTTGTTAATCAGATTAATAGTAGATTAATATTATTTATCTCTAAATAACTCAGCCTGTTCTTAGCTGTAGTAGTGAAACAGCATGATTATTCCTAGTGACAGGCGAAAAATATATAATGGAATGTAAACAAACAAAGCAAAAAGAGTAAATCTTTATTTAAATTAAAATTAAATTTGTTATACTTTGAAATTAACAATTTAGATTTTTCCAGTGATTGAAAACAATTATTTTATTGACTTTAAGAATGATTCAGACATAAAATTAAAGCAACAAACAATAAATTATATATATGTAGGCACATGTGTGTGTGTATATAAACTTATATTTCAGGTAGTTCAGTATATTTCATTTGTAAAATCAATAAAAAACTTGTTGAACTGTATATTGTAGGAAAACTTGATGTAACAGAAGGAGAATGAAGTAAAAAATTCTGAGAGAAAGATTTTCACCTTTTGATGATGAGAAAATAAACAATGATGGCGACAATGGCAAGCAGTCCACACACAAAGAGGAAGGCAAGTGAACACTTCATGAAGAAATGATGCTGTTGTTTGGCAATTGTCTTCTTTATGAGAACATCATAAACAGGTAATTCAGAACCAAGTACAATATGATCTTCGTTTTTGTCTGGACTGGTTACCTGAAAAAACAACCCTTGAATAATATAACTTTATAATGGATAAGAGCAAAGTGACTTCAGAAATTACAAGTATATATTAATATGATATTTATTAAAATAGTGCATATGAGGAAAATAATCTACTTTCATTTGGGATTTGATCTGAATACACCCTGTCCCAACTGATGTTTCGTAATGTTTTCTGTTTTGACACAAAATATACAAAGGGGAAAAATGGAAATTAATTTAAAATAATGGAACATAATTAAATATTTTCAAAGTTTCTTTATGACAATTTTGTAAAGAAAATAATGTGTTTGTAATATGATCAATTATACCAGAAAGATGTTTATTTTGTTTTCATGTTAAGTTTTTCCTGTCACAAGTAAATTAACCAGGAAGATATTACAGATTTTGAAACTATTAAGTGCATTCAACCCACTACAAAATGTATAAAATGCAATGTATATAATATTCATGGTATCAATTTTAAAATTTGTGCACTTTTAAGAAAAAGTAAACAAGTTTTTTTAAGGTTTTAATGAGAGAATGTTTTTGTTCAGAAATTTCTTATTTCTAGAAGAAAACAACAGAAAAACTGGTTCATATCAAATTCTTCTTATTTCTTATTCATCTTCACCCTTCTTATGGGAGCTTTCATGTCTCTCAAGATTCTTTTCTAATTGTTTGATTCTAATTTGTCTATATGACCTCATTTCTTTCATCCTTTGTTTTTCTCAAACCATCCTTCTTCTTCACTTTTCTTCCTTCTTTATTTCTGATTTTTTTCCATTGCTTCATTTCTTTGTTCAACCTTCTCTTATTGGTCACTCACCTATTTCTCTTCCTTTGATTTTCCTCTTTTTTTCAAATATACATTTCTATTTCTTTCCTTATTTCTTTCTTTTTTCTCTTCATTTTTCCTTTAATTTCTTTTGTATATCATTCTCTTTTATTTTACCATCTTTTCATGACTCTCTCCTTTTATTCCTAGTTTTTCCTTCTCTTTCCTTTCTTTTCTCTTCCTTCTATCTTTCTTCCATATTCTTTCTTTCTATCCCAAGTCCCATATTCTAAAATCTCTGCTTTTTTTCTTCTTGCTTAATTGCATGCATGACAAAAGACATGACATGAATTTAATTAACTTCATTGCCAAACTTCCTCTCTCATCAACGTCCAGAATCAATGAAAGTTAATGCAATGAAAAGTTAAGATTTATTTAATTGATGAATTCTCAAGTTGGGCAATTGAAGTAGAAAGGTGGGAATTCCACCCAAAGAAATTGGAACTATCTTTAGTTTCTAAGCTTCCGCAGAGACCAGCAAAACAAACAGAACAACTTTTATTTTCACCCAGGATTTTACAGTTCCATAATACTTGTTTTTCTTGGCTATTGGGAAGAAAATATTTAACATATATTTTCACTTGACATTTTACATTAATTTATATTTTAACCATATACCATATTGGATTCCTTCTATAGTTTATGTCTTTTATCAGTCAATAACTGATAACTTGTAAAATCTATAATTTTCCATGATATTTGGCCTGACATACATCAGGAAATATAAAAGATGAAGTAATTTCAAATTCTGATTTTCTAACAATAGTATATTTTATGCTAATATCATCAGCAATGCATGAATACAATATTTCTCTGTATTTTGTCCTATTGCTTCTCTACTTGATACTTTTTGAAAAGAAAGTCGATTCAAACCTCCAGCATAATCCAATTCTGCACTCAAGCAAAATGGATTGTATTTTCTGTCTGAATTTCTGGGACAAGGAGTCATCATTATTTATATTCAAACTAAAGTCCTCATCTTTTGTTTCAGCCACTGTGCTCTCTGGCCTTTTCAGGTGTCTGTTAGTCTGAGTAACCTTCAGAGAATTTTAAACTGAACCCTTTATTTAATCTATGAAATAAAATGTTCTTATTCTATTGCCTATAAAAATAAAGGAATAATATGAGATATCCCTCATCTTGTCTTATTCCTTTATTTTTTTATATTTTTTAATACAGTTATATAATCAGTAATAAAAAATACATTCAGACTAATATCCTTATCTTCCATTATCACTTTTCAGCCATTGTACCCTCTGATTTCCTTCAGGTGTTTGTCAATCTGAATAAGCTTCAGGGAATTTCTAACTGATGCTTGCTCACCTAATTTCCAATAATTCTGCATCAGTACTACCTGGTTAAGAGATTGAACTCATAATTACTACCTCATCAAATTCATATACCAATGGTTTAATCTACTAGGCTACTGTTCCATCTGACAAACCCCTGGTAAATAAAGCAAGTAATAACTGATCAGTAGTAAAAAGAACAAGACATGAAGTGAATTGAGAACAATTTATTTCCTGTAGATTAAATAAAGAGTTCAGTTTGAAATTTCCTTGAATGTTATTTGGATTGACAAACACCTGAAAAAAACAGAGCATACAATGGCTGAAACATGATAAAAACAACAAAGTCTGAATGTAAATAAAGAAATAGACTGCTGTCATCTTTAGAAAACGAGATCTTTAAAAAATTGAGCATCAAAATTTTAAAGCTGTTTTGCTTTTATAAAATGATTCAAATAAGGTTCAATCTTTGCAAGATCAGTTTTTACAAGCCTTTCTATATGGTCTTTTAAAAATGGAGCCTCACAAAGCAACTAATATTATAATTTTCATTCATTTTACATGCATTTCTATGTGGCTGTCCATATGATCAAAATATCAGTCATTTCTTAAATAATAAGCACATCCATTTGCATGTAACTTTTACTAAAACTAATTAAAGCCATACTTACATTACATAAATGATAAAATGTAATTCTCATTTGTGAAATTTTATGTCAACTTCCAAAAATTTACTATGGTTAAAACCAGTAACAAGAGTAAGAGATAAAGTGATGCTTAGAGTAAATTATTTTCTCTTTTCAGCTTTTTCTATATGACTGAGTTGTACTAGTCAAAGTTATCAAGTACTGAATCAGACCAAATAGCCCTATGAATTATTATAACAGTGCCAACTCTTCTCATAAATAAAATTGGCTGACATTTGACCACTGCCTTTAGTTGCTTTTCATGTTGATTTTATATTGACACTTACACACTTTCCTCCCAAATTCATCTCTTGTGTTGACAATTTAAATATGTTTTGTAAAGACAAAAATGAAGACAATAGCCTACATGTAAATACTGTTTTATAATTTAACATCTCCTGTATTTGACTGGATTTGTCCTTGTATTTTTTCAATACTGACTATATAACAATTATGTAAATTACTATGATTCAATTTTCAGTACATATCTACAATATAACCTGTATAGATAAATAATGTGACTTGATTGGCTGGAACATTTCTAACCTTCATAAAAAAGGAGATATATGAATAAAAAATAGATATAGGTATAAAAATAGATATAAGTATATACCTTAATGGTTGTAGTTTCTACAGTATCAAATTTTTCAGGAGAAGATGAAATCTTTTCATCTGATTGCTCTTTGAAAGAACCTTGAATTTCAGAAACTGCAGCTTCACTATTATTTCCATCAATCACTTTGGCAACAGTTTTACTAGAATTGCTATCATTCTGAAGAAATCTTTGCATATATGATGGAAAATTTAACATTGCTTTCTGAAAAAACAAATAAACAAAATAAAGATAAAAATGTGAACATTGTATTTTCCCCATGAATACACTTAACTTTTCTTGAATCTTTGTGTTTTACTCAAACCCCAGATGTAAATATTTTGCAGACATTCTCTTACATTTTTACAGGTATACTTTCTATATCATTTTGATTTGGTTTTTAATATTTATCTTGATTCAACATTCTGTACAGTTTTAACAAATTCTACATGTAAGAGTAAATTTCTTTATTATTAATATTAATATATTTGTACAAACTCTAAAAAATAAACTTACAGGGAAAAGAAAAAAAACTTTTTCAAATGGTAGAAAAAATATTATCACTAATGTGCACATTTGTATCAACCTGATTTGATTATTTTTATTTTTTTACAATACATTTTTAGTTTCAATAATGCATACATTCACATCCAAAATGTAAATTTAATCACATTTACAGGTTAACCTTGGATATGTTAAAATTCATAAAAAAATAGTCATTAAGCAAATGAAATAATGTATAGAAAAACAAATTTTCTTTCTGTAACCTGTTATTTTAACGCTCATGTTTTGTGGGAACATAAATCACATTTTAGATTTTTTCCCTGTTCATTTAATAATAGCTTATTATTCCAGCCAATAAACTGCCTTTATTTCTGACATTAAGATTTTATTTGATACATAAAGAAGTATTAGATGTGTAACAGGATGAGAATGACTTTTCATCTTTTGAGGCATGTAACCCCTTCTCCTACAACAAAGAGGCTTCAAGCAGCCAGTGAATTAAGTAATAAATGATGTAAGGTCTTATTTTGGGATGTGAAGCTGGGAGGAAACTAAAATAAAAATTATCAATTAAATAGAGAGTAAAACAAATTGTCAAAAGGAACTAATTAAAAATGTTAATTAGTTACAATAAATGAAATTGGCTGGGAACAGGCTGAGGGCCATGACATGGTTTAAAACAGTGAATAACTTAATAAATCCTAATTAAACTCTTCATAACTCATACACTTCCCACCTACTTTCACCTTAGTGGGTTGACATGACAAAGAGAACCTGGATAACTTCAGCCAGGTCATCTGAAGTTATCCAATGACCAGAGGTCTTGTTTACTCAAATACTATTCATCCCAAATCTTTATTTCCTCATAAAACAACATGACCAGAAAATTTTAAAAACAAAACTCTTGGTTCTCAACAAAAAAAGAATCTACCTCACATTGACTGCTGACCTGAGATGGAACAAATACATTGAGTCAATAGCTTCATTCACTGCAAGGAAAATTGGCTCCCTGTGCCACACCAGGAAGTTTTTCTCACCTGAGTCGATCCTTCAAATCTACAAATCAACCATTCACCCTTGCATGGAGTATTGCTGCCATATATTGTCTGGTGCCCCTTATATTTGTCTCAAGTTTCTTGATAAGATCCAGAGATGGATATGCAATGTAATTGGCCCTGATCTGGCATCTCATCTGCAGTCGCTCTCTCACAGACGTACCATCGCCTTCCTCTATCTTTTTTGCAAATACTTTCATGGTAACTGCTTTGAGGAGCTGCTCTTGCAGGTTCCCAAACTTCATGAATTCAAGTGTCCTACTAGGCTGGCATCTTGCTCACACCCTTTCACTGTCAAAACTGTTAAATGTAGCTGTCTCTTCTACTCCAATAGCTTCATATCTCACACTTCTCACCTGTGGAACTCTCTCCCCTCTTCCTGTTTCCCTGATAGCTATAATCTCCAACTATTCAAATGTAATATCAATCGACGTCTCCAGATGCACTGATCTATCCCCTATCCTTCTCTTCATCCTTTCCTCTATCACTCCTATTTACTCTAGCTCCAACTCTCTATAACCCCTTGCATGCTAGTGGCTTCCCGCCTTGCTTGGGGTGAAACACTTAAAAAAAAAATACTCAATGTAGTTGGAAGTAAATTTACTTAATATATCAACTTGTTGACATCCATGCAATATCTATAAAAGTATATGTACATGGACAAATGGTTAGTTTGGTAACATACACACTTTTAATGACCCAGACAATGGTTAGTGACCAAAATTTTAGTAAGCAAAACTTCCTAGTACTCTTCTTTTCTATTTTTTTTTTAAACAAGAGACTGAATACATAGTTGAAAACCATTATTTTGTTGGAAACTTTTGCACACACCAAATACTTATGAAAAAAAAACCAGTTTAATGGATTATGTCCCCAATCTCTTTTTATTTAACATTGATTTATTCTATTGATAGAAAAAAAATACCTGAGATATAATAAAAATACTCAAGCAAAACCAACTTTTAAGCAGTCTTAATGTAATAAATGTAATTGTTGATTGATTTGTTTTTTATGGTTTATCAACCCTTTAAAGCTGAAACATATTTCAGATTGTAGGAAGTTGCTTACAGCACCTGGTATTCCCAAGCAATCTTCCATCTAAATACCAACCAAACTTGACACTGCTTAACTTTGATGATCAAACAAGAATGGGTGTTTTCATCATGGTAAGAAATGTGAAGTTGCCAAACAGAATTTCTATTGTTAAATGTGCCTCACATTTTATTTGATATATCTGGCAACTTTATTATGTGAGTTTTATTGAGCTACTATAGAATCATGTAAATGGTTCAACATGCTAATAAAAATGGAATATTTTTATTGCACTAATAAAAGCTACTGTATTATTTAAACACACACCATACTAATAACACAAAATTTTGTCTTGAAAAATAAAACCATTTGTATAAGATGAATGATATTGAGAGAAAATGGCTAAATTTAGGTTCTTTTTTTGGATTTTCTTAAAAGACAACCTTATAAAACACAAATATATTTCCATCATACTGCCAAATACTTTGGAATTAATTGATTATCATTTAAAGCTAAATTTTTGTAATTTCATTGTTACTTTATGAAGGGTAATTTGTTGTCTTTTTTTATAAACATATGTTACCACTTTTAAACAGACTGATACATAGATGACCAATATTTTATTTAATCTGTTATTATCAGGAAAAGAAGGACTCATATTTAAATGATTTTCTACTACAAGTGAAACTATCACAATTCTCTCATATTTCGTAAAGTTGTCTCTATATCTGATTTCCTCCATAAATTAGACAAATATTAAATTGTTACTTGTTTTGTTGAATGCTTGAAAGTTGCTGTTAAAAGGCGAATGGATTTGATAAACAAGTTTCATTCATTGGCTTTTCAGAAGAAGAGCTTGTTTGTCTAGTTTTCCTTTCCATTTTTCTTTTCTTTTGCTTATGCAATAGCTATTTACAATGTTTCCTTTTTTCTGGTGGTATGGCAACTGATCACACCTTCATCAAGAAGCTTTAAATATAGTTTATTACTTTATCATTGCTCTCATTTACCAACTATAAACCGATTTTACTTTAAAACATCAAATAGAGTATTTGTTTGTCATTGTCCAAAGTGCAGACTCACCCAACACCACACATACACAGAAATAATCTGTATATTGTTATAATGTATATATATCATATATCATAAAATATATCATGTATCATAAAATTGTTTTAAGTGAAAAATAAAACATAATTTTATTCAAGATTTAATCAGAATGGTTATGTAAAGCCTTCGACTTTAATATTGAAAATAAAAGCACCTGAAACTACAGTTATAACTGTAATTTTAATAAAATGTTCTGTTTCATTACATTTAGGACAGAAACATGCATTTAAACATATTCTGAAGAATATAGAGTAGAACTTAGTTATGATACTACTAGATATTTTTATTTTAATATTTTCTCTTCTTAGTCACAATGAAAATTGGAGAATCACTTTATAAAATTATAATTCGATGAATTGACTAAAAAGTACATTACTAATATAAAGATTGTAACAGAATCAGTTGAAATTTGCACTGATATTGACAAAAGGTAAAAAAAAATTAATACTGTTCATTAGAAAAAAATAAATAAAAAATCAATTTTCAATCCTTGTGAAGAACATTGACATTAATTCTCTAATTTACTTGTTATTCATAAGTGTTGCCTTATATTCTCCTAAAATGACATTACTCAGTGTAATACTTGCTAACTTCTGTATGGCTAAGAGGAAATACTTTGTAAATTTCAGTGTAGGATAAGTGTATAGTCCAAAGAATTATGTTACCAAATTTCAAGTGATTGCTCTTCCTATTTTTCCAGTTTAGTATGAATATACAGCCATGTTATGTTATAAAATATGAAAACATTATGAAATACAAAAAAATGATGTTATGAAATAAGAAAAATTTCTCAATCCCATTGTTTCATTTTATTACAAATATAAAGCAAAGTTGTGTAAAAATTAAAAAATATCTTTATCTAAATTCTTACTGCACCATTCTTCTCAATAGAAAAAGACATTCATTTTGAAAGCTAAAAGTTCATTCTAGCTTCACTTGTACTCAAAAAAGGCTAAATTCCAAACTGGGACATCAATGTTACTTTAAGATGAGAAAAGGTTTGAACTTGTCTACAACATTATACTATTCTTGATCTCATAGAATTTGAATTAAATTTGAACAATCAAATACTTTATTATTCTTCCTCCTATCAGTTTAATTTAGAATGAAGTTCCTCTCTGAATCCTTATCTCATCAATAATCTAATGTCTTTTTGTTCCTTAAATATGGAAACATATTTAGTTGACTGCTTAGTAAGTCTGGTTGTGAATTCAAAAGTAGGTCTAAATATATTTTATTAGCAGTAGTAGAGTAACAAATACTACTTTCATTCTAATTATATTTAAAATATATTACCTAATATATTTAATTTATAATACATTTACAAATAACATAAAATTATAAATAACATAAATATGTAACAATATAAATAAACATAAAATTGTAAATAAAATAAATAACTTTTTACACAAGTTTGTATTTTCCTGATGTTATTACATTTATTATATACTTTTATAAAATAAGGAAATCAACTGCCAATATAAACAGAGTACTTACATCAATGGGTGAATTCCCTTCAACATTTCCATTAGGGCTGGTTTTATCATCTCCAAGATAAACCAAACTTCCTTTTCTTTCATGTGATGAATGATTACTACTTTTTGTTACATAACCTTCCCCTTCATCAGAATCATCTTCAAACAGGGGATTTATCTTAGCATAAGCCTCAGGACCACTGATTCGACTGCGATACACATTTCGGAGACTCACACGCTCCTTTCGATATCTTTTGGTTTTATCTTCATTGAACACTGTGTCTTGGGAAAATGTCACTGACTTAATATTTAAGCTTTGGGTCCTTACCGGTTTTTGATTTTTATCTCCAAAGAAATTATGGATAATTGGCTGGATTTGTTTTTCATTTTGTGTAGGTGTATCAAGCCTGTCGGAAGATTTTCCTGATTTTGTTTTACTTTTCATATCCAGAATAGCAGATAAAATATCAGTTTTGGTGCTTGCTCTTGATTGGTTAATTGAACTCTCTTGACTGCTTGAGTCTTGATCAGAAATATCTGTTGCATATTCTGATGTATCTGTAATATCAAGAATTTTTTCAGTGCTTTCGAAAACAGAGTTATTGCTTTGATGATGATCAATTTCATCTTTGTCAATAATTGAGAGTTTCTCATTGCTATTTCTTAAACTTTCTAGTTTGCATTCAGATGAAGGTGGAAGCCTTTTGCCATTGATTATAATACAAATACCTTCCTCTAAAGGATCCTCTTCTTCAGATACACTGGAAGTAAAATTTGGTGAATTATTCTTGTCATCATTTTCACTGTCTATTGGATCTTTGTCAGCTATGATTTCAATACAATCTATCTGTTGGTTAATAGCAATATTTCCAGAGAGAATCAGTTCATTTGTAAAAGGTTTAAACTTTGTATTTTCTTGGGTGTTTTCCATAATTACTTTCTCCTTTCCAGTTTCTTTCACAGAGGTCTGACTCATTAGTTCTTTCTGGAAGTCATTTTCCATAGGCTTGCTCAGCTGGAGAGAAATTTTTTCATTTTCTGCAGTTTCATTTGTCAACATAAAATTCTTATCATTTTCAATAATATTCTCAGATATTTTTACTGCTGAAAAATCTTTATTATTGCATAGATGTTTCTTTTGGCTTAAAATATTATCACTTCTATTTTGATCATTTTCTTTTCTTTGATTAGTATCTTTCTGAACATCCTCATTGTATGTAATTTTTTGTGAACAAGAAGATATTTTCCTATTTTGAAAACTTGTCATCTCAGAAGAGGAAATAATATTTCCACTTACATTATCACAAGTGGAAAAATCATTGTCTTCATCTCTAAAATATGTAATTTCAGTTTTCATATCATATTCTAATTGTTCTTTCTTGTTATCTGAATGACCATGCAAGTTCTCACAAATGCAAGAATTTCCATTTTCTTCTAAAAAACTGCTTTGGTCAGTTAACTTTGGTTTATTATTTTCCAGTTCCTTACTGGTATTTTCATCATGAGAATCTTTGAGAACTTTTTTCTGATTTTTCTTCTCAAAACTTATACTTTTGAAGGCAGCTATTTTAATGTCTTTGAGTAACAATTCTACTTGAACCTCTTTGGAATTATTTGCTGTCTTTATGGGTGAAAAGTCCTTTTTCTTTCCCAGATGAGTTGTCTTTGTCTCAAAATTCTTTGTTTCAATGGAATCCATCTTATCACAGTTCCATATTACTAAATCCAATTTTATGTATTACACTTCTGTTAATTTTGGAACATGGCTGGAAATATATAAAGGAATTGGTTGTAAACAATGATGAAAAAAATAAAAATAAATGATCCCATATCTCTTTCCCTCTTTCTCTCTCTCTATTTATTTTGATAGTTTGATGCTGTAAGATGAACTTTCTCTAGCTGACAACTGCCCAGTATGCTCACACAAATATGCAAACACATAGATATGCCCATACACATACTATATACATAAAGACAATTATTTATACATTTATTTATACATTTTTATATGCTTAAATATATGTGTGAGTATGTTGATGTATATATCTATATATGGGCCCATGCCCACACATATAAAGATATTTACAAACAGACATTTAATAACAAAGGCTTTTACACCTGACAAAACTCATTGACCGGGAAATTATTGGAAGATACATTTATGGTGACCAGATTTTGCAATACCAATGGAATATCAATTAAATGCAAGTTAGGATTGTGATGTTTTAATATGATCCTCAAAACTTGGGCCTTTGTGCCTACAAGAAATTGGAGTGTCAAAAGGGTCTTTTTTGCTGACACCACAATTATTTTAACTACCTTCACTCCTCAGCAATGCTTTTAAAAGTGATGATTAGAATTGCAATAAAACCTAAACATATGATGAAAGTAAATTTATACACTTATTTTTGTTCTTGAGAATTTACAACAAAAATATTAAACACTATTTATTTATTAGATTCTTTATTTACAAGAATTTTACATTTACATCATTCTAAAAACTAATACAATGCAATATTTATCATTTACCAATTTATAAAGAAATAAATATGAAAACAATTTTTATTCATAAATTTATAAACATTTACTAATGTATTGAAATGTATAAATCGACTATAAAGAAATCCTTATCATTTACCATTTTATAAAGTTTGAAGCAATTGGGAATTAATTGATGTTTTGTCAATCATTCCAATGAACAATATAATAAATAAATAGTATAAATAAAGAATCTAATAAATAAATAGTATTTATTATTTTTGTAGTCAATTCTCAAGAACAATGAAAATGTATAAATTCACTTTCATATGCTTAGGTTTTATTACCATTCTAATCATTACTTTTTAAATCAATAAACATTGCTGAAAAGTGAAGGTAATTAAAACAATGTCAGTGTCAATGGATAAACCGTCCTTTTGACAATTTTTGCAGGCAAGAAGGTTTAACTTTCTTTCTTTCTTTCTATCTATCTATCTATCTATCTATCTATCTATCTATATATATATATATACATATATATATATAGTTTATGAAAAACTAGGTAATCCGTATGGGTAAACCCAAGGAGGATAAAATCCAGAGAGCTCAATGTAAATCCTGAGCAAATAATTTAAATAAAAACAGACCACTTTAAGGTTGCATGTAATAAATTATTTCACCACAGCCCTTTTAAAGGACTGCGGATCATCAGACTTTACTTCCAAAGGTTGAAACAGAAAATGAAAAGAAATTTACACATTTTTGACAGGCCGTATTAAGGATATGTAAATTAACGAAGTGAGGAAGTGAGGGGGGAGAGAGAAGACATGAGTGAGTTAGATGTAATTTAAAATTTCTATTCTTTTATACTTAAAATTACTTGAGGTCCAGACATATATATGATATATATATATATATATGTGTGTGTGTGTGTGTGTGGAGAGAGTATGATATAAATTGGAAAAGCTTATAGATGATGCATTTTGCTGAAATTGATGAGTGTTGAGTTTGGCTTCATCAGGTCAGAGGAAAAAACAAAATTGTGTGTAAGGAAAATGAATTGGGATTTTTGAGAATAAAAGGAGCAATATATATATATATATATATATATATATATATATCATACAATTGGAATTAAGATACCATTAGCAAATGATCATTTTCATGTGCAAATTCAAAATTTAAAATTCACAGGACTTTTCAAACTGTTTATCGTGTCAGTTTGTTGAAGAGGAATAGCTCGCTGGACAAAGAAAAAAGAAGCTTTTTTTTTTTTTTTTTTTTTTTAGTGCCTTAATATAAAGATATGTTAGGGCATGAAATGTGTCACAAGTAAACTTTTTCTATTTTGTCATAAAATTTCCCTAATACTGTTCTTGATATATAAAAATATATAGTTATTTCATATATGTACTAATAATAAATATTCATTTGTTCCTTCAGACTTGTACCAAATGGTGAGGAACAAATGTATATTTATTATTAGTATAAATTTTAGCACTGTTTTATTACCACCAGCACTCTCTGTACACTCTTTTGTATTTATTTATATATCTAAATTTCTTTCTATACATAGATACATGCATATATATATATAGAGAGAGAGAGAGATTATCTATCTATTGCTCTCTTGATAAAATGACATTTACTTTTACATAGATTGTTAATGTTAATCCTTGAAGTTTAAAGGCTACTGCTGTTATAGGTTAATGCATTAAAATGAGGTTAATTGATCAAGGACACTGCCCAAAAGTAAACTGGAAATTATGGATATGAAATATGATGTCATTCAATTTGCGTTTTGAGAAACTTAACAAACAAGAATAAATGCTATAGAAGCAAACAGGGCAAAAAAGAAGAAAATTTTATGAGTAGAATAATTGGGATATAAAGTTTCATGCTCTGAAAGTGAACCTTGAAAAAATCTTGAAATATTTCATCAATTCCGCACACATTTTTTAAAGGAATCTCTTTCCCAAATTAGACCTGCTTCTACTACCAAGAAAGGAATATATTTCTATACTAATTTAGTGTACCTGCTGAAATAAATATTGAAACTTGTTAAGCTTTTAAAATTTCTTATCCTTCCCTGTCTTTCATTGTTGGAGTAAAAAGAGTCTAAGTGCAGTTTTTGTGAAATGTGAAAAATCAAAATAAAAATTCAGAATAAAAATGCATAATAGGATTTTTTAAAAATTGGAGCCTAACTTCACAAAATTTCTTCATATTAGAATATAGTGCATGTCATAGAGATAGGCTTGCTCATTGGAAAAAACGGAAAACAAACAAAAAGAGTGTATGTCAACTTATGCCCCTTTAGAATCACATTGATTAGAATTTCTGACCTAGCCTTGTCTTAGACATTTTTCTTTTTAATCCTTTCACTCCATGCATAGCAATAAAGTCACTAAGATGCAAGGGATTACTGAGTATGAAAGAATATGAGAAAAATAAAAATAAAAACATTAAGGAGCAAGAACAATAAAGGAACAGCAATTAAGAAGACAGGAGATAACAATTGACATTGTGTTTAATTTTTAAAAAATCAAAGATGACAGGAAAGCAAGAAGCCAGAAAAGAGTTCCACAAGTGAGTATTGCATGGGAAGAATTTATTAGCATAGAACATGGTTGCATTTAGCCTTCTGAACTGTAAAATGATGACCTAGCTGTCAATCTAGTACTGCTCTTAAATTTGTAAATTTGAGGTACCAAAGAGGAAAACTCATCAGAGTAATTACCATATAATTATTTATAGAGAAGTCACAAGGAAGATACATTACAGTGATGGGAAAGTGACTAAAGCTGAGATGCAAGGTCAGGACAAATAACATTGCAGATAATTCTTTGGGCTTCAGCAAGATACTCTAAGTATATAGCAGAAACACCAGATCAGATGTGGCAGCAATATTCAATGCATGGACAAATGGTAGATTTACAAATGTGTTAGAGAGACTCTAGCAAAAAAAATATTTTAACATGACACAGTGAACCAACTTTTCTAGCAATAATCTTTCCATTTCAGTAGAAAACATTATCCCAAGAAGGCACAATGAGTCACTTTCTTGTGGATAGGTATCAGCCATGCTGATGGAAGGTAAAAAAAAGTTCTATAAGATGATTAAAAGAGAGCAGTTTCAATTTAGAGGCATTCAAATTAAAAAGTCATTTCTTGCTCCAGTTAACAACAGATTGTAGGTAATTTGTGAAATCAGCTGACAATTTGACCTTATCGAACTGATAAGACTTACCATTAAGGCAAGAGTAAATAGTTGTGTCATAAGAATACATACCAAGTTGAGAACTGATGACATCAGGAAGGTCACTGAGGAAAATTAGGAACAATATGGATCCAGGGATAAAGCCCTAATCATGAGAACTGACCTGACACACAGCATACAGTTGTAACTGATAAATATTGTAATATTATATATAACAAGAGAAATGCAGGAATCATAATTTAATATATATATATATATATATATATATATATATATATATATATATATATATAGCTTCTTCCTAACCCAAATATGAAATGGCAGGAAATTTTATTTCATAATTAATTTTGTCTGGGAAACTTAGACATTAAAAACAATTATTCATAACAGGTTTTAAATTTCTGTGTGTTTCTATTCTTAGTAGTTAGATGAACTCTATTTAAATAAGTTTTTTGGCAGAAGAATTTCAATAGATTTTCAATTTTTTTTCAAAAATTTCAATTTAAATTTTTTTGATAATTTAAAAGAAATTTCAACAAAATATATTTGAATTTTCTGATGAACCTTAAAATTCGTATGTTAATAATTGAATAAGCACATGCTGAGTTCTATGATAATAAAATATTCATAGAAATTTTGTTCTAGATCATTAAATTTTTGGATTTAAACTTTAACAAAATATTGTAATAACAATCAACCTATTATAATTGTGGTTGTCCCTCCCTTCTCAACTTTTTGACTAAGATCAAAGAGTAGTACCTGTTCTTATTAGCTTAATCTGATTCTTTCTCTCCACTTCTATCTTTTTTCTTTCTTTCATTTTCTTACTGAAACCAAGTAGTGTCTTTTCCTCACTTTCCACTTGATCAAAATAGAATAGTCCATTATTTATGAAGTATTTGCAGAGTGTAGCGGTCATGTGAACTAACAAAAGGAGGGACAAGCACAATTATAATAGGATGCTTTGTGGAAAGAAATATTTTTGCAGTTTGTTTTCAGTTATACCAGTAATCCAGACAGTAAAGTATAAAGTCAGTGTGTTCTCTTATTGGTAAATGGTTAAAATGTACCTCCTATTGATTGGTAATTGTAACCTTAATGCTTTCTATCATTTCTATTGATCAATTAATCAATAAAAACATGAAACTAATCAACAAAATAACTATTTCTAAAATGTAATCATAATGCTTGTTTTGATGTAGTTATACACAAAATAACCTGTGTAACACTGTAATATATGTTGCTGATGTTCATACTCAGATCAACGGTAAAAAATGGCTTCAATCTTTTAGGTCTTCTTTCAATCCTTCATAATGATTGGCACGACAAAATTGCAAAGAGCTTTGCCAAATAACAAAAACCATACCCAGCAGCAAAAAAAAAAAAAAAAAAGGTAAAAGTGTAGCACATGTAACTAGAAAGGAAAATAATAATATAATTAAGATATTACTTTTCCACATTACCTTAAACAAAAGGTTTGGAAGAAACTAGAAAGTTAATAAATTTGAGAAGTCTAATTTCCTCAAAAACTAGTTTATGTTTTTTTTTTTTATAAATTTCAACCAACAGTACTACTGTTTATATGGGTTGTAACACCATTTCCCACCCATACACACACACACACACACACACACACACACACACACACACACACACACACACACACACACATATTTCTAAAGAATTAATGAATTTATTTTTAATCTAACATTTTTATTACTTCAGATGTTATAGTGGATAGTCTGTATTTAATTTTTTCATTTATTAAACAGTGTGTGTTGTAACAATATGATTTGTCACACATCTTTAGAAGATATGTAGATAAATTTCTTTTCTTTTAAGTACACTTAGTTATCTGAGTTTTGTAGAAATTCCATCTCCAGTTCATCTTTGAGTCAACTTAAGTGTCAGTGTTTTCGGAAATTCTGTCTCCAGCTTGCCCTTGAATTAGCAAAAATAAAAAGTTGTTAATGATTTTAGATGATCATAAAAGTAGAATCTTTTGAAGAAGTTGACTACCTGAATGGTGGTCTTAAACCTTCTGGAACACAATTGGATGGATAGGAGGCCGGGGAGTTGGTGAAACTCCAGTAATTATCTATATAAGCAGACAGGGGCAGGAAGTCTACAAGAAAGGGGTCCAGTGGTCAGTGAGGAGTCAGCAGTGACCGAAGTGACATGCAGTAAATGTAAAGGTCTTTTTCTGTGGCTGGAAGTTAGTAAGATAGCAGTCCACTACTGCTGAAGCAATAATCCCACAGTTAAGTGAGAAATTGTATTGTTGTTAACTCTCAACCAGTGTCTTTAAAAACAATTGTCATAGTTATTTTTTGTCATTATTATTTTTTGTTGAATGCAATCACAGCCAAGAAGACAAATCTGTGAACATAGCAAATTGGGTTTATATGCAGATACAGTAAATCTTGGATGTCATCACAGGTGCATTGAATGATGGACAAGTGGAGAACATTGTCACAAATTTTGTCACAAAAGTCATACAGGATTAGAGCTATAGACCTGCACATTTGAAGAATCTTAGTAAATAAAAATGTGTTCACTGGCCAGGATTGGACCTGCATCATCCTTTAAGGAAAATAGATTCTTGCTTGTTGTGTCATTCTTCATAGTCCAGCAATAAACCATAAAGCACACTGGATCAAATGGTGGTTTTTCCTATAAAGCGGAACACATTTCTCTTTACTAAGATTTCTCATGTGCTCAGGCCAATAGATGTATAATATATGCTGTTTAATAACTAATTTATTAATAGGATATCTTTTTCAAATATAGAGTATCTACTATACTAACATTTGAAGTAATATATATGTGTGTGTGTGTGTGTAAATATTCTCAGATAGAGTGTATCTGTAGAAGAGACAAAATGAATATTCTTAGCTGCTGAATTTTCTCCTCTGAGGGGCTTTATCAAGGCAAACTCAGAGGATGAAATGTGTTGACTAAGAATAGTTTTACTTCTTGTCTCTTTTCATTCATTTCAACCATATCTTTCATACTCCTCTTCCCCTTCTCTCTATCACCTTACATCAACTACCCCTCAAAAGTGTATAAAAATAATACGTAAATTTAAAACCATTTTTTCACCTTTGGAAATGTGATCTGATGAACCAGGTAAAATATAATCAATGGACCCTTAAGGTTGTCTGTTTTCTAATTAAATTGAATTATATATATATATATATAGACACACACACATATATTGACATAGAAAATAGGAAGGTTTTTGGGTTATTATTTACATTTAATTCTATAATGGGGAAAGTAATTTGACTTAATAGTTTTGGTGGTTGTCTTTTGTACACTGTTTAAAACTGGTTAATTTACTTTGGTTAAAATTTGTAATGTAATTTCTCTACACTAGAATATTTCTTTAAATGATCTATTGTAAACTAGAAATATATATTCAAAAGCAATAAAATTACTTTGTGACTTGTGTACATTGCATAAATTGTTCAACAAATAGAGTAATGTCTCAGTTGTTATCCCGAAAATTTAATATTTTTGTCTCTGATGCTACCTCGATTTTACTAAAAACAAAATAATTTCCATTCCTGATGATGACTGAATGTACAGTTGAAAGTACTAGCAGATTAAAAAAAGACCTTATACAGCTTGTAGTTATTAAAAACAAGGATCATTCATTTGAGTGGTTTGTAGGTTAATGCAACTTTAAAATTTTGTTTTCAAAGAGATTTTGCCATTTTATATCATTAACTTTACTAATCTACTTTTTGTATGAATGATTCATTGTAATATAAATTGAACTGCACCAGATATTTGATTTAAAAGAACTGATCTGACGTGCAAATTTTTGGGATAACAACTGAGACATTACTCTATTTATTAAACAGTTTAGTTCATACCACATTGACTGATAAACTCCTACAACAAAAAATTTCTCAAATTACCAAATTAGTAAAAAACACACTCTCTTAGATTTTCAAAAAATTCAACTTTAACATTGCGACTGCATGCTCCAAAAGTTTTTATCCGTTAACAATAACACATTTCTAAAAAAACATATTTTGATTCGCATTTAATTTTTCAGCTCTGCTGCGACCTGGATTTTACCAAAAACAAAATAATTTCCATACTTGAGGATGACTGAATGTACAGTTGAAAGTACTAGCAGACTTATACAACTTGTAGTTATTAAAAACAAAGATAACATTCATTGAGTGGTTCGTAGGTTAATGCAACTTTAAAATTTTGCTTGCAAAGAGATTTTGCCATTTTATATCATTAACTTTACTAATCTACTCTTTGTATGAATGATTCATTGTAATATAAATTTGAACTGCACCACATATTTGATATATATATATATATATATATATATATATATATATATATATATGTAAAGACATATCTCATTAAATAACTTTGAGTGGTTTTATCTACTTATTTTTAATAGAATCCCCTCATAATTACGGACAAGTTTCTTAGTATCCTTATTAAAGGAAGAAAAAATTACCATGTTGATGCATATTCATTTTATTCCGAGTACTTTCAACATTAGCGCAATGTCGTCATCAGGGTCTTGTGTTTTCTATGACAAAAAATTATATAATTTAAATTAAATTTTTGAAATATGTATAATTGTGACTCCCCCTAAGAGCTTAAAGACAGTTCAAAGCAGAGTGGCAATAAAATCACATTAATAAAAATTAAAAGGTAAATAAACAATATTTGTGCACTCACTGCTAAAGTTTCATCCAGAAGGACTCATCAGTAGAAGAACAAATATATTTTTAATTATAGATTAATTGACAATAGACCATTTGTAGATATAAACTGTGGTGGTAATAATCAACACTGCATGGTAACTGGAAATTACACATATTAACCACCAATGAATGCTTAAGCCAGTTACTATGTAGTGTTAATTTCTATGTCCGCAGTTTTCTCTCTCTCTCTCTCTCTCTCTCTCTATATATATATATATATATATATATATATCAGTAAGTCTGTAATCTGATACAGTAATTAGAAATATATTGAATTTTCACTGTATAATGTTCAATCTATAGGATCAACAGAGAAACTTTGGGTTAAGTTTAAGATTATGTTAAAAATGAATATTTCATATGTAAAATAAATATTTTATCATTAGACTATGGATTTATTAATGTATTCCCACCTCACATGCACACATATATACATACACACACATAAATACATACACAAAAAATTATGTATAAAGCACACACTTACATCTATTTTTTATTTAACTTGAATATCATGCAAAAATCTTTGTGTATGTATGTGTGTGATTAAAAATAAATACATTAAAAGTTTACAATTGTTAATTAAACAAGAATAAACAACAAATATACTTTCTAAACAATGATTTTTACTATTTATATTCATAAATTGTCACACAAGACCAATGATTCCTATTCAGGAAATTCTTCACATCAAATTAAGTTGCCACTTTATATTTTCATACTTATTTGCATCACGAGGTGTTTCCAGGATTTTTCATATATTTGTGAATTTTACATTATAAGAGAAAAAAAGCAGTTATAAAAAGAAATGGAAAAACTTACATTTCATTTTGTAATATCTAAAAAATATTTCATAAAGGATAATCCAATAGCATTTTTATCACAAGCAGGATCTATTGAACAGCATTTCTCTTCACTTTAACATTTTACTTCTATCAATTCCCTGAATGACTACAGCAAATGTGCATGTATAAATAATTAAAATGCATATATATTTGTTCCCAAGTTGTTTGTGTATAAATATATACTTATTTTTATGTATATATATATGTATTTATGTTTATATAAGTATGTAAGAAATTAATCCATATGTGCGCATATGTTTGGGATATTATATGCATATGTATATTTCTGGCTGCATGTAACTCTTTATGCAGTCCACTCTTTGCTTCCTGTGAATATTGATAGTTTCTCTTACTCATGCACACATATTTCGTTCGGGTCTGAGATTGGTAGTGAACAAATGGCTAGAGAACCTGCTGAACAACTCCATCCATGTTTGTCACATGACTTACTTACTGAGAAGTGTGGGAGAAACAATTACCCAGGCAATAAACAATAACAATAGAATCTATCTTGGTTATCGATGCAAATGCAAAATCTACATTTAAGTAGAGTTTTATGCTACATACACAGGCTTTAAGCATTTGCAAGTAGTTTCACCTATTATTAACTTTTTCACTTGTGTTTACATTCATCTTAATTTTTCATTTGCTGTTTATTGCAAATATTTTCACCTATTGTCTGTGACCTTTGCATTCACTGGATTCCATAAGTGATAAAGTCAACCCTTAAAAAATTAAGATAAAATTATTCAACAAGGAACAATGCTTTGAATGAATTTTGAGTCATTTCAACAAGTAGGAGAGTGTATGTCTTTAAAATTCAAGTGAAAAATACCTGCAAAGTAAGAGGAATAGATAGATAGATAGATAGATAGATAGATAGATAGATAGATACATACATACATACATACATACATACATACAAGGGGATACTAAAAGTTTCTCATCAAAGAAAGGATCCAAAAAAAAATAAATTTTGACATTTATTCATTTAATCAGATTTTGGAAAGTGGATCAAGCTGAGAAGTTTTCAGCACTATCTCAAACAGGCATATATTCATAGATGCATACATAGTGAATGTCAGTTTGCATTCAAGCCTGACCACCTCTCAGATGGTGTCTCAGGTGATTATCTATCCAGTGACCACACCCTACAAGTGGAACCCTCCTCCTCATTATTTGGGTACCATGATTTTAGAAATAATGCTTCAGTTCAGTCCCCCTGTTGATTGACACATTTTGTTATGCAAGGCACATTCTAATTACTCCATCTTGTCAGATGATTGTCATCACCATTGTTTCTTTTACCTTGTCGCTTTTGTATTTCCTGAAATTATTCCAAAGACCAGCAGCTGATTTACATGCCCTGTAGCAAACATAGCAGATGAAACACAGTTTCTCCACTTCAGCCAGTTTGTGGAATGTCTCTTTTCTGCACCACCATGTGCTTTTTTAGTCCAGATGCTGACTTATAAACTTTGCTACATGGGTCATACCTTCTGGTCATTGGAAAGTAAGAAAGTTTCCTTCTCAAACAACTTAGGAACCTTTTTTTTTTAGTTAACTCTTCCCAGGAGTTAATATCAAAATTTAAAATTTTTAGGTTGTAATTATGTTGTGGATACTTCTCAGTGTGTTGTTTACCATAGAATATTCTCTTTGAAAGCTTGTTGTCATCCGTATGCACTGCCTATCTGGCGAAATGCATTTGGTTGCAGCCAACTCTACTAAGTGCTTAGGTATCAGATGTTAAAAATTGCTACATGATGTTGAATATTTTTCTCAAACATTACTGATGGAATCTTTCAAGCAGTTTAATTTTGTCACAAAATATTTTGTTTCCAATGATTCAGAAAATATGTGCAATAAACACTGGCTTTGATTTGAATGATAATATCAATAAAAACATACTGACTTAGTGGTGGATTAGTGATCAGTCAGATACCTATAATTCCATACTAGATGATGAAATTAACAGAAGGGGTGCAAAAGATGCTCAGAGCATATACTGCCCCCTCCTCATTAAAGTTTCTTTGTTTCCTTATTTATCTTTGGTTAATAAACAATAAAATTCAGTTTTGAAAATAATGTTCCCATTTTTGGTGTAACCTCATATAAATCAATGTTTTTATGCTTTTCCACTTTTCTTCATATGTATGTGTAGCGAGAGACAAAAAATTATCTCCCTTTGACCCCAAACAAAAAAAAAATAGCAATAAAAATTAATTATTAATATTCAAGAGAATTAAGACAGTCACGTGATCTCACGAAACTCACATGAGATATCATTAGGCAGGAAAGTCAATCTTCCTCTTTTAGCTCCTTGAAGTTATTGTAACAAAACGTACAATTTCATGCTCGTGACCACCAAACAGATAAGTACAAAATTTATATTGTTTTTGGTACCCAGTCTTTTGCAAGTAGAAACCTTGTATTAAGAATTTCGAATGTAATATATATATATATATATATATATATATATATATATATATATATATCCATGTGTTTTTAAACGAAATGTTTTGTTTGAATTTTTCATATATTTAAGTTGTATGTTTCATACACCTTAAACAAGGTCGATGCTACATATTCTCACACAACACGTGTATTTTATATGAAGCTAGAAGCCCTTGTAATCTTTAATCTAAAGTGTTTGTAATTACACAACGTTACACGGTTCAGTACCGGCTGTCTGTACATGGGAATATCCAAAACCTCTCAGAATTTGTTAAAGATAAGTGTATAAGAAGGCGATTGGCATAGCGTAATGGTTAACAACCTCCTCTGACAAGCTCTCGAAATTAGTCCCGATAAAAAAAATATGAAAATAAAGTATATAAAAAAGAATTAAAATTAAAATAAGACATTTGCTTTCCTTTAAGACCCTTATCTCTTTCTCTCTCCTATCTCTCTAAACTTCTCTCTATATACCTCGCTCTCATCTAATGAGAAGGTAACCCTCAAATAAAAAAGAAGAAAACGCTGAAACCGGCCGAAAAACGGCAGAAATTTGCTAAACCAGAGCTTAGCGATTGTGACAGGAAATATACCAAAATAAGAGGGGCTCCGCGCATAACTTCCGCTATATAAAAAAGAAAAAAAAAGAATTGTGGAGAAGCAAAACAATTAACACAAAGAGACTTCTGTTGTTAGCCGAAACCAAGCTTCGCGTCAGTAGTCTGGGAGCCTTGTCAAAAAGGATGTAAACAGACAGTCGAAAGGCAGAAGGGACCGCCGGAGAAACCAGCCATGCGTCTCGCGTGAAGTTAAGCGGTCATCTGCTTAAGAGATTTTTTCCTACTCTTTTCAGAGCCGAGAAAAGACAGCAGATTGACGCCGCATCTATTTCTAAAATGACAACTACTACCAAGATCTAACTTCTAAAATATCAACTACTGAGCCGAAACGAACTTTCTCCCGACTGCTACCAAGATAAATGAACTTTCGCTACCCCGAATTACAAGGGATCTAAATCAAATAAATACATATATATTATTTATTTTATACATTTAAGTATGTTCGTTTATTTCCGAAGTTTCTGATAAATTATACCAAGAATCCTCGGGCACTATACCCATACTCCAATGATTTATAAATGAACTGTTGCTCTAAAAGAAAGTTGTTAAAATTCTTTTATTGTTAAGGAAAAATTACGTGCTGTTATTGTCTAAGAGAAAACAAATTTATATTGCAAAAAACTGTTAATCTGCCTTCAAGGCAGATTAACAGTTTTTTGCAATATAAATTTGTTTTCTCTTAGACAATAACAGCACGTAATTTTTCCTTGTGCACAAGGACAATTTCGTGCAAGGCCTAGTGTAATTTGTACAATTTGTATATCATAAAAAATATTTTGTTATTTTATAAATGTTTATTTCTTTATGTTACTTTACAAATTTCACTTTGAGTAAGAGTCTTGTCTTTTTCATTTAAGCTTTTAAAATGTACATGGAAGGGCAAAAGAATTGAAATCCTTCTCCGACTCTCCTTCTGTTTTTTTCTTTTTGCATGTGAAAATAAAAACCATTGACAGTCATGGAAAAATCCTTCAAAATCCGAATAAGCTTGTTCTTTAATTGATCTGTATTGTATCAAGCTTTAGGATTAGCAGAAAGTTTTGCTTTCAAAAAACTATAAGCCTCTTCTATTGGGTTTAATATTGGACTGTAAGTTGGTAAAAATCTAAAAGACAGACAGGCCATTACTTGTAAGTGCACTTCTGAGTCGTGGAATTTCACATTTTGCCCATTATTATTACTTCTTGTTACTTTTGATTTTGGGAAGAAGTGTCTCAACAATAAATGATGGGACAATTTTGCATGCAGTTGGGCAATGCATATCCATAATGGCCATTCATGTGTAGATCGAACCCTGTTTCGTTGTCGAAAACAAAACTGGTCAAATCCGAATTCATAATAACACATATTCTCTTCTTGTATTTAGAGTTTCTGCTTTTGAGAAGTCGATCTCTTTCGTTTGAAATTCATTAATGATAATACTAATAGCCTTTGTCGGGGTTAGCTCCTCCTTAATTTCCTAATTATTCACTAGCGGTCGGCACATCGTCGTCGCGTGCGTGATCATCCGCAGGCGACCGTTACGGGTCGCAGTGCTACAAATCAGACGGAAGAGGCAGAGAGTGGTTGGCTGGTCTGCCATCGAGTGCAGATGGAAGAGTGAGACGGGAGAGACTGCGATCGGTCGGCACATCGTCGTCACGGAGAGAAGACTAACCCCTGTTCTGAGAAGTCTGTATGAAACTGTATGAGACTGGACTATTAGTCATAAACCTACCCCAGGCGATTCAATATGCATTTATCACACACAAACCCTCTCTCTGTTGGGAATTCGCTGGATGCATTTTGTCTTTTTCTTTTCTCATTTATGTTAAATGTTTTTATTCTCCCTATAACCTCTGTTCTGATGTTATCTTCTTATATAAAAGACGTCAATATTTCCCCCATTGTTGTCTGGCTTCTGCAGATATTATTTCTTGTTTTATTTTGCCACATTCTTAACTTCCTACCGCCAACTCTCACAGCCGTGTCCTCATCCCCAGTCGACCGTGACAACACCCCGCTTACTGGATCTAAAAACTAACACAGCGTGGGCAGCGAGCAGGACTTGGCCAGTTGACCGGTCGAAATAATCTACGGGTACTCAGGGTGCGTACGGCCAGTTACCCCTAAGTTCGGTTCGGACCGAGTGGACACCTCAACTCAAAGAGGAAGACGCCGGAGGTTGAGGGGCTGGGGACGAATTGGTAGACAGCTAATTATAGTTGACCAGAATTGAAATAGATTCACGAAATCTAAGTGAACGCAGTTTATGGGTACCAATTTTAAAGAAAAATTAACATATTTTCAGCAATTATCTAATATTTTATTGAATTTTAGTTACTTTAGCTTTATAACCTTTGAAGATGCTTTCTGAAAAAATAATAAAATTTAAAATACTATAAAATTTTCTTAAATTAATTTAAAAATTTAATAACTGATATATTAATGAAATACTATGATAGAGTTAACTCAATTATTTATTTAATGTTATGGTATTTTATTTATTATTAAAGATGAGTATATAAAATAATGAAACTATAAATTCAGACATTGATTTTGCTGTTTATCACTCCATTCTTTAAAAGCATGCTAAAGAGTAGGTACCTCCACTTTTTTGCTGAAAAAAAAAAAAAAAAACAGATGAAAAAAGCCCCAAACTTAATATCAATTAATCAATTAAATTTCAATCTCAAAATTTCTTTTCTTAGTTAAAAGCATGACTCCTTGGAGAATTTGAATCATCAGTTTTTTTTTTTGTTTTTTTTTTTTGTAAAATAGGACATCCAATTACCGAAAATCGGCTCTGAATCGTAAAAATAAAACTATGACATTATTAAAAGTTTTTCATTGCTTTTATAAATAAGATTTATTAAAGACACTCTTGTATTAAGAAAAACATTTTTCAATGCATAATGAATTTTTACAAGAAATGTTTTCATTTTTTAATTTTAATTATAATAATTTATATCATAAATCGTTTAAAATTCTGCATTACTTCAATCCGGTTAGGTGATGTTATTATTAATCGAAAACAATATTTACGAATCAAAAATTGATTCCACTCAATATTTTATTTTATTTTTTTAATGTATAATCATTCCCGTTTTTGTGAGTCTACATACATGACATTATTCTGAAAAAGTCACTTGTTTTACGAGTTGTCCTACCGCACGAAAAAAATGGCGGTCTGCAATTCTTTCATTATTCATTTCTGTGTTTCATTGTGTTTATTTCTTTGCAAATCATCCCTTTAAAAATTTAAAGTAAGTTTTACTTTAATTATTATTTCACTAAATATTTTATATATATTGTTTAGGGCATTGTATTAAAAAACGATCTCATTACTTTGAGTATGTTTTATATTGAATAAAAGAATCCGTCTAATGAATAATGGTCTTTTATTTTGGATATAGGTCTCTCCTTTTTTTTAATAAAAGTATTTTTAATTTAAATAAAAATATCTTGAATTTGAATAGAGGTATCTGGCTTAGCGAATAACTGTAAATAAAGTTGTTTGAAGAATCGATATACATATATACATATGTAGAGGGTCTGATGTCTACGATTTGTTTTGTCAGCTCTCAGATAGCAACGCCTCTAACTACGGAAACATGAATAAACACAAACACAGTCAATAATAACTTTTTATTAGACGGAACACTGGCTCATTGGAAAAGAAAAAGAATGAGTCTCTATCAGGACAATTAGATCGTTGTGGAAAAAGCAAACACCGATCATAAATCATACGTGAAAGCTTTTCGGAAACGCATTTGGTTTTAGTATGCGAAGCTCGCACTTACAAATAAATCCAATTATCAATTGGCGAGGCAGTAGTTCTCGTGTCAAAATCCTTATCTGGGAGTATTGAGTGGAATTTTACACATTTTAAACAGATGTGTTGTTCCTGTTCCGTCGATGTGTTTGCTTCTCCTTTGTCGCTATACCTCTAAACTGCTTAAATGCTAAATCTCCTAACGATAGACTCAACTTGAACACAATTTTAGATTCTTGCTCTTCCATTTGATTGGTCAACATTGAATCCTTAATTCCAATTTGCAGGTTTTGTTAAACTACGCTCGTGCGTTGTTTACGTTAGGCATTTAAATGTTAACTAATTAACTAAAGCTTTAATCCTGGCTACATCCGTCCGTGCGCGGAAAATATCTTTTAGATTTTTGGAGGTGCAACACACACACATATATACATAAACAGTCCTACTCAGGGCCACCATAATCTCTTGAAAGATTTTACTCCAACTCATGATGATATCGCTTTCTTCGGTTTGGAACAAAACAAAAATAAAAACTTGGATGTCATTGATTAATTAAAGATGGTTGCAACTAACTTGAGCTTATTAGTTATTTAAACTTAAAGATATTCTTTCAAACATAAACGAAACCAGTTTCTGCATTTTGTTAGATTTTGTCCTCCATATTTAATTAAATTTGAAGTTGGGTTTTGAAATTTTTCTTTGTAACAAATCTCTAGGACATATAATTTTGATTTTTCAGAGATATTTAAAGCGTCTTAAATTTTCTGTTGTCATTTTTCAATTAAAATGGCGGATCGGTGATGACTTGACCGTGACAATGTTTTAAAAATGACATGTATTGAAATTCATTAAATTATTTTTATTGGTAAATTTTAAGCCATTATCTTTCAAATAAAAAACAAGATATTATTAAGAAGTAGATATTTAACTTATTTTACATGTGTGTTAAAAGGTTTTTAACCCTGATTTTGACTTAACTACTATTTATTGATTACCAAAGAAATGTGAATGACACTGACTCTCGCTGATGACCTTTTAAAATAAGGATCATAGACAAGGTGAAAGTAAGAGTCCTAGTGGAAGTGGGAAATATGACAGTGAATAACACCGATTGTTGTTTGGATGAAGAGGTGGAGATGATGGAGCTGAGTCAATTCGACTACCTGTTTGTGAATAAGTAGAGGTTGATGAGATACTTCGTGTTAAGTGATGAATATAAAAAGATTTATGGAATTAAGTGATTTGTAAAATTTACAATATAGGTCGGTGAGGTGAAAAAACGTATACAGGGTATGTGGTGAAGTCGTCTGATGTAGCTGGCGTTGAGCTGTCTGTCATTGTTGGTTGTGAAAGGTGCATTTTACACACTTGGTGGTAAGAAATTGGTTGTAGAAAATTAAGTTAAATTGAAAAGTCATGTTCACTTTGAATCTCGTTAAAATTGAAAGAATTTCTGACGGAGTAGTTGGGGGATCGTGATATGTTGTTGGTGCACAATCTAATTTAGGTAGCTGTGATTACAAGTTATTCCAGGTGCTGTCCGTAATAAGACAATCTTGAAATTACGTACTTTCAAAAAAAAAAAATAAATAAAATAAAATAAAAAACGTAACGCAGTAATGGCTATGCAAATTAAACAAGTGAATTTTTTAATTAAATTAAAAAACATTTATTTGGCATTTTCTACAGTGTGGCGTCGTTAATAAATCCCTCAAGAAAAAAGGAAAAGTTCACTCACACATATTGAGGTGCGTTTAATAAAACCTTTGAAAAGAAGGGAAACGTAGATACTTAACTTTGTTAGAGAATCTACATCGGCAAAGCGGGAAATGTCGATTCCGTTGATGAGTAATACATGTATGAGCTTGTAGTAGACCGGGGCGTGAAGATGTATGTTTGGATAATTGTCATGGCATCTCCCACAAATGGGAAGACGCGAATTTCTAAGAGAGCTTACATGGTAGTCGCTGAAATGAAGAAATGAAAAAGAGGATTTACCCCATCTCCACGCTAAGTGGGATGCGGCGTGAGACCTGAAGGATAGAGAATATTTATTTCTGTAAAATACAGAAAATGCGGCACAAAGTCTAAAAAGCGGGTGGGTGGGGAAAGGATGGTTATCATCTGTCTTAATTTTTAAACTTAGCGAGCCACAACCACTGACCCAATCAAAAATACAATATTCTTACCACTAAAACAACACATTCATACTTACCTTTCTTACTACACCCACCAAAATACCTCATTGTCTCAATGAAAATCCTAAATAGTTCCCATATCTACAAATCGTGGTTTGTGGGGAGAGGGGAATAAAAAGAAGTTAAAAAATCCCCAATGATTATATACAATATGGTTATAAATTATTTACATGCTACTAAATAAAATCATGTTAGTAATAAAATCTCCACAAACCTTAAATGTGGCAGAAATATCAGTTAACTGGACGAAATCGATGCGGGGCTACAAAAAATATAGAAAACATTCATCCATCCCTAGCACTCACACAGACACACACTCATTCTGACACAACAACAAATACGAAAAACACACACGCGAAACGAAAGGCGCTCCGCATCCACCAGAGAACTGACATCACTGACCACCTAAAGAGGGAGGGGATGGAGGAATTAAACTTAAAGAAAAATAGGGACAGAAATAAAAGGGGCCAATGAGCATACATACCCTAGCTAAGTTTATAGAAAAAGGAAACTAAATATTCAAATAACCAAACTTAAGCTGACCTAATTTCGGGCTGGGTTGTCCGTGTTCAATCCAGGTAAAGCAATATCCTGTTGCCTAACCAGCATCAAAGTGCCACACGACAGAAACTCGCAAGATTTACCCACCTTTTGCCGAATCCTGATGAAGTGAGTTGTCGCCTTTCCGTCCTAAGCTGATGCTTAAAGTATAAGATCAGTTGGGAAGAAGTGAACCTCTCGCCTTCATAGAATCCCTTCTGACATGTCGTCCAAATCACGACTCTCATAACACCTAGCAAGAATAAGAATAAATAATGATCAGCCTTCGTCAGCGGCGGAGACACATTGCTACAAACAGAACTGGCCTCAAGGTCAAAAGAACTTTCCAGGCAGCATGCGAACCATGAGGCCTTCAACAAACTTGCACAACGGCGCTACCGTCTTACAATGAAAAAAGGCGTGACCAATGGTCTCGACTTCCCCACTAGAGCGCCGACAGTTTGGATATTTCTCCAAGCCTGCTGAACAAAGTCTTTTGGCGACCCAGAGGGCCCCACGAATCACCAGCCAGGTGAGTGATGCCTCATTGTTATTGAGACATTTCAACCCGGGCGCCCAAGGCCATATTGAGCGAGCCTCCTGCTTCGTAAGACCGAGCTCGTCAATCAGTTCATCACGAACGGCCCCCTTAAATTACACCTGATATAATGCTTTACGAGACAACGCCTGGACATTGGAGAGGCCATCCGAGGCCCATAAGAGGCGTTTGAGGGCACGACAACATTCACGGTAGAAGGAGCACTCGACTCGGGGTAAACGGTGGGCCTCCTCGTCGCACGAGTGCACACTTCTCAGGGATGGGAAATGTTTATGGACGTCTTCCTTCCAAAAGGTGCCCTCCTCATCAATTCGCGACACATTCGGTCCAGGAACCCGATGCGAAGCATATATTGACGAATCTTAATGCTAGGCAAACCTAGACCGCCTTCAGATGGATGAAGGCAACAGATTTCCCGAGAGACTCTGGTGGCCTTGTCTCCCCACAAGAACAAGAGCCTAACTAACGCCAGTAAAGTGTCAGACGGAAGTGGAAGCACAGAGAGTCGGTAACGGAGAATCGGGTAAATGTGTGAAACACATACTTCCGCCCTTCCCTTTAAGGAAAGATTCGTCCGAGACCACAAATTAATTTCGATCTCGGCTTTCCCTTGCACCTCCGACCAATTCATTTCCAGCTGGAGATCAGGACCGAACCAGACGCCAAGAATCTTGACCGGCCCATCCGTCCAGAGGAAAGGCCCGAGAAGAGAAACTCCCTTCCAGGTACCCAACCGCAAGCCAACAAACTTGTCGCGGTTGATCTTGGCACCTGTTACCATCTCATAACCACTGATTTCTTTGCTGACTTCGTCAATCTCGGACCTGCTCGACAAAATGGTGGATCCAGGTGCGAAAGTATGGCCCGAATACCAGCTTAAAATAACAGCCTAAACCGATGGTGAATCCTATCGAAGGCTTTGGACTGATCTAAAAAAAATCAGCGCGGCTTTGAAAATATCGACTTTGCTCGATGATCAAACGTACCGACATTTTAAAAGGTTGTTCAATGAATAGTCCTGCCCTTAAAGCACAAGTCTGTTATGAAGACAATTAGACTAGATTAAACAGAGATAAAATAATTCGAAAATTTTAAAAAATTTTAACTCTGTTTTTAACATGTTTTTAAAAAAAAAAAGTTGACTAAACCCATCCCCACCGTTTTTTCATAACGTAACAACTTGATTACGTCCCTGGTGAAACGTTTTGGGGTTATAGACCTCAGTTCTTTTTAAGTTGCAGAAAATCAGTGCAAACAAGGAAAAAAAACGGGCGACTGCCTCTATTTTCTTTTACGGAAGACCATTTAATCAGAACTGAATTTGTCCAGGTTTTGCCCTGTTTCAACTGAATACATTTTTGAAATCTGTTAAAATAGGAACGCACCAGCCGCTTTCAGCAGCCTCAAGACTATTTTTTTTCTCTGATTACTTTAAATAGGCGTCGAATGTTGAGCAGGGATCAAACACTTTTTCTGTTTTCTTTAAAAGTTCTTATAATGGTTGATGAAAGCCTCACATATGCCCTCGAAAATTTGATTCCGCTTATCCGGCAATGTTTGACAGGAAATGCTAAATGGCGCCGAGATGCACTCAGCTGGTCCTCCGCACCCAATTCCATATATTTATTGTCGTCAGAGGACATTCTTTTAACCTCTTCTACCAGAACTTGATTTTTTGATAAGCAATGCAGTCCATACTGACTGCCTTAGCTAAGACTATGTCGAAAGTGTACGGGATTTAATCGCCCGATCAAGTTTTTGCTTTCAAAGCCGTTTGCGCCGCTAATCTATCTGGATTAAAAGCCGAGTGTCTGAAATCAGCAGCAAACGTTCTAATTTTAGATTTAAGTTTTTCACACCAGGCATTTCCTACCACAGCCCCCGTCATTTTCCAGCTATAATTTTTAGCAAGAAATGGTTTTGAAAATCTTGCTCACCCTTTAATGAGCAGTTTAATTTCATAACCAGCCATCTTAACCTCAGTTTCAATCAAAAGTTTTGGCTGGTGTTCGGACGCATCCTATGATCCAGGTTTTTAAGACATCATAATTTGGAAGGTTGGACACCCTAAGAGCAATAACATCGATAATCTCCATTGAGCAAGAAAGCACCTGAGTCTGCTAGAGTCAACTATTGGTCCAAGTCCACAATACCCGTTGAGGGTGTTCATTTCGGTATTTATCGACGGTGATCAAACCTGTCGATGAAGTACCCGTAATGGTTTCACGTCCGATTATTGTATTTTGACCCTATACGATCTATATGTTATCTATTTGTTGAAATTCTAATCCATTGCTAAAACTTCAAATTGACGAGATGACGTCAAGAATAAAATCGATCTGGGAAAAAAAGCACACCTTGGTTTCAAAATGTTTATTGGGCGCATAAACCCCAATGAGACGTAGAGCCTTATTTTTAAAAAACATCCAGCACGTTATTGCCGGATTTGCGAAGACTGGCTGCACACGCAGTCTTCAAGGATCTTTCACCACATCCAAGTTTTACCCTTGATCCATAACATCCTGAATCAGGGAAAACCATTTAGACTGAATGCTGGTTCGGATAAAAAAAAACGGGTCTCTTAAACAAACATACATCCACCCCTAGACGCTGAAGGTGACGATAGAGCCTTTTTTTTCGAGACTCGGACCTCAGGCCTCGGCATTCGAAATTAACTAACCGGAGAGACATTTGTCAGATCGATTAAGGTTGGTCTGCTGGATTATCTTTGGTCGGAGAAAGGATTTTATTGTTTTTTGTTTTAATTAATTAATTAATTATTTTTAGAAATTATTTTTATTATTCAGGGGCAGTTCCCCTTATTTTTGGAGAATCCCACTTTTTTTTTCTTTGAAAAAACACAAAAGACAGGATCATTCATTTTTTCATGTTATGGTGTTTCAAAAAAGAAATCAGTGTTAATAAAAGTTTTTTAATTTTTTTTTTTTTTAAAATCATTCCTTTTTGTTTGGAAGATCTCAAACACATGACATGCCGCCCTGTTGGCGATCTCAGCTTTTAATAAGCTCGGGCGACTATCTGAGATGCCGGTAATTTGATCTGGCCCTGTTGTGAGCTATGACGATTTAAACCGCAAATAATATCAATACAGGAAGAACACGGGACACAAATTGAAAGTTAAAAAAAGGAATATTATTGAAGTTCATATATACAAATACTATAGAAATAATAGTTCTTGTTACAAAAAATTGTTCTGTTTGAGGCTATATTATAATGAAACAATATAAGTCCACTTAACTTAGGTACCTCCATATGAGATCGCTAAAAAAGCATAGCATGATGAAAAAGACACCAAACTTGACGAAAACAAAATTTTATCGTCTAAATGTTTATGTTATAATTAAGAGGAAAGATCAGAGTATTTTGGGGGTATTTTTCTTTACATTTTTTTAATCGTTCCTAGCACGTCCGAAATTTTCGTTAAAAATCTTGTTTATTTTTTTTTGAGAACAAAATTGACAGATGTCAACCATTTTTTCCATTTTATAAAAAAATGAAAATCTCTGTTTGAAATTCTTTTAAAAATCAATTATATTTTTCAAAACTTATTTTAAGAAAATCAGAAATTATAATGTTTATTTAAAATATTTTGAAACAAGCATAATTTAGTTTCTGCGCCGAAAAGATGTAATTTGAAAATAAAACAAAGCAGGTCATTTTTTATTTGACGTGACTTGACAGGTGAGAATATTGACAGATTACGTGAGGATAAAATTCATTCTACGGAAGGAGAGAAGTGAAATAATTTAGATTTAAGTGAACAAATTATTTACCTCGTTATTTTTAAGGAAAACTTTCAGCGAACTATTTTTCTTTTTTGTACTTAGCTTTCACCTTTACGTTTACGATGCTTTATGGAAAATATATTATTAAAAATTAAAATAAGACTGTTAAGAGTGAGATTAAATTTCATAAGAAAGGTATCTAATTAATTAATAGGTACCTTTCTTATAAAATTTTATCAGAAGTGTACATTAAATACTATAATTTTATGTACATTTATTACATTTTACTGTGTTATTTGTATTTCCATTCATTTTATTATTAATTTTGATATTTCATTTATGGAAAATGTCATAACTGAGATTAATATAAAAATAAGATCATATAAATTTCATAAGATGATACTGATACTTGTAGGTACCCTTCTCAGTTGAAATTGAAAAATTAAATTAACTTCTCCACACGTGTTTCGCAAAAGTAAAGGCCTTAACAGCAGAGAACAATGCTTAACTCAAATAACGCAACTTAATTGTATTCTGGTTGGTCTTCCGTACTTTATAATTACAGCCTGATTATAAACTCAAAATTACATTTCTTAATTACTGCGGGTCTTCTGATTAGTCAAAACGATACAATTTACAACACGCTAAAAAGATCAAGATCAAGAGGACACTTACGAAACTGAATGCGGCTTTTAACTAATTTTATAATATTTTAACAGCTTAAAAATAAAAATCTATTATAATTAAAGAAATAAGAAATAATTGTATTAAAAATTCATTTTTCATCGAAAAATTTTTGCTTTTTATTGTTCATATTCATAAAAATAACTAAACGCAAATAAATCATTTGAAATTAAATAATATGTTTGCTTTATTGATTTCCAGGTAGGGGAGGTCCAATTAAAAAAAACATGATTTGCTTTCCTCAAAGACTTGTGCTTTTAACTAATATGATCACTAGACTGAATGCGACTGAATTTCTAGAGTTTTCATAAAATTAGTTGATGGGGGGCAATAAATATAAAGAAAATATTTAAAAAAAAAAAGAAAACATTTATAATAATTTCCATTTGTGAATAGTTTCTGAAAGTTTCATTAACATCCGACAATTATTTTTATTTTTGCAAGATTTTCCAAATTAATGTCTGTAAAAAAAACGTGATAAAAAAATTTGTTATTTTACTAGTTCTCATGAAGTTAAAAAAAACAAGGTTTTTTAATAGAATGGTTTTAGAATGTTCTAAAAAGTAGGAAAAATGAAAAAATAATTAGAAAAAAATTTGATTAAAAGTCCTTGCACTCAAGATCTTGGCAGAAATAAGCATTTATTTAAGAGAACAGAATAGCGTTTTTTATAAGTTTGGCGCCAACATTTTCATCTAGTGATTGGTTCTTTTTGACGATATGGACGTGATTATTTACTGTAGTGAGTGCAGTTTTACCAATGGCGGAAACTCACGCAACATTTTTTTCTTATAGAGCATATTTATTTTAACTTAAAATGTGAAAAAATTTTATTTTAGGTGGGGACCCGAGCGCTCAACACCCGGGACAGGAACAAATTATTCCCCTCAGCCCCCGCAACCGTCGGTTATATTGATCCTAGGCTGGTAAAATGCTCCCTCCCTCTGGTGTAATCAACAGGCGCGGCCTCGGGCAGCTGTTCCCCAGGGCTGGGCATTTATTTATTTCAGAATTATTTTCCTCAGTTCCTCCTTCGACAGAGAAGCCCCTGAGCGTTTCAACGTTTGGTCATTTGAATAAAAAAAATTCCAATCGTTTATTTTTACATTTCTAGAAAGATCAAAAATGAGAAGACCACATTAATTTAAAAAAGATCAAAAATGAGAAGACCACATTAAATTTACGATGTAAACATCCTGAAAAAAAAAAGACTCAAAGAATTTTTATACCGTGTGTCTTTTTTTTTTTTTTTTTTTAGTGGAGTTTTAAGAACAATGTTTTTTTCTTCTTTGGATTGACTTACATTTTATTCACTTAAAAACTTCGAACTTCTGCCTAAGATGAAATATTTGTATTTAAAGATTTATTTAATCTATTTAAAATGTATGATTAAATCTTCCCAATGTAGGATAGCGTATTTCTCGAATTTTTTTTTTTTAATATTTTAAAAAATTACGAACAAGTTTTTCATTTTTATTTAAAGTTACATGAAGAAATAAAGAAAAGCCATCTTCCTAGAAGTCTTAAGATTTTTATGATTATAATTATGGAAAAATAAAAATTGGTTTTTTTTTATGTTTTAAAAACACCTTTTTTAATCCAGAGGGTCTTTTAGGCGGAAAATTAAAATTAAAAATAAAATATGTCACATTTTTTTTAAATGTTTTTGCTAGTTTATATTTTATATTTTTTTTTGTCCATGAAATTTGAAAATATTTGCATTATTAATGTTTAATTAATAATTTGATTAATTGAAATTTCCGATATATTTTTTTACATATTACGGGATAGTGATTAGATTTAAGAGTAAATTGAATCAAAATAAAGATTATAGTTGATTTTGACAACAAAATATTAAATAACATGGTTTGGGGGGGCGGTAAAATAATTAATAATGATGTTTACCCATGATATATTTTGTGAGTCTGTGGTGCCAATCCTGGAACAGACCACCATATACACTCAGAGCATCAACTTACAGCTTTGGACTGGCCAGTTATCCTTGGTAAAAACCTGTTAACTTCAAAACGTAAGTTTAATTATTTTAGAACGAAACAACCTTCATTTAAATTTAAAAATTAGGAAGGAAGGGCTATTTTGCCGGTCCCTTCTCGTTATTTTTTTTTTTTCCAACATACCTGCTATGAGATTATGAAAGAAGTCTAAATTATTTATTCATAAAAAACAACAGTTTACTTACTTGGTTATGTTCAAGATACGCAATTCCAAAATTTTCAGCTTATTTTTAAGGAATGCTCTTTTCATGGTAGCAGCAGAAGCCATCTTATACGCTTTTTTGATTTCCTTTTTTCAGGAAATTCTGAAATAATATTTGATTTGTTTTCAATTCATTGTTAAAAAAATTTCAAATTTTATTATTCAAAAAAATTTCGTTGATATATATTTATTGAAAAATGCCCAAATTATTTTATTGCAAAAGAAAATTATTTAATTCAGATGAAAAACAAGTTCATTTTCCCGAAAAAAAAGCAGATCGAAAGAGCGTACGAGGCTGACTCCTGGTTCTAATTTGAAGGCGGCATTCCTTTAAAAAAAAGCTGAAAAATTCGGGAGTGCGTATCTTGAAGATAACCAATTATTTGCTTTTTTATTGGAAAACGTTGATATGAAACATTGGGTCAGTTGAAGAATCTCCCCAGACTGATCAACTTAACTCAACTGTAGAATCTCCTTAGAGACTGATCAACTGTAGATCTTTGTTAAAAATGAATGTTTTTTTTTTCTTTTCAATTGGTTTTTTTCGTAGAAAAAGATTGGAGATTTTTTTTTTAAATAAAGAAATTTCCCGTTTATTAAGGTTTGAGCCAGGCACGTGATACACCATCTTATATAAACAAAACACGTAATAAGCTCCCCCTCTCTCTCTCTCTTTTTCTCTTCATTTATCTTATTCCTTTTTGCCAAGATTTAAATCTTTAAAGAAGCTCCCGTCTTGACCGTGCGGTCAGACGTTAAAAAACATTACCGATTCACGTAAATGCAAAGGAACTTTATTCTTCTAAAATTTCAGTTTAATAATTACTTCATCTTTATGAGCTCCGGTACAAATATTTCTAAATCTAAGAGACATTGTCGTGTCCACTAAAATATCAACTACAATATTTATAAACTAATCACACCCAAGAAAACACTTACATCTTAAAACACACCAATAAAATCATAGATTACAAATCAGAATGTTTGTTGTATTAGTCATAATTATTTTTAGGTAGATACCGACCAAATATCGTACAGACGTAGTAGAAGACATACCACGTGACTTCTTAGGGCCAATTAGAAATAAATAAATAATTTAATTCTGGAGCCGATATTGTTCGGAAAAAGTGTATAAAAACATACGAAATCAGTTCCCAAAACACGCGGCTGCCAACAAGCTACACACACCTTTCGCCGATGACCTTCATGACCTCATGTCAAAAACGACAGCATTGACAAACTCCAGATCACGGAATCACCGCCAACAGTAAGAAAAAATTCGTATCTTTCGTATCCGTTTTTACTATGAATCACGCACACACATGTTGACTTTTTCATACAAACACACATATCACAACATTTTATTGTTTCTCACACACGTACACAAAGACAGTTTATATTTTATTTCAGAACTTTATCAACCCAAACAAAAGACATTATTTTCCAATCTATTATCAACTTTTTGTATTCCTATCGTTATATTAAATCAATGTTTATTTGTTGAAACTACGTCGTCTTTTATACCGAATTTTATTCCTTCAATGAAAAGCGTTTGATTATTCTAGGCGGCCAAATTACGAGCGACCCTGTAACGATATTTTATTAATGTATTGAATCCCGACACTCCAAATTTTAATATTCAACGAAAAACCGAGGAGAAGGATTCCTACAACATAACTCATTCAAACCTTCAGCTTATATTCATGTACATCAACACTAATAAATTCAATTGTTATGTTTTGAACCATTACGTTCTGTCTTGTATTTTATACTATGCGCTATTTTACGTCAAATATAAATTGCATTGTGACCGCTATATGTTTGGTAACCTCCAATGTCTTTGCTTGTATAGGATACAAATCCTATATTCCAACAAATGACTAAAAAAACACAAAGTAGATTTGCACACCCGCAAAATCGGATCAAAACGACCAAAAACAGATTTCACAATAAGGTGTGAAATTAATTTTCTGACCAATGAAAGGAGGCGATTTGCTAAACCAAAAAAAAAAAAAAAAAGATAACGAGCCAGTGTGAAAAAAAAGTCAACAATAAATACAGAGTTTTCAAGTCAGTCGTCAGTCAGTCAGAGAAGGGCGCAAAAGATCACAGAAGATTGACAGTAAATTTCATCACTGACTCAAAGAGCCGAAAAGTGGAGTAGGAAGGAACAACAACAACAACAACAACAACAAATTTACAACTGACTTCAAAACAATTCATAAGTACATTTTCCTTTTATCTTTATTCCTCATTCACACTCTTTTCAACTTAAATTGCTCGCCCTTTTTCATTTTACAACTATACAAAAACAAAAAAAAAACATTATTATTCTGCTACTCTGTTAAAAGACAGCGAACACAGACATTTTTATCAAAATCACATTTTTGCTTAAACGAACTAAAACATTGATCTTTTTTACTCTATTCACAAGATAATAAATATACAATGTTCTATTTTCTATAAACGTTCCTTATCGTGTTGTTTCTTCTTGAAATTTGCGTTGTATTTTGTGGGCAGGGTATCCCGTATTAAATTCTCATTTAATCCGGGTACGCTGAACCCCACACTTGTTCTTTTCCACGTCATTCCCAGTCAAAGATAAATAATTGTGGTGATTGATGCGCGCTACACCAGCATGTTTTTAAAAATGTCTCCAAAATGCGCTGTCTGGTGGTGAGGATGGACCCCATTCACACATGGTGATCAATTTGGGCTGGTCCTTATACCACAAGTTACTCTCTCCCCAGTAGTTATTTATGTGCACCTACTTGATGTCAAAGTTTTTCATGAGAGAAGTTCAAGACTTTGGCGTCAGTTCTTTCATTTTGATTTTTCATGTCTGTGAATTGGCAGTGAAAACATAGTTTAGGGTGGGCGCGGAGATAGAATGCTATAAAATCAAAGACTACTTAAAAATTTTTGATTATTATTGAAATAGTTACATTTTCATTCTCGTAGAGTCAACTTCTTTCAGACTAAAAACTGAAAAACCAAAGAAAATTTGACTTCAACATAAATATAAGTGTATTTTTCTTTTATTAACTCTATTTTAAAGAAATTTAGAAGGTATTTTAAGAAAGAAATGAAAAATCAATTTTTTTATTAACCTTTGTTTCATCTTTAAAATTATATTTTAAGGTAATATGAAATTTTAAATTGTTTTCTTTGTAGAAGTAGATCTTTCTTTCAATTGTACTAGTAAGCACCTATACTTTTTGGCTAAAAAATGTATAGCATGATAAAAAGGCCTCAAACTAAATAAAGATAAAATTTTATTCTCATTAAGATGAAAGAACAAAGTATTTTTTTATTATTTTTAAATTTTTTCAAATTCCTTCTGACACGTTCGAAATTTTGGTTAAATATAACGTCAGCGATTGACTTAGTAAATTACGTTGAGAGTTTTTGCGTTTTTTTTTCGGTAAAAAAAAAAAAAAGACACACATTGATTTGAAAACTCTTGCAAAAATCAAATAATTGTCGGATTTTAATGAAATTTTTGGGACCTATTCACAAATGAATGAAATTATTTTTAATAGTATTTGTTTTAGAAAATCCTGGTAAAAGACATTTTTTACATGTTAGCCCCCCCCATTTACTTAATTTCATGAAATTTCAAGAACTTAACTTTCCGTTCTAGAAATTCTTTTATTAATTAAAAGTGGGATTTTTTTTAAAAACAGGACCACCAGTTACCAAAAAGCTGCTCCGAATCATAAACTAAAAATGCAATAAAACTATCTAATTATTTAATTAGAAAAGCTTTTAATTGCTTTTATAAACAAAATATATTAAGGACACTATCGTCTTAGGAAAAAAATCGATGGAATAATGAATTTTTACAAGAATTGTCTTCATTTTTTAAAAATTTTAATTAATAAAAAATTTATAATTTATATTTGTAATAATTTAAAAATCGTTTCAAATTCTGTATTTACTTCAGTTCTTTTAGGTGAGATTGTAATTAAGTGGAAAATATGTTTACGAAGCAAAAATTGAAAAGTTTAGTAAAAGTCGTTGACATCCAGTATTTTTTAAATAATTTTTACAATTTTTTGCAATTTTAACGTTATTTTTTTTTCTTAATATAACAAAGCATTCATTGGTTAACCACCTTCAATCTAGCTTGATTGGTCGAAACTGACCAATCAGCAAGCTAGATTGAAGGTGGTTAACCAATGAATGCTTGTTATATATTTTGTAAGATGGTGGTGGTGAAAGTTACAACAGGAATAGTGCATTTCCTAGCACAGGTGACTGGCTGACGTGGAAGATTCCACACATGTAATGAATAACGAATTGCAGACAAGCAAATTTATCTGTAAATACAGACAACTCTTACGACACATGACCTTTTAATAATAATGGCATGCACAAAATACAATATTAAGAAAAAAATGTTTTAGAACACCAAAACTAAAAATCATTCTGATCACGTTTATGTCGCAACTTTAAAATTAATAGAAAGATATTTAGAAATATAAATTAGTATTAAATAAAATACAATTACATTTCATAAATTATCACAGATATACCTCTATCATGGGATTTCATTCATATTTCGGTTATTAAATTGTAAAATTAATACAACGAAAATTTTTAATTTTAATTTTTATTTTAAATTCTTTTTAATTTAAACGTAACTAAATGTCAAGTATAACCAGAAATATAAGCAGACATTTAAAGTTTATTTACACATTTCGAAAGTTTTTACTAAACAAAAAATTTTATTGCCAAAAACTGTATAAATATAACACGCTCTTCAGAATTTCAATAGATTTTCCAAAAATCACTATTTTAGTATTCGTATTGAGAAAATAACAATTACAGACCTTTTCTTTTTCCTACCTATTATCCCTAGGAACAGAACAATCTATATCTTACCAGCAGACGTACGGAAAACTTCAACCAATAAAAAACCGTACTAGGAGAATCATCTAATCCCATTGATTAATGACAGGCAATAAACTGAATTTTCAGATTTCAAAAAAGGGAAAGTCTGCCAAAACTCCGTGAGTCAATTTTGGTTAAAAATAAAGAACTTATAAAGTAAATTCTGACTGCCCCAAGCAGTTTATATGTTTGAATGACCCACAAAGATTAAATTGGACCAATATACTAAATGTCAGTGAACTGTGACATTTTTACCGCGATTTGGCACGTATTTGCTTGACTCATCTCACAATTAAGTCTCTCCTCAACTCTGTGGACATCGATTCTCAAACAGCTTTCCTTATCTAAAGTGAATTATATTCACTACCTATTAAGTAACATCAATGAACGAACGATGTTCTCACAAAAACATTAAAGTAATTGGTAGACCAGTTCTTAAGCACTCCTTAAAAAAAGACACTAATATTAACAATTTTAATATCAACACAAATCTAAAACGGACTGCAAATGAACGAACGATTACTGGGGAAAGACATTCTGAAATCTAAAGCATCATACACATTTTGCCAACATAACATATACCAATTATTGCTTGTAAAATATTGTTTTGAATCAAATATAAATGTTTTATTAGTTTCTAATTGAATATGTCTTGTTCTTAATCGTATTTTAAATTTCGTTTATTTATTTGTTGTGGATGCAAAAAGTCACTGCAACCAACATGAATTCCTTCTGATTCTTTCAGGAAATAATTAATAAATTCTGCAAAAAGTTAAACAACATCATTTCCACATTATATTTTAAATTTTTGAGGAATTCAAGGCCAAAACTAAATATCCAAAGAAAACACAAATCTAGAGCATATTATAAGATTAACTTTTTATATGTCGTGAAGTTTTTGACGAAACAGGACCTGCGTTTGAGAGGTTATCTAGAAGACGTATAGTTCCAGTAAGAACTTATGAGCAAGTATGATCCTGTTTTTGGGAAGCATTATTTGAAAGAAGTAAATGATAACTGGTTGTACTTGTCACCGAAAATCTAAAATGAATTCATTCATATCTTGGGAAACCACATAAAGGAAAGTATATTGGATCGAATTCGAAATTTCAATTTTTAAGCCGATCATTTCTTTCTTTGCCAGATTTCATTTGTCGATATGTCGTTGTTGAAGACAAAAAGTGGAGGTGCGAGAATCATTTCTTGGTTTTATCACTGAGCATGGTGATTGTGATAGTGTGACGATCTACATGAGACACATACATACATACTTACACAAATACAAATCATACAACGACAAACATTCATTGGATAATAAATCAACACTACTTTGTAATAGACAATTTACAAATCGCAGCAATGCAACAATTTTATAATCACTATATTTTCATCTAGTCGATTTTGTGCACTTTGGGAGAAACGGATCCCAGAAGCTTTCTTGAGTCTCCCCAAAATTCGCTTGCTGATTGGTCAATGTCAACCAATCAGATTGTCTGCACGTGAAGAATAATTCTTCCCACTCAGCGATTCGGAGCCGATGATCACCTAAGCAAGAAATATTCTTAGATAATTAGTGAGATTTCGGCTGCCAAACGAATCCACGACAGTTGAAACCATCTTCTCACCCACACCACCACTCACATGCTGAATATTCCTTACACTCATATAAACTTTTCCTTACACAGCAAAACTGTTGAAAACATTTATCACCAGAAACTTTCACAAACTTTCTTTCTTTCAGTGAACTTTGGAAGACAAATAATAGTTAAAGAGAGACAACTCTTGTTTTACTCAATGCATGCCTTCTTTCACATCTTGTTAAATACATATTTTATGTGTATTTTATGTCTTTGGCTTATCCTTTTTTCACCTCAGTTTGCTTTCCTAATCTAAGTTAAATTAATGTGGTGAAGTCCGCAAAATATCAAGAAGATGATTTTGGATCGACAGGAGAAAGAGAAGCTTGATTTCAAAAAATGTAAAGGGATAGGATTTGACAATGTGGCTAGTATGGCTGGAGTGATGGTGATGGAATCATCCATATTTGTTACACCCCCCCGTATAAAAATACACTCTTCTACCAAACCCATCCTAACCAATCAGCACTTCACTTTTTAAATCTTGACTTCTTATTGGTCAAGACAACACAAAAAGTGTAGCAATTCTCTCTGTTTTCCCGCTGAACGCTTCACAGCTAAACAACTCCACGCGGGTCATTACACTGACCCAACGAACTTTTCGCGTGTCAACTTGCTGACTGAATAATCACCATTTCTCTCTCAAGAACTCTATCTACAATTTATTAAAAAGAGTGATAATATTCACTACCAAGTAGAAATTGTATTTATCAACTATTATTAATACAGTTAAAGGTGCATAACTCCTTGAGACCTTAAACAATTACTACTAAAACACGCATGCACATTAACTTTTGAACTTATATATGTGACAATTTTCACCCTACAGAAGTTAACTTGTTTAATTTCATCAACAAACCTGAACTGTAAACTCTTAGACGCCAAATCATTACACGGTCATTCCATACATTTTCTCCTATCACGTCACGCTCAAACATCAATCATAAATTCACTATATGTATGTTATTCGTATATAAATGCTTGTTATTGTTGAAACCTCTAATTTCATTGTTTTCTCCTTGAATTTTTTTTGCAATTGATTGCCTTTAAATGCTCATTGTTTATTTGTTGTGGATGGAAAATTATCGAACACACCGATTTCTGAATCTTCAAGCAATTCAACGTTCTGATACCTTTTAACACACCACACATCTCCAACAGTGGTGTTCAATGTCTTCTACGAAACATAAATGAGAAAGCTAAATTTGTGCCATGTTCTAATCATAGACTGAATTCATGCAGTGTTCATGCCTCATAAAAGAATGTAAAGTTCCGTTACATTTTTCATGATTAGAATTCTATACATCTTTCTCCTCTTCCAATCATCGGTGGGAGGTTTTAATCTTCGCATGTGAAGGTCATGGAAAAAGCGTTTGGTAATCAATTTTGGTTTGCACGTTAAAAAGCTATTCGTGCAGTGAAAAATTTCAAGCAATGATTCAACTTGATTCATTAACCTCATCTTAAAGAAAATTTTCAAAGAAGGGGATTCACAAATCATTTTACTTTCAATTGAAAACTTCTCCTCCATGTCACATTTGTTTTTTTTGGGAAAGCAATTCTGGGACAAATAAATCTAAAAAAAAAACTTCAAAATCTGGTATTTTTTTGGATTCTTGTGAATTAACCCCAAATGGATAAACAATAATTTTCTTTATTAGAAACAGGGACACTTTTTGGTTTCTGAATTGGTTAATCAAATAAAAAAAAATTGCGAGGAAATGGAAATTCCAGTTGAAAAGCGGATTAGAAGAAAGAGAAAGCTACCTGGGGAAAAGAAAGATGATATATGTCAAACATTAGTGCAGGAAATAAAAAGAAATTTTTGCGAATGTCATGAACTTGTAAATGAACTGCAAGCACGATTTGACCTATCTGCAAACTTGTCTTATCTGCAAACTGTCTTCGCTGGATATCATCGCAAGCAATCCTAGAAGATACTGAAGGCAAGTTGGAGCGAAAATTTAAAATTCTCGTTAGCGAATACGGTGCTGACAGACGTATCTCAGCTGCCTTTGGAAGTTCTCTGACTTCTGGATTTTTTAGCAGAAGCTTCCAAAGTGGAACGTGTCATGACCCCGATGACCAAATCATTGGCTATCGAATGGCTGAGATGAATTTATCGAAACAGTGCCAAATGTTGCGATTTCTCTGCGGCTGTTTTTGACAATCACAATTTCTGTTGTTACTGCAGACAGAAGCTTCTCAAAACTGAAGCTCATTAAAAGTCACTTGAGATCGAGTATGTCACAAGATCGCTTATTCAATTTGACCATCATTTCAATTGAACATGTCCCATTCATCTACGACATAATAATCAACATCAGGTGACATCTGCAGATGGACCACCAAAATGCCAACAGTGAAAACAGAACAGAATCTTATTTTCTACAGAATATTCCAACAAAGAATTGATATGTGGGCTTGTACAATTTCAAACAAAATTGCACAAGGTTATTGTCAATGTCACCGAAATCTGTCGGGCAAACAGACGATATTTGGTTTTTCATTTTCTCTATTTGTTCATTGACATCCGATTCTGCTGATGCAGACTTTAAAAAATACACTGTAGAACAGGAATGTCAAACTCATTGCATATGGAGGGCTGCATCGGCCATATCTGCAGCTTCGAGGGCTGCACATGCTTACAGCCAGTGGTAACTAAACTTTAGATACAAAATACTTACAATACAAGGTAGTACAATTTAATCATTTTACGTTGTCCTGATGATTGACATCGCTTTAGATAAACTATTCTCAATATATCAAGTTGGAACGTCTGTGTAGATCCCACTTTGATCAAAGATGACAAATGTTCATCAGTTAATCTGGTTCTGTGAGATGTTTTTGTGGTTTTCATAAACGAAAATAACTGCTCAGACGTATGTAGAACCAAACATCACCACACTCTTTGTGGCAAACTTTCTGAAGTTCTTAAATGTCTGAGGAAGGTATGAAAAAAAATCTGAGTACCCCTACTTCTAGGTACTTTCCCTTGAGTGTTGAGTCCGTCTGCATTTGCAGTAGTTCCATCTGTAGACTTTCCTCTGCCTGAGCAATATCAAAAGTGAATGGTGCTGAGAATAATGCAAACTGATCTTCACAAGATGAAAATTACAAAATCTTCGCTGAAATTCCTTTGACACCAATCCCAGGTAATTGTCGTACTTAGCAAAGATAAATACAGACTCGGTATTGGCAGTTTTTCAACTCTTTGCACATAGGAAAATGAATCAAGTTTTCATGTGACAACTAGGACTTCAATAAAGCTAATTTTGCAATGAAACACTTGATATCATCATATAATTGAGTGATGGGCTTATTTTTACCTTGTAATTTCAAATTAAGGTCACGTAATTGGGTAGTAATATCCACTGAAAAAGCTAAATCTTGGAGCCAGTTTCATCTTTCAATTCATCTGTGCTTTGACCCTTCATCTTCAAAAACATAACAATTTCATGTCACAATAAAAAACATCTTTTCAGTATTTTGTGACATGAAATCCACCAAACTTCTGTGTAGAATAGGACATTTGTGAACTGATTATTCACATCTTCCAATAACTGGCTAAACTGATGGTGATAGTTCACATTTTTTGAGACAAAACTCAACACATGATCTAATTTTAAAATCTCAGAACATAAGTTCTATTGATGAATAATACAGTGAAAATGCTTGAATGTTGAATCCGGATATATGTTTTTATATTTTTGAACTTAACTTGGCAGCAACACGATTATATCTCCCAACCATATTGGCAGCACCATCAGTAGATAAACAGTTTACTCAAATCAAGGCCATACTCATGGAGAAGATGTTCAACTTTCTCAAAAATGTCCTGGCTTGTTGTAGTATCATTGGGATCAGTTCAATTAATTCTTCATAAATTTGAAATTCATTGTCACAAGCCCTGATGACGAGCTGTGCTATTCCAGCTATGTCAACAGTCTCATCCAGAGCAATAGAAAAATGTTCAAAACTTGATGATAAAGTCTTCAACTGTCGACTCAAATCATCTGCCATTTCATCAATCCGTTCTTGCTTAATGAAATGTTTTGAAATAAGTGTGTCTTTTCTGTACATACAATTTCAGCTGTTTTTATAAGACATCGCTTTATGAAATCTCCTTCACTGTAAGATTTTCCAGGTGGCGATAATTTTGCAGAATTCAAAGCTTGCAGTAACAGAACTGACGTTGCCTTTCTGAATTTTTGTAAAGAAAATCTGTTGCTGTGTTAACCTTGAATTCCTTCACTTTAGAAGCACGCATATTTCCTTTATATTTATCGTAAGATCGATGGTTTGTTTCATAATGTCTTTTTACGTTATATTTTTTTGGCGTCGCAATGCAGTGGTTGTAAATCAAACAGGTTATCTTTCCATTAACAGTGGTACAAAAGTAATCTAATTCCAACTTTTCTTGAGACACAAGTCCTTCTTCAGATAATTTTCTTTTTACTAGATGGAGTAGAATTCGACATTTTTAAGGCAAAATATTACAAAATTACGAACGTTTTCACTTTACGTTTGTTCTTATTTAGTTGTCAAGGATGATCATGTTGCAGACTGGTGATTGTGTTTAAATTGATCAGAAGGAATTTCGAGGCCGTGTTCTACAACATTCGTCCACAACAATTATTTAGAACAAATACTTGGAACAAATCATGCAAATAAAGTTGAAAACAAGACAAAAGTCAAATGCATAACAATAACATCAATTTATATACAATTTAAATACTGTGGGTTTAAGATTTGATGGATAAATGAGGATTAGTGTATTTAATTGTGTATTGTGTTATTGTGAATGTTTGGGTGCGTTTGCAGGTATTGATTAGATTTGTTCACAGAATTAAACTGTTTGTTTGATCAACGTACAAAAATGTTCGGTTGAATCGTTAGTGTATGTACGTAAGTGTGTTTATACAAATATTCAAAGTTGTTCAAAGTTGCGTACCTTTATCTGCTTGAGAAAAATAGATTGTTAGTTACTGATATTTGTTATGTAGTGAGAAATATCACTTTGAAAGTATAGTAAGTGAAGTTTGAGAAATGTTCTAGAGAGAGATAGAGTGTGCCCGAAGGTTGCTGAGTCAGGGAATATTTTTGCGCGGCAAAGTCAGAGTTTTGACTGACGTGGAGTTGATGGGCATCTCTCTAGGTGTGGAGGTCTGACTTTCTAAAGTTGGTAATTGTCTTTAACGTCTGGTCAGCAATGACTAAGACGGTAGTCGGTGAAGGTCACATCTTGGCACTTGGTAACTACTACTCGAAAGGTTCACACGTGTTCGGTTTTTATAATGGCTGAGTGGCTCCCAACATATGAGCGGGAAAACAGATTGGTCGCGTGCAGGCGGTTTGATTGGTCGGAACTGACCAATCAGCAAGCCAGATTGGAGGTGATTGACCAATGAATACTTGTTATATTGTCTGAAAGTAGAATTTGGCTTACCAGATAGGAAGAGTGCATTTCCTACAAAGAGGTAAGGCTGGTTGTGTTGTGGGAGATTCCACAATCACATGATTAACCGAAAGTTAAAAATGGTCGCTGACATTCGGAAACAAAAAAACATTGAGACTGAGTAAACAATCTAATCATACCAATTGAAAAAAAACTCTCACTCTTTTTAATAATTTGCATTACCAACATAGACAAAATTCTCGATATACCACGTCTATAGAAACCTTTGTGAGGGCCGCCAAGATGCATGTAAAAACAATTACATGCGGCCCGCGGGCCGCCAGTTTGACACTCCTGATGTAGAATAACCCCACGTTGTCTATTAGGTTTTCTCTTAACTTCCCGCTAGGTGGCGTAGTATAGAGCGAAATATAAGAAAAGGACTCCGACTCTCTTCCGTTCTCCTTGCTCCAGGATACCGTCGCAACAAGATGACCACGTTTCACCTCCGGAGTGACTTAGTAGCATGTCGAACCAACGTTTTAGTTTTCACTTGGCGCGTTCTAGTTTTCACTTGGGGCGCGCACATACACACTACAGCTCATTACATAAATTTATGTTACTGAGCTATGTTGTCCTGTTCATAAATATATGTAAAATCCACGTATCTATTGAATTAATTTATTTTGAAAGTTCTCAACTGCAGCCATTAGATTAGTAAAATTCATTCGTCTGCTATTTTGTCTTGCAATAACAAAAAAAAAAAAAAAAAACATTCGGACACGCCCAATATCCGGCCGGGGGAGATATTTTTAGAGCAAGAAATTGACGTTTGACCAAGAATAAAAAGCGAATGGAACGTGTAGTTTTTCTTTTATCAAAGATGGAAGCAAATCTTACAAAAACTTTGCAAAAAATCAACCACAGGGATCACAATAATTAAAATTTACTAAGTTGAAACAAATCCAAATTCATGTATAATAAACAATTATTTTACAGCCAATAAGAAAAAGTTTCTTTCGAACTAAAACTTTTAATTCGGACTTCAGAGGTTTCAACCGAGATTCAGGTAGGTTGTTATAGTTTCAAAAGAAGCGTCTTTCATACGATTATGGACCAATCAAAATGACTCAAAAACAGTTCATCCGATCCGACTAACCGTTTTTTGAAGAACGTTGTCTACTAGTAAATTCAGAATCGAGTTTATTCGTTCGTTTCTTCGAGTTGGAGACACATACACCCCCACACAAACATACACATATACACATACATATACACTCTTTCGCAGAGTACAAATACCGTCTTCAGCGAGTGATCTGTACACTTCGTGACCCCCCCACACATACATATATGGAATTTAAAGGTTGCGTATATTGGTGTATTATAGGTGTGTGCGTGTTCACATGTAAACAATTAAAGAAGCATACAAAAACTTGTGTTTCTACTACGGACCGTTTTTATAAACTGTAGTGGTATGTCCATTTTCTTTTTTGATTCATAAATTAGTAAGTAAGGATAAGAATCGTTATGATGGTCGAGCTCAAGTCCGCCTTGCGTTGAGTTGGACCGAAGGAAGGCTGTACTTACTACATCGGTAGTTATAAAATGATCGAGTTTAAGTGAGCCTTGTGCTGAGTTGGAAAGATCAAAGTAAAACTTGTCTTATTTCATCGGTGGAGTTTCAGCAAAATATGTGCGAACACTATGCATGCAAGTGAGTTCAGACGTAAGTGGATCGGGGAAACGGGCGTGTCCAATCGGGGACGTCCTCGTCTACGTCTTACTACCTCTTGGAGCAAGGGAGAGAAAGAGAAAGAAGAAAATATTTGTCATTTTATAGAACTTAAACAGCGCCACTTATGGTGATAAAGCCAAGTAGAGAAATGAAATTTCCGATTCATTTATTACTAGCATCATGTGAAAATGTATTTCTTATTTTATTATTCATTATTATTTTATTTGATGATTTTATTTAATTTTGCCACACATGTAGCGTTCGTATGACTTCCTTTTCTCCAGCGACTGACTTTTGTTCAATAAGAGATATAAATTTTAATTTACACCCACTAAAAGACAGATTTTATATCATTTATTAAAAATAATTATTTCAAGTGTTATTGAAACCACAAATTTTATATTCTCGCGTTTTTTTTTCTTCTTTTTTATATTACGCATTGTTTGAATTTATTTAATTTCACCTTTTGTCTTCACTCAATTTTGACACGGAAGACAATCTGGAGTCAGAATTAAATTCTTATTGTAACTTGTCGGGGTTATGTGTTTACAGGTGGTTATCTTTGGGTAACGTCCTTAATCCAAATATACACCAATTTTTGGCATTTTAAAAATGCATGCAAAGATAATTAATAATACAAAGATTTATATTGATAAAATAAAAATTTATATCTCTTACTTTATAAATCTTTTGATATATCTCTTGGTAAAATGTGAAAAAATAGTGAAAATTTTGCATTTTTTCTAGTTCTAAACAAAATTTTTCCCTATTTATGGGAAAATAACCATTTTGTTTTTTTTTCAAATCAGAAAGCCTAAAACATAATCAAACTATTTCAGGCATAAAATTGAGAGTTTTGAAGGAAATCAACATTCCTATTGGTAATTTTCAATTATATGACTGCTAGGATCTGTCTATTTTTCTGATATGAGGTATTATGTACATTATTCGGACTATTGTCCTCATCTTTGTCGCCATATTTATTACAACGTTTACGTTGTACTCTCCGGCATTCTGGTTGGATTGTCGAACTGAACCCTTTATTTCGCTCACTGGGATAGACTGTTCTAGTTCCACGTGCCACTTAATTTTAATGGATGTCAGTTAGCAGTTATCTCCCGTTAATTTCCCTCTGAAAGTTCTCCACTACCTTAACCGGGTATTTAACTCACATTCTGTCACTGGATCTAACCAACGCCTTTATCCACTGTACCATGCGTCCCTGAATGTATGAATTTCTGGGTATTATAAACCTAATGTCTTCAGCAACCATTTTTACCAGTGCTTATATTGCAATTTTTTGCTGTTATCAAATCATGTTTTTACCAGAGCTCATATTGCAAATTTTGTAGTTATTATTGCTTTTCTCTGGCACTCCTTATTACTGATTCCTATATTATATTCATTTCTATGCTTGGTCGTCTGCGGAAAGAAATATAAAGGGGAGACAGGCCGCGCCCTTAAGGTAAGGCTTCAAGAACACGAGGTTGAAGTGGAAAAATCAGGCGTGGCTGACCACATATGGAGAGAGAAGGAAGATCACAGCTCTTTGTGGGATCAGGTTGCGATCATAGACAAGGAACACCATTGGAAAATTCGTAAACTTAAGGAATCAGCACATATGCTAGGCCACAAAAATTTTATATATTTTATTTCTTTATGGCAAAACATTTTGGTTTTCTTTTTTTTTTTAATTAGTTATATTCAATACTTCGCTAAAAAAATTTTTTAAATAGTTATATTCAATACTTCGCTGATGAAAAAAGACCCTAAACTTGATAAACAATTTTTTATCGTCTAAATGTTTATGTTATTATTAAAAGTAAATACCAAAGTATTTTTTGATTATTTTTTAAAATCCTTTGATCCTTCCTAGCACGTCCGAAATTTTAGTTAAAAAATCTTGTGTTTTTTTAATCAGCAAAATATGAAATATAAATATGTCAGCTATTTTTGACAATTTTGTAAACTAAAGTGAAAATCACTGTTTAAAAATCTTGTAAAATTCAATTATAATTTTTTTCAAACGTTATTTTATGAAAATTAAAAAATTTAAAGTTTACTTAATGTATTGATTTTCTAAGAGAGGCTTAGATGTGGCACATGGCCGAAAGTATGGGGCACTTAGTGAGGATCGAACTCACTATTCAGTTGTAACAGTTTTAGCAAGACCAGCTGAGGCGCCCAAGTTTACTTAATGTAATTGGAAACAAACATTACTTAATGTTTTAGAAGAAAATTTTAGTTAGAAATAAGAGAAGCATGTTTAACAGTAGTGATTGGTTTGGGAGGTGTGAATTGACGTTTTCGTCAATGTATCGGCAACTGACGTCAGGTCAATTTATCGGGCGGAAGGACAGAAGTGACAGTATTTTCGAATTTTAAGTGAAGTAGTTTATTTAACTATAAAGTAATTCTTAAAAATTAAATACGTTCAAAAGTCTAATATTTTAGTGATTTTTCGGTACTTTTTTTTAACAAAGATATGTCCAAAGCCTGCATTGTTTCCGTCCCTAAATTTGAATCTAAAAAAGAAAAAAATAATAATTGCAGCATGTCTACTACTTAAAAAGAAAAAAAAATTATCATATTTAAAAAAAATGAAAAGAAAATTTTTAGTGAAATATGTAAAGCAAAAATTAAAAATTTTGAAATTGCGATGATGATAGTCGATCAGTCAGAGAATTTGACACGAAATCAACGCAATTTATGAGGCCGGAACTTCGCTAACATCTCTTAAAACACGTGACATTATTTCTGAATTGTGCCTCCGTAGTTTTGCCAGAAACGTTTTTAATGCATTTTTAACATATTAAAATTATTTTAAAAATAGAAAAGCTTCGCAGATTGTAATAAGCTTTCAAATTTAAAATCTGTAAAAATAGATCTTTTAATAAGAACTTTTCCAGAGATACACATATTCAAACTTAATTTTAAAATATTTAACAACAATATCACATTTTGTATTTAAAATTGAAAAAAAGAAAACAATTCTTGTAAAAATTCATTTTTCATCGGAAAAATATATTGGCTTCAGATAATAATGTCAACATATATTATTCATAAAAGCCATTAAAAGCTTTTCTACTTAAATAATGTCTTAGTTTTATTGGGTTTTGTATTTTAAAATTCAGAGTTAGATTTTGGGTAGAAACGCTCCTCGATTTACAAAAGAAATCGATGATTTATATTCTTCAAAATTTTGTAGGACTTACCTCCTCCTTAATTCCCAAATTGTCACCAGGGGTCTCTCTCCCTATGCTATAAATACCGGGTGATCTCTTGCCTCGATCTCTTTTTCCCTCAGGCCTCGTGCCGCATTCCACCTCGCGTGAAGGTGAGGTAAATCTCTCTTTCTTCTTCATTTCAGCGACAAGATGTAAGCTCTTAGAAGATCAGCGTTTCCCATTTCTGGAAAACGCTATGAACATTACAAACATTCACCAAAGAACACACACAATGTTATTATGGAATCCTCCATACTTGCCTGTCACCCCCTACGGGAAGATGCACTCTTTCCCAAATTAACCTTTAACCAATCATCACTTCACTTTTCCAAACTCAACTTCCCATTGGTTAAAAGGACACAAAAATGTTGAGAAATCCTTTTTCCCGCGCAGGTCTGGAGCCTATTTGAAAACCCAAAAATCTATAAAAGAGAATCGCTCAACTTAATTCAAGTCAGTCAGACATTGAGTTTCGAGAGATGCCAGTAGACTCCACGCGTACCAACACACTGACTCAATAACACTACCAGCCTCTCATCAACTCGACACAACTCGCACTACTATTGCCGCGTGAAGAAACTTAACTTACAATTTACTAAAAAAAGTGACATTATCACTACGAAATTGTAATTGTACAATTAATCAATTTTAGCATATCAGTCAAATGTGACACCCATCGCAGTCCAGCCCCAATATGCGACGTCCACTGGTCGCGACGTCAATATATGACACTGCGCCGTCGGCCCGTGGTCAACTCCCAGTTGCGGCGGGGAGCTTGTAAGGTTTCTTCCACCAACGTTTGGGGTTGAATCCTAGTCGCTGCTACCAGCCTGTGTCCCGGTCGATCTGGTCGTTCCCGGTTCGATACCAACTTGTCGTTCCCAGCTCACTTCCAACGTCTGGTTACCGAAGTAACTACTTTGATCGCAAGTCTAACCTACCCACGTTGTGATTTTGATCTTAGGTAGACGAAATAAATCAGGCGTCGGGCCGTAGTGCAAGCTGAATCCGGGGTAAAGGTGATACCGCACAAGCGTAAGTAAAAGAAAAATAATAAAACAAACTCACGAGGTTCAAATATGTTGAGACATAACAATTATCTTTATCTATCTGTTGAATACAGGAGTGTGTTTCCTTCCCGGCTCATTTCTATGGATTCGTGACACTTTTTGCGTTTCTTAAGTGAGTTATGGTATTTTAAGTCGTTCGTCAATAAAAACTTGCTTTTGATAGGAAGAATAAGTCGAAAAGGGCGTGGAAATCTTTTGGTCAGCTTCTGCGAGGCAACACTCTCGAACTAACTCCAAACTCGAACTGTCTGGAACTCCGAATTCCCTGAAAACTCTTCGAAAAACTGACTAGCTGCTTCGAGACGTTCTTTTATATGGACACCGAACCAACTCCGGTGTGGGGGCCTGTCGTGGTTTGGGTTCTTTGACAATTCTCAATTCCCAACAAGAATTCTTTTTGCTCTTAGGCCATGAAAATTAATTACTTCCCATTTTTCGAAGATTAATCACTTTCCAATCCCCTCAGTGGGTGTTAACAACTTCTCCGTCTTTCTCATACATTCACCTCCGCCTATCATCCATGCTACCAGTTGGCCAATGATCTCTCGGCAGTGTGGGTGTGGCTAGACTTGCCCTTTTAGAATTATCATCGAGAATTTTGTTTACAAAATCCCTCTTTTTTCTTTTCCTTCGGGCAAAACATTTACAAATCCCAGATTGCCGAAGAATTCTTTATCACATCTTGATTTTGGGGACACTCAGATCCACTTAGTCAACTTTTAACTGGGTGGTCGTGTTTACCTGATAATTAAAGTATTTTATTTTTCTCATGCCTTAAAATTCTCTTATCATCAGATGCTCATTTTCGAGACGCTATGTCTGATGTCAATTTTTTTTGAATAAGCAATAATAATGATCCCCTTTTCGACTCTCTTTTTCATGTCAAGATTCGTACATATACCAGATGGGTCTCTTCGCTGGACCCAAGAACCAAAATTAAATGATATGTCTGAAAGATAACTAATAGCTATTCTCCAGGGTGGTCCCAAGCCAATTTTTTTCCATGGCCGCATGCGTCGGCCGGTTTTGTTTTTCTATCTGAATTCTGTTTACATTGGCACGTCATTCCCTTATCGTGACATTTATTAATTTTTGACAAAATCACAGTCTCGCTTTTTTTTAAGGATTTTCTGTCTTTTGCGAAAAGTATCTTTCTTTTGTAAATAAAATAAATTCTTTTTTTTTTTTTAATGTCGCTCAGTCTATCTTTCGATATAGCTCTTTCTCGCCTTAAATATTTCCCGTTTTCTATGGCAAATTAGTTAGCCAATTACCATAGCTAAATAGTGTCACACAAAGGCACACAACTCTTCATAACTTGAATCAACACTTACAATTGTCACACACATACACACTATTATTTGAACTCACACAACTGACATTTTACCTTGCAGAAATCAAACTGTTTTAATTTCACAAACAAACTGAAACCATCAATATTCATTCACCATATTTCTGCATGGACACTCTTTGCAATATTATCTCACTTGCCACGTTTAATAAGCAACCTATCATCACTTTGTGTATGTCAAATATATATATAAATTTATGTTATTGTTGAAATCTATAACTACGTTGTTTTATCTTTGATTTCTTCAAGTTGTATTCTCTTCATATGTTCGTTTAATTTATTTGTGGTGGACAAATGCATAATGTACACACACATTTTACTTAGCATAAATTCCGCAACAAAGATTTGGCAACCATGACGTCTCAACTAAATTGATAAACCCGACATTTCAATAACAAAAAAATTGATAACTCCTGGCACACTACACATCATTAACGAACCAAGCAGCGCTGACAACGGCTATCACCCATCAAAAAACCTGCAACTGTTTACCCGTTAAAAAGGCGCCAAACTCAGTTTTTCTTTCCCTCCAAAAAGGAACCGAATTAATATGGCTGAACCCATGCCACCAACTGAAGCTGCACTCAGATTAGAACTTCCAACGTCTAGTACTAGCGCACAGAGGTGGTTCGTTCAGCTTGATGCAATTTTCCAGGCGAGGCATATTACTTCACAACAATCCAAATTCGCATAGGTAGAGAAGCTACCTGCCGACGTGGCATCGGAGGTAGCGGATATCCTTACAAATCTCCCACCAGATAAACCTTACGAGTTGCTCAGACAGGCTATACTCCAACGAACAGGTTGTTCGGAAGAACGCAAAATTAAAGATCTCTTAACTAACGTAACCCTGGGGAACAATAAAGCTTCGCAACTCTCGTTCGTCGATTAACTTCATTACGCAAGATGCAAACATTGCTTGGCACCAATACTATGTCTGAGAAAATATTAAATCAAATGTGGCTAGACAAGCTAAATCCGGACACAGTTCAAATTCTCGCTGTATTAATTGACGAAGTGGGTATCCAAAAATTAGCAGCAATAGCAGACAAGATTATTGATACCCGACCGACTCATCAAATCGCCTCCGTCATGCCGTCAAACGATTCGCCTCCAAACACCAATCAACAAGTGCAAGCCTTAGCATCAGAATTGAGAAAACTTTCCTCGACGTATAGACGACATCCAAAACACATCAAGCAGGTGTCAGAGCAACTCAGCGAGTCGACACAACATTCAACGACGATGTTCAACGTCGCCCCGAAACCATCAACGTGGTGTCCGGCGCGCGCGCGCGCAAAAAGATGTCAACCGCCGTGTTCATACTAAAGCACACTCCCAACTAAACAACAGGGGAAACGACCAGCCTGGCAACCATTAAAGGCGTTGGCTGACGGTAAAAATCGCCTCTTCTATATCTACAACCGCAACAGCAACTTCAAATTTCTGGTCGACACAGGCGCACAGATCAGCGTCATACCGCTGAGCAACTGTAGCAAGTCGGTAACGAAACCCAAGGAAGCTGAACTAAAATTACAAGCCGCCAACGGCACACCCATTAGCACATGGCGAGCGCGTTATGTCCCTCAACATCGGCTTAAGAAGGGAATTTATCTAGACCAGTGCTTCTCAACGGGAGGCGTACGCCCCACAGGTGGGGTTGGGAATTTAAACGAGGGGCCTGGAAATTTGGTGACCGTTTTGATTCCTCTAAGTCATGGATGGGACACTTTGGAGGGAGATTTCCGCATTCCATACAGCGGCCCGTGGGCCGGAACACGATATGACTCATTTTTTTTCTCAGAGAAAATATAGCAAAACTTTCATTCTCTGAAAGAGAAAATGTTGAGAAATTTCCCGAATTAATTATATTTTGGAAAAAACCTAAAAAATTCTCAACCAACGTTTGGACCAGCTACAATCCACACATTCTTTAATTAAACAAAAAATCATAAATGTACTTAAACTTACTTTGATCACCTTTAACTTAAAATAATTTTTGAACATAAATTTTTTTAAAAAATATTCATTTATTAAATTGACATTATTTCATTCAAACTTTCTAAATATGTTTTTGCGCCTTAAAACACCAAAAATATCTCAATTAATTGTATTTTTTCTATATTTTATTTTTGTTTATGAACTTTTTCAAACAATTTTTTTACTTTTCGTCATTTTAATGAAAACGATGCTTTAAAAACATTCAAATATATTTATATAAAAAATAGCAATATTTTAAATAAATGAGAGAACCAATTTGAACGCAAATTTCTTTAAATAAAGTTTAAAATAGTAAAAAAATATTTACTTAATTTTATTTCGTTAAATGAATTTCTATGTAAAAATATGGAAATTCCCGACTGCCGTCTCTAATTAAAAGTCTTGCTTGAGTAGTTTTATAATGTATAATTAAAATTAATGAACTTTTGTTTTTTCATGGTCGCTGTGTACAATACACATTTTCAAGATATCCAGCCCGCGCACCGCGATAAAAAACGAATTTTGACCCGCTTACAAAAAAAGTGTGCCCACCCCTGCTCTAAGTGAATTCTAAAAATTAGTAAGTGGTTATGGAACGAATACTACATGTGAACTGTGAAGTATCCTCAATAGCAAGCAATTTTATTTATGTGTATTGAAGCTCGTATTCAATGCAATTGTTGGGATTGCTATGATTTTGAATTTAGTATCAGAAGGTTTTTATATTAAGATGGTTAGTTTTACAGGCATGTTCACCATATTAATCCGCAACAATAATATAGATATGCAAAAACGAATCAATCACGAGGCATTATTTGAGTAAGAAACACCGATTATGAGATTTCAATAAAACAACATGCATTTATATACAATTTGAGAATACAATTGAGTTGAACTTTAATGGTAAATGAGAATGGATGTATTTGGCTGCGTAGAATATTATTGTGAATGTTTGAAGGTATTTGCAATTGCTATTCAGATTTGTTCATAAAGTTAAACTAAGTGTCCAGTTACGTACTAAATTGTCCTTTGTGCTAGTTCAGTTATTAGTGTGTGTACGTAAGTTTGTTTGTATAATTGGTAGGAGTTGCGTGCCTTTAGTTGTGTGAGAATTTGATTGTTTGTTTACTAATACTTATTAAGTAGTGAGAAAAAAATGTCACATTTTAAAGTATCGTAAGTGATGTTTGTTGGATATAGTTCTTGAGAGAGTGTGCTTGTGGATTGTTGAGTCAGATATTTTGCGCGGCAAAGTCCTGGTTGGTCAGAGTTTTGACTTGCGTGGGTCAGTTTGGCGTCTCTCTAGGAATGCAGATCTGACAATATTTATTGTTGTGATAATACAACAAATGTGGCACAAGGCCAAAAAGAGGGGTGGGGTAAAGGACGGTCATCACTTGTCTTAGTATAAAACTTAGCTAGTCACAACCACTGACCCTAGGGCCTATCATACATAACAATATTCCTTTCACCAAAACAACACATTTATCCATACCTTTCTTACTACATTCACCAAAATACCTCTTTGACTCAAATCCTAAATACTCCCCTTATGTACAAATATTGTCGGGGGGGGGGGCATAAAAAACAACAATTTTTAAAAAGATCCTCAATGGCAATATGACAAATATATTTACAAGAAACTAAACAAAATTAGTGTTAGTACTAAAACTTTAAATGTGGCAGAAATATCAGTTAACCGGACGAAAACGATGCGGGACTTATGAAAATAAAGGACACACTCATCCCTCCCAAGCATTCACACAGGCACACACTCATTCATACACAACAACAAATACGAAAACACACACACTAAACGAAAGGCGCCCCGCATCCACCAGAGAACTGACATCACTGACCACCTAAACGAAGGAGGGGATGGGGAGTTAAACTAAAGGAAGAAAAGTGGGGACAGAAATAAAAGGGACCAATGAGCAAACACACCCTAGCTAAGTTTACTGAAAAGAAGAAAAACTAAAACTCAAAAAACAAGACTTATGCTAACCTAATTTCGGAATGGGTTGACTATGTTGAACCCAGGAAAACAATATCCTGATACCTAACCGGCATCAAAATGCCACTCAAGGTCAGCCCCTTTTACTCGGCACATACGCGCAAGATTCACTCACCTTTTGCCAAATTCTGATGAGGTGAGCCGCCGCCTTTCCGTCCTAATCTTGACTTTAAGCTGATGCTTAAAGAACAAGATCAGTTGGGAAGAAGTGAACTTCTCGCCCTCATAGAATCCCTTCTGACGCGTCGTCCAAATCACGACTCTCATAACCCCTAGCAAGCAACAGAACACATAGTGATCAGCCTTCGTCATCTGCGGCACCACATTGCTACAAACAGAACTGGCTTCAAGGACAAAAAACTTTCCCTGCAGCATGCGAACCATGAGGCCTTCAACAAACCTGCACAACGGCACTACCGCCTTGCATCGTTATTGAGGCATATCAACCCAGGCGCCCAAGGCCATATCGAGCGAGCCTCCTGCTTCGTAAGACCGAGCTCGCTAATTAGATCATCTTGTACGCCCCCACTAACTAACACTTGATACAATGCCTTGCGAGACAACGCCTGGGCGTCGGAGAGTCCATCCGACGTCCGTAAGAGGAGTTTCAAAGCACAACGACATTCGCAGTAGAAGGAGCACTCGGCTCGGGGTGTACGGCCAGCCTCCTCCTCGCACAAGTGCACACTTCTCAGGGATGGGAAATGTTTTCGGACGTCTTCTTTCCAGAAGGTGCCCACCTCATCCGAACCGCGACACATTCGGTCAAGAAAGGTAATGCGAAGCATATATTGACGAATCTCAATGCTAGGCATACCCAGACCGCCCTCAGAGGGATGAAGGCAACAGATCTCGCGAGATACCATATGGGCCTTGTCTCTCCACAAGAAAGAGAACAAAGTCCTTACTAATAAAATTAGTCTGGCATACGGGAGTGGAAGTACAGAGAGTCGGTACAGGAGAATCGGATATATGTGTGAAACACATACCTCCGCCCTTCCCTTCAGGGAAAGTCTCCTCCGAGACCACAGATTAAGCGCGATCTCGGCCTTCCCTTGTACCTCCGACCAGTTCATTTCCAACTGGAGATCAGGACCGAACCAGACGCCGAGTATCTTGATCGGCCCATCCGTCTAGAGGAAAGGTCCGGGAAGAGAAACTCCCTTCCACGCACCCAACCGCAAGCCCACAGACTTATCGCGGTTGATCTTGGCTACTGTCACCATCTCATACCCACTGATCTCTTTGCTGACTTCGTCAATCTCGGCTCTGCTCGACACAAGAGCCGAAATATCGTCAGCATAGGCGAAGGAATGGTTCCAACGCAAGAACGTAAAGCAAGGGCGAGAGCGGACAACCTTGACGAATGGAGCGAGACAATACGAAAGGCTTCGATCTTACCCCATTCACTTCCACCAGCGCACCGGGGGTCGCATACAAAAGACGGATCCAGGAGCGAAAGTCGGCTCCGAAACCGGCCGCCGAAAGGACAGCCTCCAGAAACCGATGGTCAACCCTATCGAAGGCCTTGGACTGATCTAAATTAATCAGCGCGGCTTCACTGTCGAATTGTTCTAAGATCAAGCGTACCATATGAAGGTTATCCTGAATAGTCCTGCCCTTCACCGCACAAGTCTGTTCGGGGCCAATCAGACGAGACAGGACAAGCTGCAAACGGTTGGCTAAGATCTTCGCCAAAATCTTTAAGTCAGTATTTAACATCGTTAAAGGGCGAACCCATCCCCACCTTTCTTGTCCTTACGCAGCAACTTGATCACACCCCTGGTGAAGCGTTGAGGTAAAGACCCCTGCTTCATCCAGTGGTTGAAAATCAGTCCCAGCAAAGGAACAAAAACGGGCGACAACCTCAAGTAAACTTCGTAGGGAAGACCATCTAGTCCCGGAGATTTATCCAGGCTAACCTGCTTCAGCGCTTCCCAGATTTCCGACTCTGTAATGGGACCCTTGCATCTAGCCGCTTTAGCTGCCTCAAGGCAGAGAAAGTCAGCCAAATAGGCATCGAACTGAGCAGAGCTCAGACCGGGCTCCCTGGAGAAAAGATCCTGAAAGTAATCCCGAAAGGCCTCGCATATGCCCGCGTTTGTAGTCACGGTCCGCTTATCCGGCAATGTGACGCACGCTATATGTCGCCTAGACGCGTTCCGTATCTCCTCTGCACGCAGTTCAGCGGCCATGTTCGTCGCCTCATTCTTTTTAGCCTAGCCCTAACTACCAGAGCTTGATCCTTCTTGATAAGCAAGGAGGACAACTCTGCCTTAGCTAAGGCTATATCCCCACTAACACGGGATTTCACGGCCCGATCAACCTTTTTTCTAAAGCCGTTTGCACCGCTAATCTATCTAGATTGAGTCGACGACTAAAATCGGCAGCAAACGTTCTAATTTTGGATTTTTAATTTGCCCCACCAGGCGTTTCCCACAACCGCCCCCGTCAATTCCCTCTGAATCATTAGTAGCAGCTGGTCCCGGAAATCCTGCTCACCAAATAATGAACAGTTAAATTTCCAGTAACCAGCCATTCTAACATTAGGCTTATCTAAGTTTACACGGACCCGGACAAGCCTATGATCCGTACAAACTATATAGTGGAAACTTGGACACCCTAAGAGCCCTACATCGACTCTCTTAACTAAGACTCGGTCTAGGTAGCTCGCAAGCGTTCCAGAAGCCGAGTTGCCACTATTTGTCCAAGTCCATGCTACCTCCTGAGGGTGCTCATTCCGGAACTTATCGACAAGATCAAACCCACCGATAAAGTCCCGAAATGCCTTCACATCAGGATTGTTAGTACCCAGTTTTTGCCCTATACGATCTATATCGGGTTCAAGGACGGCATTCCAATCCCCCGCTAAAACTACCCGACGAGAAGTTGTCAAAAACGGCTCGATCTGCCGAAACAAAGCAGGCCGCTCAGCATGTTTATTGGGCGCATAAACCCCAATGAGACGTAAAGCCTTATCCTTTATGGTAACATCCAGCACACAAAGCCTGCTTCATTTTTTTTTTAACTGTTATTTTCAATAATAGCTATGGATGGGGTCATGTTGAACGAAGTAAAAGCCTCGTCCAACATGGCCCAAATCTGTTTCGCGCCCGGCTCGGATCTGACCGCTGTTAACACCCTTTGCGCGTTAGGGAAGTTGCGAGGGTCATCAATGTCCTTGTCAGCAAACTGCTTGGTCGACAGTAAGTATTTTAAGTTGCTGAAGACCCAACCGGGGGTACAACCGCTCCGGTCCTGGTAGCCGGCGTGCCCATTACACGCGTGGCAGTTTTTGAAGACTCGGTCAGAGGGGGAGTTTGGTCGAGTGGGACCTGAGCTCCAGAGGACTTCTTCTCTGGGCAGGAAGAGGAGAGGTGACCAGTCACTCCACACTTCCAGCAAACTGGTTTACGGCCGGTCACGATGACCGGCAGCTTCAGGTCACCGACGTCAAGACAGTTGGGGATAGAGCCGAAGGCTTTTTGATTGAGCATCACCTCAAAGCTCCATCCCCCGGTCAGGCTATCGCAAGAAGCACCCAGAATCTCCCCGTATTGGGACAATAACCTGAGGAGGGACCTCGTGTACCGCTACTGGTCCTTCGCCGGCCCTCGAACTATGTACGAAGGATGAGGTCCTTCGTAATAAGATCACGGGTTGTAGCTTTTATACATTCTTCGGCGGTGGGCAACAGCACGTCTCACATAAAAATTCCCTTACCCTTAACAATTTGGAGGGGTTTAAACCCCAGGGACTCCAGTGATTTGAACAAACGACAAATTTTGCGAGATCGCTTGTCGACGACAAAAACTGACACTATTCTTTTCTCGACTTTCTTCAGTTCTATTGGATCCTGCAAGAGCCCCCCTTCCACCACAAGGTGTGCGTAACCCTTGGCACGATCCAAGAACTCCGCAATGTCGATTATGCATTTAGGAGGGGACTTCCAACAAGTGGGCGATTCCCCGGCCTCTGCATTAGCAGTTGATTTGTCATTTGCTTGGTCTAATTCCTTCCTCTTTTCAGCCTCCATATTTTTGGAGACTTTTTTTAATACTTCCACCATCTCCTCATTTGATGGAACTGAGGGCAGATCAGGGTATTCATCCTTATTTTCTTTGTCAGGAGGGTTATTTTTAGGGTTATATTAAAACAGTTTTGGGCAAAGAAGAAAATGATGTCAAGGCCATTGCCTCTCAGTAATGACAGTGTGAAAAGAAGAATAGATGAAATGAGTGATGATATCGAAGCACAGCTTGTTGAAAAGCTGAAATCAAAAAAGATTTTCACTGCAAATAGACGAATCCACTGTGAAAAGCAGTGAGGCCTTATTGATAACTTATGTAAGATATATTGACAAAGGTGAATTTATTGAAGAGATGTTGTTCTGCAGATCCTTGGAGACCACCACAACCCCACCAGTTATATATCGTGAACTAAAATCTTACTTGGATTTCAATAATATACCAATAAAAAACATAACATCGTGTGCAGCTGATGGTGCCCCTGTGATGATGGGAAAAAGAAATGGCTGCTTAAAATTGATGAAGGATGAGAATCCAGAATTATCTGTTGTGCACTGCGTTATACATAGGGAAAATTTAGTGTCAAAAAAGATCTCTCCTGTGCTTAATGAGGTTCTGAAATCACTTATAAAATGCATTAATACTATCAAGTCTAATGCCAAATGTGAACGTCTTTTCAAAAGATTTTGTGAAGATAACAATGCCGATCATGTGAAGCTTATTCTTCACACCGATGTAAGGTGGCTCTCTAAGGGAAATTGTTTGAAAAGATTTATGGAACTATTTGAAGAGCATAGTGACTTTTTAAGTGATAAACCCGAAATGATGCACTTTCAAACTGTTGATGGAAAAGCGTACCTATGCTATCTAGCAGATATTTTCGAAAAACTGAATATGTTAAATAAACAACTTCAGGAAAGAAATAAATCACTTATCGATGTAAAAGCAAAGATATTTGGCTTTATTTCACTCATTGAATTATGGCAACAACAACTTTGAAAAAGTTTGATCAATTTCACTGGCTGAAGATATATGAGCCAACTGATGCTGCAGTACTTGTTATTTTGGATCATCTGAGAATCTTAGCTACTGATTTTCAAGAAAAATTTTCTGATTTAAAAGAAATTAATTTTCCACTATGGGTGACGCAGCCAGTGCTAGTGAATCTCTGTGATGTTTCAGTGCAGTAACAAAAAAGAACTTCCGGAATTACAGAATGATGAGTCTGTCAAAGCTTTATTCAATATGAAAAGAGTGACAGCATTGCTTTGTGATGAGACGGAGGTTAAATATCCAAACTCAACTGGCTTTGCAAGAAAATTATTATTACCATTTCCATCGTCATATTTAGTAGAATGTGGCTTTAGAACTGTAAATGATTTGCTACTAAAAAAAAAAAAGAAATTCACTAGAACGAGTGAATTTAAGACTGAAGCTAACTAAATTTGTACCAAATATAAAATCTCGTTGCAGCAGACATCAAGCACAAAGTTCTCACTAATTTTTTTGAAGTGCATCCTATTTTTTTATTTAGGTAGACTGCATATGAAACCTTCAATTTCTTGTAGTTTAATAAAATGAAATAAAATTTTCTGCTTTTTTTTATCTGTGAATTTTATTTTGTCTGCTTTATCAATATTGAAAACCTACTTAAGTTTTCAAATCTTTTTCTTATCAGATACATTAACAGAACCTGTAGGATAGCATAGCTCGTCGTGGCAAGTTCAGAATATAAGTGCAGTATCAATGGGTTTAATTCCAGGAAGCTCCATCTGTTATATAATTTCACTACATGGAGGGGGCATCAGATATTTAAAAGCAATTTGGTGGGACTTAATCCAGAAAAGGTTGAGAAACACTGACCTAGACCTTCACAATAGCCGATGTTGAGACGCCAATCCTCGGAGCGGATTTCTTAGTGTATTTCAACTTGTCTGTCGAGCTACCTTCAAGCACACTTACCGACACACGCACTAACCTACAACGCCGCGGGGCATTGTCTAGGCATTCGACGATCGGTCTGAACGCGCTGATATCGGGGGCGAACGGTTACGAGAGTCTACGCCAGTTACGAAGGTTCCTAAGGAAAGTACATTATTATGGCCAGTTCATACACAACTGCGCTGACATACTCTTGCCATTGACAAATCTCCTGTCCAAATATAAGAGAAAGAATCCAAAGATCACGTTGTCCACTTACGAATTAAATTCTTTCGACAAAAAGCCAAACAGGCGTTACAAAACTGCACTAAGGTCTGATATCATATATAGCACCTTCACCCGACGCAAAATTAACCTTCAACACTGACGCATCGTCTAATACGGTCGGGTGCGGTATTTTCTAAAAAACAAACATTTCTGAGATAATTTAATTCATTTTTGAATAAGTTCTGAAAGTTTCATTAAAATCGGACAATTATTTGATTTTTGGAAGAATGTCCAAATTAATGTCTTTTTCAACTGAAAAAAGTGCTAAAAACTAATACTAAATATTACGCGACCGCTGACGTAAAAAAGAGAAAAGATTTTTAAGCAAAATTTTCAACGTGCTAGAAAGGATTAAAAAAAAAAAATAATTAAAAAATACTTTGGTCTTTCCTCTTAATAATAACACATATTTTAACGATAAAACTTTAGGCCTTTTTTTCATCATGCTGTGCTATTTTCTTCGGCGAATTATTGAATATACCTACTTTAAAATAGTGAACATTTAAATTTTCTATTACTACAAATTTCATCACGAAATAAACGACATATGCTAATTATTGTTTGATTTTTATATTGATGTGCTTTATTTTGATTATTCTTATTTTAAACATATTAAAAGTATGATAGCATAATTATTCTTTTTGATAAGTCCCATAAAGAATGTAAACTTATATATGATGTACAGTGTATGTGTGTGTTTGTGTGTGTGTGTGTGTGTGTGTGTGTGTGTGTGTGTGTGTGTGTGTCCAAGCAACTCTTCTGCTCCCACTGGTCTGATTTCAATGATTCATAGCTCATTCAAAAGCCCTAGAAAAGTTAGGCGCTAGGAAGGGTTTTCGTTGAGCTCAGATTCAGGGTTGCCAGATTATGTGAGGTTAAAAATATATTAATATATTATACTAGCCATTATCATTGCTTTCATGGTTTAAAGGAAGTAACTCTTATTTTTCTTTTCTACCGAAAAATTGTAGCTAGCTTAAAATTTTAAGCTAGCTAAAATTTTAAGTTCCCCAAGGCCGGCACCTCTCAGTATAATTTTCCTCAGTTGCGATTCTGTCCTTCGACAGAGCCACCCCTGAGTGCACTCTGCCCAAAGACAGAGACACAACTGAGAGATGATAAATAATGTGTTACAAACTACTCGAGAGAGCAATTTATACACTAGGTATTTAACTCTGTCTTCCCACTAAGACGAGTTGGGACACAAAGTCAGTTTTTAAGGTGGGGACCTGTGCGCGTATACTCGGGCTAGGAACAAAAATTGCACGCAGCCACCGCAACCGTCGGTTGCGCTGGGCTCGGTGTGAGCAACGATCTCTCTCTGTGGTGCAACGAGAGGGCGCGGCCTCGGGCAGCTGTTCCCCAGGGCTGGGCACCTCTTAGTATAATTTTTCTCAGTTTCGACTCTGTCCTTTGACGGAATCGCCCATGAGTGCACTCTGCCCAAAGACAGAGACGTAATTGAGAAATGATAAATAATGTGTTACAAACCACTCAAGAGAGAGGTCTTATTTGTCGTAAGTATTTTTTATCCAGTTTCATACATATTTGCAAAAAACTTCAACTAATTAGTCAAAAAACACAAGTGGGCGTTGCAATCCACGCACACGCAAGTCTTTTTCCAGCGCATGACCAAGTCAAAATTTCGTGCTTCTTTCTCCGGAGCCTATCACGTGACAACGTTAATTATAAATACAGGTAAGACGAAAAACCTTCCTTGTTTTAACGTGTCTTTTGGCTATAGCCGCCATACGTTCAACGCACTAGCCGACTCAAGCGCCACCATTAACGTCCTGTCTGAGGCAGATTTCAAACGTTTGAGACCAGCACCCCACCTCCGACCCACAAAAACGATAATATCTGGGTTTGGTGTAAAGGAAACCACACCAGCCCTAGGCTGGTTCAACATACGCCTAGAATTCATGGGCACCGTTTGCCAGGCCGACATACATGTGATAAAGAGCCCAGAAAAGCCCATCATCGGCTGGGAGACATGCAAAAGGCTAGGACTGCTATCCGCACACAAACTCTCCATCAACCATATCAGTGACTCTGACACACAAATCCCTCCCTCCACCCTTAAACTTCTGGACGACCATGCAGACCTCTTCATTGGCCTAGGTAAACTCAAAGGGAAAAAGGTTCACCTACACATAGATGAAACCATACCACCAGATCCCAGAGATACCACAGGAAAGACGTGGCGGAACAAATATATAAAGATGAGAAACTAGGAGTTATTGAAAAAGCAGAAGGGCCAACCCCATGGGTATCTCCCATCGTGGTCGTACCGAAGAGGGACCAAAACAAAATCAGAGTGTGCATTGATATGAGAACAGCGAACAAGGCCATTAAAAGGAAACGGCACCCAACCCCTACACTAGATGAACTGAAAACCATTCTATCAGGAGCTAATATCTTCAGCAAATTAGACCTCAATCAAGGTTACAACCAATTGGAACTAGCTGAAGAGTCCCGCTACATAACAACCTTTGCGACACACCTCGGCCTATACAGATACAAAAGGCTATTCTTCGGTGTCAACTCCGCCAGTGAGATATTCCAGGAAGAAATTAGTCAAGCACTTGCAGGGATTAATGGAGCTATCAACATCAGTGATGACATCCTCTGTTTTGGATCAGACCAGCAGGACCACGACCAAAACCTTCGCGCAATATTCCAGAAACTTCGCGAAAAAGGTCTCACCCTCAATGGCAGCAACAAAAGGTCACTGGAATTCCTCGGACATACTTTTGGCAACAAAGGCATTAGCCCAAGCAACCTCAAAATAAAAACTATCCTTGGGCTACCCAACCCTAAAAATGCATCAGAAGTCAGAAGCTTGTTGGGGTGCACAAGCTTCTGTGGTGCACAATTCATTCCAAACTACGCGACCCTGACTCACGACCTACGTCAACTAACAAAAAAAAAAAAACACTCAGTGGTCCTGGACTGAATGCCACAGTGAATGCTTAAAAAAAATCAAGGACGCCCTGAGCAAAGCATGCTCACTCGCCTACTTTGACCCGAACAAACACACTGAGATATACACCGTTGCTAGCCCCGTAGGCATCTCTGCCGTGCTGTCACAAAGTGGACAGGTAGTACAATTTGGAAGCCGAGCATTATCCGCAGTTGAACAAAGATACTCCCAAACAGAACGTGAAGCCCTCGCTATCACATGGGCATGTGAACATTTCCACATATACATTTTCGGAGCACCATTCACTGTGCATACAGATCATATACCCTTGACATCAATTTTTAACAACACCCGCTCCCAACTATCGGCACGCATTGAACGCTGGGTCTTGAGAACACAACCGTACAACATGACCGTCATATACCGACCAGGTCATGACAACCCAGCTGACTACCTCAGCCGTCACCCTATACACCTGCCACCGAGCGACAGAGAACAAAAAGTAGCAGAAGAATATATAAACTACATCCTCTCAACATCAACCCCCAAAGCAATGACGATTGAAGAAGTCGCAATGGAAACCGCAAAGGACAAGACACTCACAGCCGTCATACAAGCCCTCCTCACCAAGAAGTGGTACGGTATTGACGATGACGTAGATAAAGCAACATTCCAAACTCTGCATGCCAACCGTGCCGAACTCTCACTAGCACACAACGACAGCATCATTCTCAAAGGACGCCGGATAGTACTGCCCAAGACACTACAAAGCAGAGCCGCCCAAATCGCACATACCGGACATCAAGGCATCGTGAAATCCACGGCCCGCCTCCGAGAAAAGGACTGGTTCAAAAACATGTAGGCCCTAGTAGAAGAAAACATCAGGAACTGTCACACCTGCTAGATCAGCACCCACAAACCTGCAAGAGAACCACTGCAAATGTCCCCACTACCAGCGGCTCCATGGACAGAAGTCAGCGCTGACTTCGGACACCTCCAAAATGGGAAATACCTACTTGTCGTCACAGACGAGTACTCACGTTACGTTGTTGTTGACATCCTAGACTCCATCTCAACGACATCAGTGATACCCCGCCTGGACAAAATATTTGCGGAGTTTGGGGTACCAGTATCCCTCAAAACGGACAATGGCCCACCATTCAACAGCAGCGATTTCAAAGACTACGCCTCCATCACCGGATTCAAACACAGGAAGATAACACCCCTGTGGCCCCAGGCCAATGCTGAAACAGGACGCTTTATGCGCACTGTAAAAAAGTCCATCAAGGCTGCCCTAATTAAAGGCCGAAGCTGGAAGCAGGAATTATTCAAATTCCTACTGGACTATCGAACAACGCCACACTGCACCACAGGTGTACCCCCGGCCTCAGTCCTATTTGTCTGGACCATAAAAAACCGCCTGCCACACTCGATCACACCCATAGCTGGAGACCCCAGCATCAGGGAGCGTGACACACAAGCCAAGACAACTATGAAACGACACGCTGACAGGAAAACCTACGTGAAACCCAATGATCTCAGAGTGGGTGACACAGTCATTATAAAAAACGACCACACCTCAAAGGCTCTCACACCCTACCAACCTAACCTAATGACTGTGACAAAGAAAAAGGGATCCATGATAACTGCCACACATGAGGGTAACCAAACTACAAGAAATGCCACCTTTTTCAAGAAAATCCCAAGACCACCAACAAGCCCCACACACAACCCACTTGATTACTCCTCATCTGAAGATGAAAACTACACACACACTACAACACCAGCAAAATTTAAAGACACCCAGGCACAACATACCCCCAACCTCAGGCGCACAGGTCGAGCAAGACGGCCACCCAAAAGACTCGATTGCTAAACCCCTCTCAAAAAAAAAAAAGAAAAAGAGAAAGCATTGTAATATCCCAGCATCAGAAGGGAGATAACCCCTAGACACAAGAGTTAGGTCCCCTCCGGACATCCGGTTAATTTTAATCAGCAGCTTAGCAGCAAGAGGGAATAGGAGGCTACCATCACCGGAGGGACAATCAAGAACCATCTTAAAATCCTAGCAAGGCATTAATCGACGCCTAGCAAGCATCGATAGCCTCTTGCGCAGAATATTACAGGTACGTAGGCGTACGATGTGGACTCTGCTTTTGTTAGGTTGGAAAGGTAAGGATAATGGACGAGTCTACACTATGTCATAGTGGTAATGTCACTTTTTAGTCAGTTGTAATTTAAGTATCTTCGCGCGGCAATAGATGTGTGGGTTGTGTTGAGTTGCTGAGAAAGCGAGTGGTGGAGGCTGCGTCAGTATGTCGGCGCGTATGGTAATTGTTGAATCAGTGTGTTGTCGCGCGTGGAGTTTGTTGGCATCTCTCGCAACTTAGCTACTGTCTGCTTGAATCAAGTCGAGCGGTTCTATTTATTGACATTTTGAATTTCAAACCGGCCCCAGATAGGTGAGCGGGAAAACAGATTTGTTGCAACTTGCTACATTTTTGGGTCCTTTTAACCAATGAGAAGTCAAGTTTGAAAAAGTGAAGTGATGATTGGTTAAAGTTGGTTTGGGAGAAAAGGGCATTTTCCTTCAGTGTCTATTTCATTTAAATTGTGTTTGTACGTTGGCGTGTGCGCTTGTATATTCAAATTCAATGACTGATAAAAAAAAAAAAAAAAAATAAAAGAAAAAAGGATATAATAAAAAATCTGTAAAAATAATTGCATTACTGAATAATTTCCGAAAAGTTCAATAAAATCTTTTATAATTATCTGACTTTTTCAGGGTTTAAAAAATTAACGGGGTTTTCATGAGAAATAAGTTGTCCCATTTCTTTTCATTCCACTTGTGCTACTTTTTATACATGAATTCAATTTTTGTGACCATTAATTATTTAAAAAAAAATTTCTTAATTATTTCACCATAATAAAGTAGGTACCTCCAAAGATTTTTAGAAAATCTTGGTAAAAATATTTTTTTATATTTGTTGCCTCACCCCTTATTTAATTTTAAATTTCCAGAAATTCATTTTAGTAGCGCTAATGTTTAACTAATATAAATATTTTTAGCGCGACTAAAAGCCTTTGGTGAAATCATCAATTTAAAAAAATTTTTTTTTTTTTTGTCAAACAGAGCTCTAGTTACAGAAAATTATCTCTGAATCGTAAAATAAAAATGCAATAGAAATAAGACATTATTTAATTAGTTTTTAATTGCTTTTATGAATAAGGTATATTATGGACATATATTATTCAATTAAGAAAAGCATTTTTCCATGAATAATGAATTTTTCCAAGAATTGTTTACATTGTTTTAAAATTTTGATTATAATAATTTATTAAGTTTTAAATCTTTTAAAATTCTGTATTAATTTGTTGTGGTTAGGTGATATTGTTATTAAGTAAAAAATATATTTACTAATCATCAATGGAAAGCTTACTACAATTCAGCTACATCCAGTATTTTTTTAAAAAAGGCATTTGTATTTCAATTTCACTCTTACCTAAATCTCGTAATTATCAGGTTATCGATAAATGTGCCAACAGCTCATTAAAACATCCACCTCCGTGTTAAAAATGCTAATCAGTTAATCTTCCTCATATAAAGTTTCAGAAGAGTATATTTTATTTTTGAAAGATTTTTAATAAAGAGAATTATGCTGTATTTTTTTTAAGCATTCTACTCCCAAGCAAGGCGGGAATGCCACTAGCACGCAAGGGGTTACAGATAGCAAGAGTAAAGAGGGGTGTTTGAGGAAAGGACAAGAGAAGGACAGAGATCAAGATCAAGCCATCAGAAGATGCCGATTGACATTACAGTTGAATAAAATGCCTGGATGCAGGGAAATGTGTCCCGGTTTTCCCGCATCAAAGGGTTGAGGTTAAAAAATTACGACAAAACGCGAGTAAAAAAAGCAAAATTAGAGCGGACAAATAAAGAAAAACTCCTGCTCGGTGTAACAATAAAAGAAGAAAGTGTTTATTTACATATAAAAAAAATGGTAAAGGAATAAAAACAATTGGGAGAGAAAGAAAAGGAAAAGAAAATCTCCTTTAAGGGAAGAGAAAATGTTCATAACAGAAAAAGGGCTTGCTCAAAATATTTCTCTGAGAGTAGAATTTTGTTAATGGTTGGAAACACTCACAGATTTCTTCAAAGTTCTTGCAGAGTAGAAAAAATGTTGGTAGTTATCTTGCAGTTGAGTGAGTGAGTTCGTAGGTCGACGACAGAAGTCAAGTGGGCTCGACAGAAGGAGAGATGAAGGGATGCAGCTTTCAATTGGTTTTTAGTAGTGGGCTGACGGTCTATCTCGACAGCCCTTTAGTAGGTAGTTCTTCTTTGGTTGAAAGTGGTTCCAAAGTTGACTGGTGCTCCCTATCACCGACCTTACAGACGGTGGGTCGAATTCTCACTGCGTAGATTCTCCAAATTTATGGAGATTTGAGTGGTTCAGAAGGATCGGGGACTTTTCCCTTCAAAATCCTTTGTACAATTTTCCTGGTCCCTCCATTGGTCAGAAAACATATTATCTCTGATAAGGCTTTGGGAGCCGGTTTTGCAAGTAATGAAAACAGGTTGAAGTGAACAAGCTGTGAAGTTTCCCCCAGGGTTTATGGCACCATGGAAAGAATAATGGTGGTGGAATTATATTTTATATTTTCCGGCTCTCTCGTTAGTCAGAAAATATATTCTTATCTCTGATAAAAATCAAGGCTTTGGGAGCCGGTTTTGAAGTAAAAAGAGAGGTTGGTTGGAGTGAGGATAGAAAAAATAGCTAAAATGTGAACTTGTAAAATATTGTTCTCAAATTAAATTCCAACATAGATGACTTACGCAGAAAACATAACAAATGGCATCTTAAAATTAATTCAATATGAGGTCATTTTTAAAAGTAACAATCGCCACAGCTGTATTGACAGATTTGTCAATATGGCCGGTTTTAGCGATTTAAAATAATTCCAATCAATTAAAATTCGGTTTGAAATACAGCAATGTGTTTTGCATATTGAAAATATTAAATTTAATATATTATCTTTTAATTAAAACTAAAATAAATCTTCAAGAAAGACTTTTCATTTTTAAAAAGCATTTAAATTTTATGTGTAACTTTATTTTGGAGGTACCTACAATAAAGCCATTAAGACACAAGAGGTTACTGAGAGTGAAAGAAGATGAGAAAAAGAAAAAGAAAAAGAGAGAACAATAAAAAAAGAACCGGAATTAAAAAGACAGAAAACAATAACTGACACTGCATTTAAATTTTTGAAGATGAAAGTTGACTGGAAAGCAAGAGGCCAGAAGAGAGCTCCACAATTGAAAAGTGCGATCGAATAAACTGTTAGCGTAGAGCATAATCGACGTACCAACCAGAAAAGCTCATCAGATCAATTACGATGAAAATATTTATAGAAAAAGCACAGGGAAGCTTCGTTACTGTGGTGGGAAAGTGACTGAAGCCGAGATTCCACATCAGGAGCGATTACATCACATATTCTTCTTTAGATTTTATCAAGAATCTCTAAATACGTAGCAGAAGCACAAGACTAGATGTGGCAGCAATATTAAATGCATGGACGAATGACACTTATAAATATATGTTTTCTGGCAAGAAAAATTGTCAGACATGACACAGTGAACCAACTTTCCTAGCAGCAGTCCTAGCAATTGCTTCAATGTAATATTTCCATTTTATGTCAGTGGAAAACATAAGCCCAAGAAAGTTATTCTGCTGCCATGCTGATGGAAGGTAAAAAGTTCTCTCACACGATTAAAAGAGATCAGTTTCGTTTTGGAGCCATTAAAGAATATAGGTCAGTGTTTAGATCAGCTGCCAATTTGTCTTTATCGAACTGATGAGAATTAGCAAGTAAGACAGGAGTAAATGAACGCGACTGACTCCAAATTTCTATTGTCGATTATCGCACCCGACCATAAGTTACTGCCGGCTACTCAAACGTCTAAAAGCGTCACCGCGGAAAACAGAACGAATGCTGTTAACTTCCGGTGACTCAGCGTTTTTCAGAGAACGACTCACAAAAACTCAAAACAAAAGAAACATTAACATATTAACATTAACACATTAATGAGCCTTCGTAACTAAAAATAATTACCAGAAACGACTTTATATACACATGGTGTCCGATTGAAACCCATGAGTACAGTCAAAAGGCAGAAGGTAAATTTCAGTCATCACCCCAAAGATATCGCTATCCGGCTACGATGCTGACCTCAGCCTATATAAACACAGCCGATTTCTTCCACCAAAAAGATCGAACTCGACGACTTTCGTCGAGTTTTGACAAATATTGGATCGTTTCTCGGCCTTGGGCTGAGATTCGATCACGGCTTCGACTAGCTTGGACTGGCTCCGACCTGGACCTGCTAGGACAAGCTATGACCAGCTTTGACTAAGCTCTGACCAGTTTGGACATGCTATGACCAGTTTGGGACCAGTGGCCCTTGAGTGGAAACGCTCGGGTCTCCCACGTTAAACCGACCTTGTGTCACATCCTGACGCCGTGGGAGTCAAGTAAATATCATCGAACTCGACGACTTTCGTCGAGTTTTGACAAATATTGGATCGTTTCTCGGCCTTGGGCTGAGATTCGATCACGGCTTCGACTAGCTTGGACCGGCTCCGGCCTGGACCTGCTAGGACAAGCCATGACCAGCTTTGACTAAGCTCTGACTGGCTCGGACATGGTAATACCAGTTTTGGACCAGTGGCCCTTGAGTGGAAACGCTCGGGTCTCCCAAGTTAAACCGACCTTGTGTCACATCCTGACCCCGTGGGAATCAAGTAAATATCATCTCACTCGGCGAATTTCGTCGAGTTTTGACAAATTTGGATCGTTTCTCGGCCTTTGGCTGAGATTCGATCACGGCTACGACTAGTTTGGACCGGCCCAGGCCTGGACTAGCTAGGTCAAGCTTTGACTAAACTCTGACTGGCTCGGACATGCTAATACCAGTTTGGGACCAGTGGCCCTTGAGTGGAAACGCTCGGGTCTCCTATCCTTAAAACGAACTGGTGTCACATCCTGACCCCGTGGGAATCAAGTAAATATCATCTCACTCGGCGAATTTCGTCGAGTTTTGACAAATTTGGATCGTTTCTCGGCCTTTGGCTGAGATTCGATCACGGCTACGACTAGTTTGGACCGGCCCAGGCCTGGACCAGCTAGGTCAAGTCATGACCAGCTTTGACTAAACTCTGACTGGCTCGGACATGGTAATACCAGTTTTGGACCAGTGGCCCTTGAGTGGAAACGCTCGGGTCTCCCAAGTTAAACCGACCTTGTGTCACATCCTGACCGCTAGGACAAGCCATAACGAGCTTTGACTAAGGTCTGACCAGCTTGGACATGCTATAACCAGTTTTGGACCTGTAGCCCTTGAGTGGAAACGCTCGGTTCTCCCACGTTAAACCAAGCTTTTGTCACATCCTGACTTCGTAAGAGTCGGGTAAATATCTTTCACTTGCCTCTTGATTTTGGCCTCGGGGTAGAACGGCGAGCTCCCCCCCTTACCAAACCTAGCAGCAGCAGGCCAACCCAACTTCAGTAGCAGCAGCAGCACCCGGCTACATGATATGCACTCGTCTACACTCCGCTACCTGATATGCACTAGTCCTTTTCAGGACTACACTCGGTTACACGATATGCACTTGTCGTTTTTCCGGACTACACCCGGTTACATGATTTGCGATAGTCCTTTTCAGGACTAATCTAGCCACGTTATTACGAATATCCTTTTATTAGAATTACCAAGCTGCGATCTTTCACGACTGTCATACCAAGGACGAACAGAGTACACGAGCGCCGTCTGCGTCGATTCTCTCTCTTCTCAAGCGCCGACGCGCTCTTTACATAAGGGCAGACATCTGGGGATCGACTGGACCTCGAACATCGCTGTTTCATTCAGCCTACCTCCGAGCTGTCGCCTTGAAACCTGACAACGCTCCTTCAATTGACACACTAACTTCCCGACCGAACTCCAGCAAACAATTATCTGTACATACTTTTGCCAGATTATTAAATAAAATTTGACTTAAACTTTTACATCCTCGCCTTTGTTGTCCTTGCTTCGATCGTATTACCCTATATTATTTTTCTGCTTGCGGGGTTAACAGGCACCTGCTTAACGCCGCAACACGATAACTCCAAAATGGTAAGTTTTATCAAAATTTTGTTGTTATTTTCGAGTTCAGCATGTACATTTACAAGGAAATATGACGATTTGGGAAATTTTCAATAGATATTTAGCGTGGGGCTTAAAAAGCAAAATTACCATAACATAATAATTTTGATGATAAAAACTTTATTTTTATTAAGTTTATTGCATTTTTTCAACATAGTATGCTAATTTTTAGTAAATCAGTGGCGGTACCTAGCTTAATATCACAGTGAAATGGAAATATCTCTCGAAAGAAAAAGAATAGCAACAGAACAACAAAGACTTGTGACAACAAAGACTATTTCAAGACTAGACAATCGCATAATAATCAAAGGTATCTGAGTGTCTCAGATGAAAGGGTTGAACAAATAAGACTGCAGTCTAAGAAACGAAGTATTAAAGGAACTGATTAACTGATTAATTAAATAGTTCATTTTCTTGTGAACTAAATTTGTCTAAATGCAGATAAATATTTTAGTAGTATAGATTATTAAAACGAGTAAGGGAAGTAATCCTCCATAAATTTAATAACTTTAAGCTGATTTACCTCCCTTCCTACTATAAACGGGCAGAAAATAAATAAATACACAGGAACTATATAAATAAATACACATACAAGGATCGATGGATAAATTGTCGCTATTTTATATTTTTAATTTCGCGCATGCGTATTGTTTGTTTTTGATTTTGTCGAGTGCAGAGTATAGTACGGTTAGTTGGGCACCCTCTGTGAGAAAAACAGCACCATGACACAATTCACTCTGCCAGAAATTTGGAAACGGCATGCTTAATGGAATTCGCATCAGAAGCTCCAATGTGATGTTAATCTGCGTTCAGTGCAGACTATTTGTTGGATGAGTCTAATGGGGATTACGAAGGTACGGCAGCTCGGAAAAATCACTCTGGTCATTCTGATAGTTAAGAACTCCCAAATTTGTCGGTAAGGGTGTTGGGGATGTGCAGAATTAATTAATTGTAATTGAGTGAATCAGAAGGAATTTGTGTAGGTTGCGTGACTTTCTGCATCCACAAACAAATAAATGAACGAATTTTAAATACAATCAAAAAACAAGACATATTCAATTTAGAAACCAACAAAACATTTATATACAATTAAAAATAGTATATATACAGGATATTTCTGTATATGTTACTATGGCGAAGTGTGTGTGATATTTGAGGTTTCGGTATGTCTCTTTTTGTATTTGTATGTTCAGTTACAGTCTTTCTGGAATTGTGTTAATTAACATTAAAAATGTCGATGTTAAGTGTTTTTAGGAATGAGTTCTTATAGAGTGGTCTACCTTTGACTGTAATATTTCTGAATCGTTCGAATGTTGATTTTTACTTAATAATGTAGTGAGTATAGTTCACTATGGATAAGCAAAGTTGTTTTAGGTTTGCGATCGGATGTCCACAGAGTTGGTCGAGTTTAAATTGCAAGTGAGTCAGCGTTGATGTACTTTTGCGCGGTAAAGTCGTGATTTCGAGTGACGTGGAGTATGTTGGCAATTTCTCTGTGGATGTTCGTCTCTGACCCTTTTGGTCAGTCGGTATTTTCTTTTATATGTTTTTGAAAGTCTAAAATCGGCTCAAAGAAGTTTTGGCGCAATTTTGTTTTGCACGTGATTATTGTGTCGTTAACCAATGAGATTTGTTGATTCGCCTAGTACGGTTTTTTATCGGTCGAAGTTTTCCGTACGTAGGCGTAAGGTATAGACTGTTCTGTTACTAGGGGTGATAGGTAGAAAAGGACGAGTCTACAAGGGTCTCAGACAGAGCGCCTTGGGGAGGTAGTACTGTCGTGGGTCAAGTGGGTGGCTGCCGGAAGACCCTATGACTGGCAACAGGACTCTGTACCATGCCACATAAGCAGGAAAACCCTGTCATGACATAGCTGCCATACAATTTCTACGACCACATAACTCCTTACATCTGGCCACCTAACTGCCCAGACTGCACCCCCTCCAACTTGATTATTATGTGTGGGGCGCAGTTGGCGATTTCACTGAATAAATCATATCTGTTAAAATAAGTTATCAGTGTTATTTTCCTTTTTGCATAATTTAGACGACAATTTATCCAACACACTCTGTATACATTATATGGTTTGATAATTTGCCTTCGCTGTCCTGCTTCAAACCAGATTAAACCCCATTGTAATTATTTTGAAATCTTCTTCATTTCTAAAATCAAAAAGCCGATGGAATATTTAATCTATTACTAAATGTTTTCTTACAAAATTCTCCAAAACAATGAATTCTCCAGTGAATATAATGAATGCCTGTCATGGTAGGCTATTCATATCCGATGGGTATTAACTAACAGGTCATTGAGAGTGTTTGGATGTCAATCTGAGTTCAGTGCAGAGGATTTGGAAAATGTTGGGCGAGTTTAATGGTGATTACGAAGGTACGGCAGCTCGGAAAAAATCACTCTGGTCATTCTGATATAGATAATATATATATATATATATATATATATATATATATATATATATGTGTGTGTGTGTGTGTGTGTGTGTGTGTGTGTGTGTGTGTGTGTGTGATCTCGGTTGTTTTTCTTTTCATATTGCAAGTTCGGAACCTCCAAAGTTTGGCTATAGGATTTTCTCTGGAAAAAAAAACAATAAAACCAGTTGCCCCGTCAAAGATCAGAATAGCAGTACTATCTCAGGGAAAGAGGATCAGAGAGCAAAATAAGCGGAATACTTCAAGGAAACACTCAACAGACACGTATCATCCGTTTCACTAGACATTTCACCACCTACCAAATTCCTCAACATCAACACTGTCTCCCTACCAAGAATGAAATCTCCAAAGCCATCAAGTCTCTTAAGTCAGGCAAAGCAGCGGGCCTTGACGATAAACCATCTGAAACACTGAAGGCAGACATTCAGACTTCAACTGACATGCACCCACTCCTACACAAGATCTGGTAGAAAGAAAGAATGTACGAAGAGTGGAAGAATGGTCACCTTGTGAAGCTGCCAAAGAAAGGGGGCCTGTCACCCTGCAACAACTGGAGAGGCATTATTCTGCTGTCCATGCCAGGGAAAGTACTGACAAAAATCATCTTAGCGAGACTGAAGACGGCATTAGACAAAACACTCCGAGAAGAACAGGCAGGCTTTCGGCAAGATAGGTCATGCACAGACCACATCACCACAATGCGCATCACCATCGACAGTCCCTGGAATGGAATACCCCCGTGTACTCAGTTTTCGTCGACTTTCAGAAGGCTTTTAATAGTGTCGACAGAGACGTCATGAAGGGGAATTAAACTAAAGAAAATAGGGACAGAAATAAAAAGGGACCAATGAGCTAAGTTAACTTGAAAGAAGAAACTAAGGACAAAACGGAACCTTAAACTAGCCTAAATCTTGGCGGTGTTAGCCAGTGTTTAAAGCAGAGAGAAGAAAATCCTGATGCCTAACCGGCATCAAAGTGCCACTCCAAGTCAGCCCCTTTTACTCTACACAAACGCGCAAGACTCACCCACCTTTTACCAAATTCTGTTGGAGGGAGCCGTTGCTTTTCCGTCCTAATCTTGACTTTAAGCTGATGCTTAAAGCACAAGATTAGTTGGGAAGAAGTGAACTTCTCGTCTCCATAGAATTCCTTCTGACGCGTCGTCCAAATCACGTAAGTAAAGGAACACGTAGTGTTCAGCCATCGTCAACGGTGGTACCACATTCCTACAGACAGAACAGACCTCAAGGACAAAGAACTTCCCGCGCAGCATGCAAACCATGAGGCTTACCACCAAAGTTCGTCACCATCATCCAACAACTGTATGAAGATGCCACTTGTCATGACGGGAAGCTGACGGAACCATTCTCAATGCAAACAGGCGTTCGTCAGGGATGCCTGCTGTCGCCGAAGACCTTCTTGCTCGTGGTCGACTGGATAATGCGGCAGACTACGGCAGGCAGGAAAACTTGTTTACAGTGGACCTTCATGAAGCAGCTGGATGATCTGGACTTCGCAGACGACATCGGCTTTCTCTCCCACAAACAACAAGATGCATAGTTGCAGAAGAAGCGAAGAAGACTGGCCTCCAAATCAACATCAGGAAGACGGAGGTCATGAGAGTAAATGACAACAAGACCCACCAAGAAGACATAAAGGAAGTCGATAAGTTCGTCTATCTGGGAAGCGTCGTCAGTAAAGATGGTGGGGGGATATATGAAGACATCAAGTGCCAAATCAACAAAGCCCGACACACTTTCAACACTCTGCGGTCAATCTGGAGATCAACAGCCCTCTCACTTTGCAACAAGATCCGGATCTTTTAAGTGGATGGCTGTTCAGAGGTAATAGAATCAGCACTTCCACTCCACTTTCAAACATTCTCTAAACGGCTTTCATGTCATAAAACTTTTTCATTTTGCTCTGACTGTCCTGGAGATGCTTCTTAAATAATGTGTTCGCCTCTGTAAACCTTTAACTGAATTTGGATATGTAATCTAATCTCCCTATATTTATATCATCATCTAACCATTTTCCCTTCAGTAGCTTCATCGGTCTTCGCACCGAGTCCGAATACTAATTCGAAAGGACTAAACCCTAGAGATTCCTGCACTGTCTCCCTTGCCGCGAACATAACGAATGGAATACCCAGATCCTGCTGATGGTCTAAGCAGTATGTTCTTAGCATATTTTTGAGTGTGGAGTGAAATCGCTCCAAAGCTCCTTGCGACTGGGGGTAATAAGCACTCGATCTAATCGGGGTAATTTCCAATTGTTTAGTTACTTGTTTGAATAGTCTGGACATGAAGCTTGATCCCTGATTCATCTGGATCGTTTTGGGTAGACGCATTTTGGTGAAGAAATTGATGAGGGGCTTCACTATGTTCCCGGTCGAAATATTCCTCAGCGGAATGACCTCAGGATATCTAGTTGAAGCACACATCATGGTTAGGATCTACTTATTTCCTGACTTGGTCTTGGGTAGTGGACCCACACAGTCTATAATGATTCGACTAAAAGGCTTCTCTACTATGGGTATGGGATTAAGAGGTGCAACAGGGATTCCCTGATTTGGCTTGCCTATAATTTGGCAAACGTGGCAAGTCTTACAAAATAGTTTGACATCCTTCTCAGCCAATAAAAGTGCCTAGTAATCTTCACGTTGGTTTTAGTCACACCCAGGTGTCCTGCTAAGGGTAACTCGTGCACGGATTGCAGCATGAGGACGCGATAGGCCTTCAGTATCATTATTTGTTCGCAGGGGTCCCAGTCTTCAGCATTCGGCGTTTTAAGAGGACATAATTTTTTAATTCAATACTCCTTTTCGGAAATAAGATCGGTCAAACATAACGTTAGGCCCTTTATTAGATTTAACTTGCTCAGCTAGCAGCTTCAGCTCGTCGTTGGTTTGTTTCTCTTTAATTATAGCTCACGTCTCGATATAAGCATGTCTGGGTCAATATAACCATAGTTATCTTCTTTCTCTACTTCGATTTAATTTTCTCGTATGTGTTTATCACTACGAATGGGAGGGTTCGGGTTTGGATGTTGCAGTTCATCTGCAAATTACCTCGTTTGTGCTCTGGTCACCATTCCCGTCACAGCGTTCAGGAGGTTTTTTCCCTCTGAGTCGAGATTTTTGGCTCTCGCATAGACGATACAGTAATCCTATCTTGTTCGTTTCCTTTATCATCACTACCCCATCCAGTGAGAGCTCCTTCACCACTCCGACAGTAACATTACTTGAAATCCACTTCAACTGGATGTTAACTACGTATAGCGATATGTACATGGAATTGCCGTTGACTACTTTTACCACGATACTTTTATTCAATTCACGCCATGCTCCTGCTGGTAAACATTTTCGTGCTAGCAGGGATTGTGATCGGCGTCACCTTCGCTCCTTTACTCTCTGTGGAGATCCATCCTTTTGTTATGTATGGCCGATAATTATCGCTTGCTGTTCCCTGCGGTTTATTTTTGGATTATTTCTCCCTGATTTTGCCTAAATTTGCAGCTGGCCGCCATATCGCCCGTTTTTTGCATGTAAAGCATACGATCGGTCTATTCCCCCGCCCACTCATGGGTCGGTCATATGAGCGTGGTGTGCTCCCGCCGATCGCATTAACACCACCACTTTTCTCTGCAGTAAGGTTTCTACTTCTATTACTACTTGCGTGCATATCCACATTATGCTTATAGCGATTTTTCTTGTGTGTTGTCGCATATTCGTCAGCCAGTACTGCCATGTCATAAATCGTGTTTACCTTTCTTTCATTCAGATATACTTTTACTTAATCTGACATACAGTTTTTGAACTCCTCGATAGGTATTATTTAGTTTATCATAGTCTTCTCTTATGCCTCTGGAGCTACTCCATTTTTCGAAATACCCTTCTTTTTGGTTCGCCTGATCTTCGGCTTTTCTGTGGCCTCTAAATCTTTGTCGGTATACCTCGGATACTATTTCATAACATTTGAGGATTGCCAGCTTTATTGCTTCGTAATTGGCACAGTCCTCGATCAATAACGAGGCATATGTCTTCTGCGCCTTCCCGCGTAAAACAGTCTGTAACAACATTGGCCAGGCCTCCTTAGGTCAGCTCAGGTTTACAACGGTTTTCTCAAATTGAGCGAAATAATCTATCTCCTCTTCTCTGAACTGCGGAATTAATCTTTCTTGCTTGACAATTTCAAATTCGCGCCGCCTCCGTTATCCTGGCTATTTAATTCCACTTCTCTCAGTCGAGTCCCTTGCTCGATCTTGGCCTTTTCCACTTTGGCTTCGTGGTTATTTTAGACTTTTCTAGCTTCACTTACGCCTGGGGCATATCTGCAGCCTCCGTTAGTAGTTGTTCCAGTGCTTCCCCATCAAATACATCGTTATCAATCATATGTTCAATGACCTGCTTTCCTCTAGCTCTAGCTGCTTGCTTATTTCCGGTGTCATCCTTTTTTAATTTAATCAGTTGATCTAGGGACGGAGTCCTTAGAAAAATTTCAACTGTTGTCATGTTTGTATAGTCGTTGACCGCCGTACACTGTTATATGAACCTACTGAAAGAAACTGCCTAGATTCTCCACCAATTTTATGTTATGGCACGGTACTTTATAACCACGAGCCGCACATAATTATATATAAATAAAAAAAGGACAAAAAAAAAAACAAAAAAAAAGATAAAATTAGGGAGGTGTTCTGATGTGACACTATTTGTTACTGGTAATCATAAGTTGTTTTTTTTTTTTTTTTAAGAAGGAACGATATACTGACAGACCCCTGATAAAAAAAGAAGAAAAAGGAAAAATTGAAGATTTTAATTCTCATGTAGACAGCCATTTGAATTCTGTGAGGGTTGACATGAATTTGAACTGCGACAGATCAAATGGCAACATTGATTGACATTTGGTCGATCATACACGCAGCTAAAAATACGGGCTATAAATGGGAAACTTTTCTGTGTAAACAGCGAACTTAAAATTAATCTTTACTGGCCAGAGGGTCGCCAAGATAGTGGGCACAGCTGAGTCACCAAGGAGGGTGGAGGAGCCACCCACACCCACTGAGGAGGATTAGTGGGAAATGATAATAAGAGGAAGTTATGGGGTGAAGTAATGCCTGTAACCATCATCCGTGGAAGAGGGGAATTCCCCGAAATTATGCAGGACCCAGACAATGATGATAGGCAGAGGGAAACACCGAATTCCCAGGTTTAGGCGAATGCCAATAAATATGAATGCTTTAAAGCGAGTGAGAGAGAGTTTGTTCCAGCCACCGGATGCGAGACACCTCACGTGATTTATCTGCCAATGAGAACCTCCGACATCAGCCTTGTGCCAAATTTTACCAAATCCATAAAACAAACTTTACCAAGTCAACAAAGTGTTACGTCTGAGTTAGAAGTGGGTTGGGCTGATAATTGTTTGCATGCAAACTCTTTGGTTTAACAACAATTAACTAATTACTGTATGAAGGACTTGATATAAAAATAGTATTTATTTTTTAAAATTTATTTGAGTGTTATTTTCTTTGTTTGCATCTTCACCTACTTGGACCAGCCCAATACAAAGATAACTGATGACGATTCAATCTTGGCCACCTTATGATCAAAGCAAATGGGGATAAGGCAGGACCTGGATCGAAGTGATAACTTCATCGATCAGCCATGGTATTGGATGTCTTGGATAACCGGAGAGGGTGTAGGGTGACACTGACTGGTCACACACAGTGGAGTATACACGACAAAGACAAGCTTGTTACATTATAAAAAAATTTAATTTAAATTAAAGATGAACAGCAAATATGAATCGATCAGAGAACTAACCAACAGTAAGGTATCAGACAATATATATATATATATATATATACATCCCTAAGGGATGAAAAGGAAAAGACAGAAAAATGTGGGGTGAACATTATTGTGATATTGGAATGCTGTATGCAGCATTTAACTTTTCATTACATGTGTGGGGAGTGTAAGGACAGATCATGATACTTAATTGGGTTTGTGTGTAATACAGTATGTCCTTCTTATTTTACATTTCTTTCTCATTTCAAATGCTTTTTACTCGTATTTAGTCCAATGCATATTTGTCTGTTTTTCCTTGGTTTTATCACACCATGCAAATTTCTCTTTTATCATTCAGGGGTCTGTTAACTTCCTAATATGGCAATAATGGCTCTGAGCATGGGAATTATTAGGCTAAACAATCCATGCTCCTTTATCCCCTGGAATCAGGCTGAATTTGACAGGTAACATTCTCTGGTGAATATCATAATGAATGTCTGTCATGGTAGGCTATTCATATCCAATGGGTATTAACTAGTCATATATATATATATATATATATATATATATATATATATATATATCTTGGTATGTTTCTTTAAGTTCTTTTCATATTGCAAGTTTGGGACCTCCAAAGTTTGGCTATAGGGTTTATAGCCTTTTCTCCTTCATTTGACTGGGATCAGAAGTTTTGTTGGCAAGGTGTCTCATTTGAGTTTCTGATTGCAACTAACTAGACTTGGTCAACCATGTGTTGTCCTTTCAATCAGTCTCATTTCTTTGTGTCCTTGACCACATCACCTGTCTGTTCTATTTCTGCTTAGTAACAAGGGCTGATCTCCATCAGTGAGGGGCTTGCATACATGAGTAAAGAAACAAAGGGATATAGGAGGGAGAAAGAAAGAGATAGAGGAAAGGAAGTACAGAGAGAGAGAGGAAGAGAGATGGGCTCATTAATACTAATATGTCTCAACAACATTAGGGGGAAAGGGTTTTCGACCCAGACCATAAGACGATGATGTGTGAGGAAATCTCGCTCCCACCTCTGTATACACAGATACCTGTGATAACTGATAATCACATCAAAATATCTGAATTGCCTCTGCAAATACACATAGAATTACTTCAGTTATTTCAATGCCAGAAATCGCCATTTTTTTTTCAAAATCAGTAAAACTTACTGAATCCTTTGTGAATATTTATGATGGCTTGCTATAACTTACTAAAATTTCTAAGCAAGGAGAAAATAAGCTCATTTAGCATTTTTGATATCTTACAAAAAATGTCATGTTAACCACTTTTAACAACCGAAGAGACCTTGAAGATATTTTTATAGCAAGTTTAAATGATTTGTCATGAAATGCAACTTTTCCAACCAGTTCAGGATAGTTGTTATTAATAGTAGTAAGAGCCCACAGGAATTAGTTTATGCAAGAAGCCCAGAAGAAGAAACAAAAAACAAGATCAACTACATCATGATCAATAAGCATTTTAAGAATGCAGTTTTATGTTGCCAAACATATCCAAGTGCCAACTGTGTGAGTGATCACCTGCCAGTGATATGTAATCTTAGAATAAAACTATGGAAATTAAAGAAAGCCAAAGCAGCACCCAAATTGCAATACAACAGACTCCTGAATGACCTGAATTGCAATGAGATGTATATTGGCAGCATTAAAAGTAAATGCAGTGAACTAAATGAGAATAAAAATTCAAAGTGGAACACATTAAATGAAGCTTTAGTGATATCAGCAAATAGTGATCATCCCTGGGAAAACTAGAAAAAAGGAGTGAATAACAGATGAAATTCTTATCATAATGAAAAGGAGACAGAAAATAATACCAAGATATGGCACATTACACAAATAAGTTGTAAACAAATGCAGGCAGACAAAAGAGGAACGCCTCAATGAAAAGTGTGCAGAAATAGAAAGAATGAGCATCACAGATAAGGCAGATATACATAAAAGAATAAGTGAAATAACAGAACAAAAGATGTGTTCATTGACAGGATGCATAAAATTGAAAGAGGGAATTAGAAAAAAATACTCTAAGGACAGAACAAATATATCAGAGAACTCTACCTTAATGAAGGAGGAAAACCTACAATGCATAAAAAATATGGAAAGATCAGAAATCTTAAAGTCTGAAGTGAAATCAGCAGTGGCCAAGTTAAACAAGAAAGCAGCAGAACCAGACTGGATTGTAATGGAGATGCTGGCAGCCTTAAATGATTACAACATTGATAAAATTATAGAACTAATAAATGAAATCTACAACAGTGGTGATATACTGGGAGGCATTAGTAGATCCATTTTCATAGTGCTGCCTAGGAAGCCAGATGCAAAAAAATGCAAGCTCTGTGGACAATCAGCCTAATGAGCCACATAACAAAACTTGTCATTCAGATTCTGATGGATAGAATGCATAGAAGAATTAGACTGAAAATAGGACAGGATCAGTGCAATTTCATTAAAGACACTGGAACAAAGAATGTAATACTCATGCTCAGAACAATATCAGAATGAGCAATACAAATGCAGAAGGATGTATATCTATGTTTTATAGTTTATACAAAGTTTTTGATAAGTTATAATACAAAGAAGAATTTGAAATGCCAGATAAGCTTGATTTATTTGGGAAAGATATTAGAATGATCCAGAACATAGTGGGAACAAACCACCTGAATACAGATAGAAAATGAATTCAGTAAATAGACAAAATCTGAAAGGAGTGTAAGACAAGGATGTGTTTACTCATCTGACTTATTCAACATTTACAGTGAGACAATCCTTAGAGAATTAGAAGTCCTACCCAGATTCATTATTGGCAGCCACAATCTTAACAACATAAGATATACAGATGACAGTGTTGATAGCAGATACAGAAAGGCAACTACAGGAACTCCTACAAAAAGTAATAAAGTGAGAAGAAAATGCTGAACATCACTTGTAAAAAGAATGTATGGTTGTTCACCAAAAAACAGCCTAAGATGCAACTAAAAATGGAAAACACTGAAATTAAGGAAGTACAAAAATTTAAATATCTAGGTAGTGTTTTAATAGAGGATGGAAAATGTGACAGTGAAATCTGAAGGTATATTGAAATAGTAAAAGATGCCTTCCAAAAGTTAAGCAATGTATTAGAAATAAAGAAGAGTGCTGAACTGTTATATAATATCTGTTCTCCTATATGGCAGTGAGTGCTAGATAATCTCATACCAGATGAAAAGAAATTTGAGACAACTGCAATGTGGTTCTACAGAAGGATGCTGAGAATACTATGAACATGTGAGCAATGATGAAGTTTTATGGAAAATAGTAATAAAAAGAATACTTATACTTAGAATCAGAAAAAGGTAGTTGAAATTTTTAGGGCACATAATGAAAAAAAAGAGGGCCTGGAAAATTTGACACTCACAAGACATACTGAAGACAAGAGAAATCAATCTAAAGAGTTTATGTAAATTGTTGACAGAACAGGGATTAGGAGGGATAACAAACAAACAAACCTTCTAAGTTGTAGAGAGCCATGATTGTCTATGTCCTGAATGGATACAGCACATAGAACATTATGCAAGCTGTAAATCCTTTCAGAATATCACATTTAGAAAGCCATCATACATGATGTAGAAATAAATCTGAATAATACAGTCAACCTCTTCTAATAATGCAGGAAATTGCCATTGGTTTAGACCCCTTGCCATTATCTTGTTTACAGTTTGGACAAAGTATATACAAGACTGATTGCTTCTTGGTGAATTAAAAAAATGAAGCAATATGTGATTAATTAATTTCTTGGTAGAGTCACAAATGCTTTATTATCCCTTGATGCTTCATCGGTTACTACAGAAACCAAATTTTTAGTGATAATTTTTTTCTTGTTCAAATAATTCAAAACAACCTGACAATTATCTTCACCTCAGATGGAATTAATTCAATCAATTCTTTCTGAGAACCTTTAGAATTAATATATCTTTATATATGGAGATTTTCACATTTGCAAAAAAAAAAACAGACAAAAACAAATCTATTAACAATTCGTTAAGTGCATAATAAGAAAGGTCACTTAGTGTGAAATTGAATATTTACAATAATATTTTATGTGAAAAGAAAGATAGGTGTAGGCAGTTGCTTCAACTATTCTTCTGAGCACCTAAATAAATTAAGCTAGGCAGAGAAAACATTCATAAGAAACTGTGGATTTACATTAGTAGCAGAAGTTATAAAAGTCTTTGGTAGAGAGTGTAAAGTGTCAACAAAGTTCACAAGGTGCTCAGTCAGTCCATTGAAGAGAGAATGTAGAGTTGTCAAATTTTGTAGAGTCATTTGTGGATCAACAAGTCCACACAGTAGCAAGAGTTGTTTATTGAATGGAAGGAGTTGTAGAATGATAGTTGTTTGTGCAAAATTTTCAGAAATTAGTACTGCTTTGTAGAATTATGGAGTTGTCTTCATAATATTAAGAAAAAACTTGATCTGGCTTGTTTTTAAGTTTTGTATGCTGTCTACAAGTTCTTTGCAGATCATGGATATCACAGAACCTAGTGATCTCTTTTTAACTTGCCGTTATTTGCTCTGCTATCTTACATCTCTTTCTGACTACTCATACATGAATAGAACTGTGACAAGTAGTGATTAAACTGTTCAATAGCTTTTCTTATAAAGGTTCCAGCCTAATCACTAAGCTACTTTTCAAAATTACCTCAGGTTTCGAATTCTGTCCTTCTGACTGGTTGAAAATAATTTTGAGAAGGAATTCTTTTCTCAAGCTTTCCTCACCTTGGTATGTTCCTTTTTTTTTTTTTTTTTTTTTATTACTGTTAACCAGACATCATATCACACAATCAAGCTCAGAAGCAAGCCTTATTAAAAAAGTCCCATCCAAACACCTCATTGGTTGTAAATGTCTTTGCTCTAGATCAGTGGTCCCTAAATTTTTTCTCTGGGCTGCATTTTTGGAATTAAAATTTGCTTGCACATCACCAAATTTTATATGATAAAAAGTACATTTAAAAAAACCCCAAGAAACAGAGAGAGGGTTAAACTGCAGATTCAAAGTCAGAACATTATCCTAGATAACTCTCTCCGCCAATTTGCAGAGCTTAGTGACAATATTCTTAATACTTGATAATGCAAAAATATCGCAATGATAAAATTGGTCAATAATTATTTATAACTATTTATACTGGGACTCATGCATATGCAAGAACAAGTAATTCATAATAATATTTGAAATCATTTATTTTTGGCATTTGAATTTTTGAAAACTGTTTCTAAATCTTTGTCTTTCAATCATTCCGCCTCACCTATTATCCTCTTCCATTGTTTGGGAACCACTGCTCTAGATAGTGGAATTGGGTAGAATTTTGTTACGCTTTTTTTTCCATGTAAATTTTTATATATAAAATGATACCTAACAAGCACTTGAATATGTTGGAACAGAATTCATGTCTTTGATTTGCAGTAATATAGGATGATATCTCTTTCTTTGTTCTTGCAGAGAGAGGATTTTTTTATCTTAATAATTATATGATTTTTATAGTTAAAGTTGGAAAATAAATGCTTAGCAATTTTTAAGAACAAATATTTTCCATTTGTAAATAGTTTTTAACTAACAATTTCCTTTGAAGCAATAAAACTAGCAAAAATAGTTCATTTTGAATGCTTAATAAGTTTACTTTGAGTTTTATTTTTTATTTTGGTTCAACAGCAAATACCTGTAAAATGAGATTTTACCATCACAAAATAACCCTTAACAATAAGAAATATGCAAATGCCACAGCACTCTCAAAATTCTACTGGGATATTAAAACAGATAACTACACACCGGTAGTAAATTGGGATTTTGTCACCAAAATTACACCCTTTTCCAGCTGAGGAGAACAATGCAACCTGAGTTTGCTGGGAAAAGATTCATCCTCAAAAATATTAATTTAAATCTGCTTAATAAAAATGAACTCATGCTAGTTTGTACTCATAGAAACAAGTTTCTCTTAAAATATTTTAATTCTGGATAAATGTATTATCCAATTTTCACTCTCATATCCTATATTTTAGGTTACATATTGATTACTCTCCTTTAACCGTTTCAGTGTATTTTATCACCGTTTGTCAATAAATGCCTCTTTTTTGTTAAACTTTATACTAGCTTTTAATTTTTTGGGGCCACTTCCTACACCCTATTTTCTGTATTTACACCCCAATATTATATTTATCTTTAAATTTGAGCTGTGAATCTGTATGTAATTTAGCATTCCTCCCATGAGACCCAGTATGTTTTATAAAAATTATAAGTTATATTTTGTGCCTGATGAGTTGGTAAACAATGAAACTTAAGTTGCACCCCAAACGTAAGTATATGTATATTTATTACTATATATTTCTTAGCTCTAACCACATCAAGCACTATTATGTTTACAACTTAAAGTAAATATTTATTTGCTTACCTGTGTATACATGCTAGCGCACGCATATACAATTGCTAATATCTAGTTATTTGATTTACCCAACTCTATACCTATATATATTATAGATAGAAGAAAAGAACAAAACAGATAAACAGCTCAAATACATTTGAAAATGAATATTCAGAAAATTATAATTTAATTGTGATGTGTTCCTTTGTTTTATGTTGTATGCGGTTATACATGCAAAAAGAAACAGATGAAAGAAACAGACGTTAAGTATGTGTCTACCTGTCTGTGAAGTAGTATGTGTGTGTTACATTTATCAGAACTTTAAAATGTGGTTAAAATCTAACAGTACACAAATTCTCAAGCCAGCCTAATACAACAGTTACCATACTTACAGAGGTATTTCTGGATTTGTTTAGCTAAGAAAATGTGCAAGTGCTATACATGGACTGATATGCAATAAAAATGTCTCACCTGAATATTATTCACCTTATACTGATCCCAAAATGCAGATATGATAATGGCAATGAAGATAATGATGCTCATAAAAATAGCAGTAATGAAATAGATTCTCCTTAAGTAACTTTGATTCGCTTTCTTGTTCTCTTGCAATGAAAAATTAAAGAGACTACAAGCTAATGATAGAAAATATACAAAGGAAATAAATCCACTCCCTACTCTCCCCAAAAGATAGAATACAAAGGGAGATTAGTTAGGCCAGCCTGTTTTACCTAAATCTATTAGGATTTCTTTCCATAAATTTCTATTTGTGCTTGTTCTTATCATTCAGAAGATAATCCTCCCTTGAGGTTTGAAGATTTTGGATGTTAAGCATTGTAATTATCTTTTCTTTCCCATGTTAAAAAAAGAAAGAAATGAAGATTGATATGTGGGAGAAAGAGAAGACAAATTGATTAAGAAGAAAGAAAGTAAAAAAAAGAAAATATGTAAGGAAGAAATTATACTTAAAAAAGTTAGAAGCAAATGTATAAAACAAAAAGATGAAGAGGAAAGAAAGAAAGAAAAGGAGGAAGTAAAATACAGAAAACGTTTGGAAGAAAAAAATGAAAGACTAAATATGCTAAATGAAGGAAAGTGGGGGTAAGAAAAGAAGGAAAAGATTACATAAAAAGATAAATGAAGAAAAGAAAAACAAAGGAAGGAAGGAAAGAAAGAAAAGAGTAAATGAAAGAAAGAAGGAAGAAAAAAAAAGAGGTTAGGATAAATTTTCTCTTTGTTCTTGAATTCTTTTTTAGATTAAGAAAAAGTAAGAAGAGAGGATAAAAAAAGGAAAATGAAATTCATTTCGAAAGATGGCTATTAATAAAAGGAGATGAATAAAAAAGTAGATAAAGTAAAACAAATGGCAAAGATGGAAAAAATGAGGAAACAATGAATTTAATATTTGTGAAATGTGGAAATATATATTTACTTATTTTTGTATATTGAATAGATATAATGCTTCTTCTGATGTTTGGTGAGAAAAAGAATACTTAGCCTGTGCAAATGTGCAGATAATATATGTGCAATTTTATGTACTTATGCATATTGAACATGTTGAATGTGCATATCTATTTCTGTTGTGTAGTAAGGCAGCAATCATTTATTTAATTAACTATCACTGCTAACTATATTATGAAATATTTCATTTGTTTTTATGGATGGAAAAAAATAACCTATTTAATAAAGTAATTTTTCAGACTTCTAATTTGGACACATACACACAAATACATCAGTAGTAAGTTTGCAGTTAATAATGAAAAAAAAAATTTATACAACAAATATTTCTTTTTTAACATAAGCTCCTTCCTTGTCAATGCACTTAATCAGCAAAATTTTCATTTGATTTTGCATGTGTGATTTTATCTTAGAATAGTTCATATTTATGAAGTTTTACACATTGACTTTTGCTTGAAGCAAGTTATTAATTATTTTTCCATTTATTTATTTCAGAGATATGAAACAAGATTTTTTTTTCTTCTGTGCAGAATTAAATACATTCAATCCAATTTTTTACTTGATAAAGTTTATTTGATATAAAAATTATGGAATCATAATATGAAGTCACCTCGAAATTTCAAATATTTTATTATTGATTTATCTAACTAGTTACCTAGATGCAAAATCTAGTCACACTTTTTGTTAAATGTGTTAATGTTTGAGCAAATTTCAATATTAGCATTAAAGACTTAAAATATTTAATATTAATAATGAAAATTAACTAATCTTTATAGAATTAAAGATTTTACATTTATTAAAACTCCATAGAATCAACCAAATATATTATGAGCTTTTACTCTTAAAAGATATGCATAGAATTTTGCTACTTTACTTAATCTGTTTATAATGTTATTTATTGTAAATTGCATGATGTCATCCATGGAAATGGTATTCATAAATTCAAAACAATTTTTCATACTTATCTTGATAAAAAAAAGAATTATAGGCACAAAATGTAAATTAAATCAGTTAGTGTCAGTGAAATATTAAAAATGCTTTGTATCATGTAACTTTGCCTGTCAGTCTGATTATGATGTTAGTTTATATATGCTTTGCATGCATGGCTGTAGGCTAAAACAATCTGTTGCCAAATAATTTTATTCCAATATATCTCTGATAAAAAAACTAACAGCTGCCTTTTATGATAGAAAATTTAAACAATCATGTAATTACTTTTTAGGTAAAATTGTAAACTGTTAAATATTTTCTGTCCAGAAAATTTTTTTATTGTTATTCCTCGTTTCATATAAGTCAAATATATACAGGGTGATTGAAAAGTTAACTCTCTATTTTATGTATGAGTGGCCAGCCATGAGTCCTGACTTAACAACCTATGACCTTTTTCTTTGGAATTGGTTAAAGGAGCAAGTTTACTATACCAAACCAAGACTTTGGCAGAACTTGAAGGGCAAATACAAGAAGTTATGTCTTCCATACCACAAGAGTTCCTGGTGAAATCAGTTGACGTGATTCCTGGGCAGCTCGAGAAGCTAGTAACGAAATCTGGTGCCATATTGAATTACAAATAAAACCTTATGCTAAATGCTTTCTTCTCATTTACATTTCTTGTAAAAATTATAGTTAATTATAAGTATTTTAAAATGGGGAGTTTCTTTTCAATCACCCTGTATATTTCTGACATATATACTATAAATAGTTTTTATGTTAATATTCAAGTGAAAGTTGTATTGAAAAAATGCCTTTATAGTTCTAAAGAAAAAATATTACTTTCATGTGCAAATTATTTGGATAATAAAAGAATTAAAAACTCTCAGTAGTAGTCATGAATCATACGAGATTTCCTTTATCATTCAATAATTCATAAATTAAAAATTTGTTATCAGCTTAATGACAAAAAAAAAAAACATGTAAAAGGAAACAATCATTTGTAGTCAACCAAATAGGATTTTCTCAGAAGATATGCAAAGCTGAAAAATATTCCACTCATCCAATTCCAGTTTGTTCTTGCAGCTTGTCAGAGAAATTCCCATTATCATGGTCTTCTGTCAGTATAAGTAGCAAGATTGTATCCATCACCAGCTTGTTAGGCCTGTCACATAGTTTACAATACCTGGTATTCCCCAGTAGTGACACATCTGAGTACTGACCAGGCTTGAAATTTAAGTTAAAAAGGATTCCCCAGTAGTGATGTTATAGACAAGCGTATGGTTGCAAGAAAGAAATACGACAACAGCAGAAATAGATTTACGTGGTTTATTTCAACAGGAACGTGAGGGTTTGGGACAGCTACCTTGTGGTAAAGTTCATAAGCCGGTTTTCGGATCTAGGTCGATCTCTCATAGTAGTTCACACATGTTGACCGTGGTTGGTGCTCTCCTGCTGACAGCTGCTAAACGTGACCGGTCTCCTTTGTGGCCACCTGTTGAACTTCTCTGTGACCCCTTTTATAGCGTTTTTTTATGGCTTAACAGGCTCGAGAAACGAAGCGAGTATAATAAGGAGGGAAGCATTTTTATTGGATGAAAAATAGAGCACTTTAAATATTATTTTATTTTTCGACCGGAACACGTGTGTCGGAAACATTTGTGAAGAAAGATAATGGTCATTTTGTGACGGGGCTTTGTCCCGTTCACATCCGGTTCTCGCTCTTGAGTATTTGCCTGTAAATCAGCCGAGATATGTCTTATTTTATTTTATAACAAGGCTCCCCCAGATCTCGGTCTCATTTACAGTGAGTGTTATTCGTGTATATTTGGGTGATTAATTCATGATAAAGTCTCTGAAGCGTGTGGGAAGTTGTCCTCATGTTCTTCTTATTGGCATCTGTTTTGGTATGGGGTTATTTGCTGAGTTATGTGTCCCCGAGGGATGTAGAGGAGAATGATCCTGGTGACTGTTACATGGTGGAGGCACAGGGATTGTATTAGAAAGATGTGTTGGGCATGGAGCCAGTCGTCAGATATGTGCACGGTGAATCCAGATTGTATCACCATCATCGTTTTGCACCTGACACATCATATTGTTCGTTTTTATAATGGTGTAATTTCCTATCCAGGGCAGATGAAAGGATTGAGCTACAGTTGAGTGTGGCTGATGAAGTAAAACCTTGTCGCCTACTTGTATTGGGTCCTTGTATGTGAGGTGATTTAAGTTAGTCTCAAGTTTGTGGTCGGCTTCATCGTTTAAAAAGGGTGACGTGGTGGTGAACCTGCTTTAGCAGGGCATTAATTGCATTCCATATGCTCCAGGATCGTTGCTTGTGATTTCTTTTCTGTGTAGTGTAGGTAGGCCGATGTTGGGGTGACGACGTGTAATGGCATAATGCGGAGAGACACCGTGGCGCTGTTGGTCGTGGCATTCATAGACGAAACGACAGATTCTAAAATGTCTGTCCATTCACAGTTCCTGTCTTCGCATAACATATAAAAGTGCGTTCTTCATCGTGTGGTGTTGTGTCTCGATATTTCCCTGAGCTTTGTGGGCGCCAAGGACAGTGAAGTTCTTGCGTGATTGACATCTGGTTACAGAATTGTCGATAGACTTCTCCAGTGAAATGTGTGCCTCGATCAGAAGGATACTATCGTGGAATCTCTCTGTGTCGGGAAGAAATGGTACAATCCATCCGGCGGCGTCGATAGCAGATCTCGCGCATGGTATGGCTGTAAAATGTCGGCTGAAGCTATCCAAGATGGTTAGGATGTAGCGTTTTTCCTTTGATTTGGGCATTGTAACAAAGTCTATAAAGACGAGATCGAATGGTCTCTTTCCTCGTTTGCAGTGGCCAATGGGCCAGTGGGTACGTCTACTGTAGTTTCCTTGCACTTAGCACATGTGTCATAAGAATCGACATAGTTTTTTTGTCATGATTTTTTGAATTCCCACCAGTAGCTGGAAAGGAGTTTCGTGATATTTGGGTGACACCTGAGTGGTTGTTGCCCTCGTGTGCCTGGTAGAGGTATCTGGGTCGTAGTTTCTATGGTACAACCAATTTAGGAGAGTGTTTACTGTCTCTTATCATCAAACGGAGGTGCCTGGTTCTAGAAAAAATTGGTGGAAATGTTTTTTGAAAAGCGTGGCTCGGTGGTCGCCAGGATCGATATGAGGTTCACTTGGGGTGGGTGACTGAGGGCGCTGATGATTTTGCCATACTTTCGTCCTTCAGTTGTTCATCTGCGATGCCGAGGTGGTTGCAGATTCTCTCAGTGGGGATGGTGGTGGTGGAGTGATAGGCGAAAATGCGTTGGTGAAGTTGTAGGTGCAGGCGTTTTGTGGTGTGTGAGTTTTGGGAATGAGCTGTAAATTGTTAAACTCGCCAGGGTCTGAACCGCTTACCTCGAATGTCCTGCCTGCGGTGTAGGGTAATTCGGGTTTTCGTTTTCTTATGTCCGCAGCCTCTGCTGAGCATGTCAGCCCATACATTTGATTCGCTTTCAACATATTCAAAAGACGAATTTATAACATGAAATTTCTTCTTGTCATCATCGTATTTTGGCATTATTGAACTCGTTATCCAGATATGTTAGCGATCTGTGGTCAGTGAAGATGACGAAGGAAGCGGTATTGGAGGAAATAATCAAATTTCAATATTGCCCACTTTATTGCATATGCCTCTCTTTCTGTCGTGGACCAGTTCTGTTCTGTGGAGTTAATGTATGGGAAGCGACCGCTATGATATCTTTCTTCCTGTTGTCAGCTTCTTGCATTAAGATTGCTCCACATGCGATGTCACTGGCGTCCGGTGGTGAGTGTGAAAAATTTGGAGAAATCTGGAAATGAGATGATTGGGTGGTGAAGAGAGACGGTCCTTGATTTTTTGAAGGCTCTGTCGGCATTTTTGCATCCAGACAAACGGTTTATTAACCTTGTTGAGTTCGTGTATGGGACCCATAAGTTTTGAAAAACATATCTGACCTGATTTGTTCGTGAAGACGTGTCTCTAGGAATTGTCTGATCCACACTAAACAGCCGATAAGGCTTTGTAATTCTTTTTTGATGTTGGAGGTTTCATTTCCCTGATGGCACAAACGTATTCTGATCAGCTTTGAATCCTTCGCTGTTTACTGTCGTCCGAGGAATTTTGCCTCTGATAAAATTGGAAGGAACATTTATCAGGATTCAGCTTGAGTCCGAATTTTCGGAGGGCAGTAAAAAATTGTTAAAGGGAAAGTATGTACTCCCTAAATGTCCTAGTGTGGACCAGGTTGTCGTCGATATAGGAAGAAATGTTGTCACAGGGATGTGACCGGGCTAGGGCTTCTGCTATGCAACGGGAGAAGATTTGTCCGGCAATTTAAAAAAAAACACCAACGGTTGTATTGATAGCATTGGTCCTTCCATGTAAATGCTGTTTTTGTATCGGTCTCGCCTTTTTCGATCTCAATTTGCCAAAATATGGGCGTAGATCAAGGGTAGTAAAATATATATTGCCTTTGCCAATTTTGTTGAACAAGTGGTGCATCCTTGGCATTGGGTAAAGGGTCAAGATCGACTAAGACCTTGCTGAGAGTTCTTTAAAGTTAGCAACACAAAATCGATCCGTTTTTTTAAAACGGCAAATACAGGGCTATTGAAGCTTTTGGGGTCACTGCAGTTTTCAATGATACCTTCATCAGCCATACGCTTAATTTTGGTATCTCGCCTGCTTGCAAAGCCTGGGCTATCGGGTGTTGTTTCTGGCTCAAGCAGACTGGGCCGTTGGTTGGTATGCGGATGGGTCGGATGAATGTGCCTTTGCTGCTGCCGGTGCCGATAATGTCAGCGTAGCAAATGAGTAAGTTTGCAGTGGCCTCTAGTTCGGTGGTTTGCAGCGATAGTCCCGTGTTATGTTTTAGCCAGGTTAGCTTTTGATCCAGTGTCTGGATGTTGGGCTGTAGTTCCATAGTAGGCTGGCTTTGGATGATATCAGCTTGGGCGATATATGCTGGATCGTTGGTTGAGCGGCGACGGTGATATGATTGCGGCTGTGTGTGTTGTATATCCTGAGGAAAGTGCGTCTGAATTTATAGTCGCATTTTGGTTTGTCGATTAGATAGGAATCAAGTGTGTTGTGACATAGGATATTTTGGCCGATCTTTTTGGTGTGATTTGGGTAGTTACCAGCACGTTAACCTTTTTTGAATGTGGGTTAGTCTCGACTGCCGATGGTGATGTCGCAAGTCAGTTCGCCGAGGGAGGTGGTGCTGCCGTATTGATTCCTTTACTACGACGTCGGAGCGGGTCCTTGAGTTTCTTGGCTTCTCTGGGTAACTGAGATATTGGTATGATGCAGGTGGAGCATCCAGAGTCTAGCATTGTGACGCCAGAGAAGGTGATGTCCCTGAAGTTGAAAGTGGACTGGACGAGCGGTGAATGGTGAGCAAGTCCTTGAAAGTTGAAGGTGTGATGGCTGGACGTAGGGGCATGGCTAACGAGGCATCACATCTCGCCCTGCCTGAAGCGAAAATCCTGTTCCACATCATTTATGGCTTGTATATTATCATTTGTTGCGGCGATATGGGCCTGTGCCCGAAAATTTGCGAGGTGGGTGGCGATATATGTTTGCGTCCATGGTGGCAGGGGCGACCTCTGAGGTAGTTCTTCACTACAATATTTTCATGGTGTGCTGATGTTTTCTGCGTGTCGGATGGTGGCCATGTTCGGGAGGGTTGGTGATTTTTTCTGCTGTGGGTTTGGTTGCCTGCTGGGTTGGAGTGGCGGCGTTTCTTTGGTTTGACGCTGTGGTTTCTGTGTTAATACACAGTGTCGTGCGAAATTGTGTAGTTGGATTTTACACCGCGATCAAGGTATATTTGAGCTTCAGAGGCTATGCCAATGGCTGAATAGTGGTTGTCCATTGTCTTGAGGAGATGTGGGTAGAGATTTGAGTTCAAATTTTCACCTTTTCGCTCATTAGCATAGCGCCGATGATGAAATAAGTCCATCGACTGTTAAGTCTGTATTTTTGTCTTTTTGTATTTGTTTTTATGTGGACGGCTGCCTCTCTAAGGGCGTTTCGAGTCAACCCGAAGTCTGTTAATTTTTTGCCGTTCCAGGTCCCAGGCTTGACTGAGGTGTTGGAAGTTGGTCATCTGGCTTCCATTGGGCTCCTAATAAGTATTCCTTCAGTTGTTCAAGGTGGATATGTCCTTTTTGAGTCAACCATTTGCTGAAAAGATACTTTGTCCAGTAAATCTTTAGCAACTTGACGAATTTGCTTTCCAGGCTGGGATAGGTGCTGAGTTCTGGCGTGATGTTTTTTAATATGTATGCTTTGTTTAGGGCCGTGATGAATCGGTTCAGTCGTGTCCAGGGTGAAAAGTTTTCTCTAGCTTCAATATGTAAATGAGATAGTTTGTTGGAAGATCATTAAGCTGTAATCGCCATTTAAAATTTTGAGCGGTGGGAGGTGTTGAAGCAGTTGATTTTAGGGCAGTCAACATTTCGTTTATGTCGGCTTGAATTTCCTGTATCTCATTGGCTTCGGAAGGCTGTGTTGGTCCCGTTTTTCAAGTTGAATAGTAGTGTTTTTCTGTTCCTTGATTAGAGTAAAAAAGTTCGGGTTCAAGTGAAGCTCGTGTAGTCGGGTTATATTTCTCTTGCTGTACGCTTCTGACACCAGTGTTATAGACAAGCGTATGGTTGCAAGAAAGAAACAGGACAACAGCAGAAATAGATTTCGTGGTTTATTTCAACAGGAACGTGAGGGTTTGGGACCTACCTTGTGGTAAAGTTCATAAGCCGGTTTCGGATCTGGTCGATCTCTCATAGTAGTTCACACATGTTGACCGTGGTTGGTGCTCTCCTGCTGACAGCTGCTGAACGTGACCGGTCTCCTTTTTGGCCACCTGTTGAACTTCCCTGTGACCACTTTTATAGTTTTTTTTAAGCTTAACAGGCTCGAGAAACGAAGCGAGTATAATAAGGAGGGAAGCATTTTTATTGGATGAAAAATAGAGCACTTTAAATATTATTTTATTTTTCGACCGGAACACGTGTGTCGGAAACATTTGTGAAGAAAGATAATGGTCATTTTGTGACGGGGCTTTGTCCCGTTCACATCTGGTTCTCGCTCTTGAGTATTTGCCTGTAAATCAGCTGAGATATGTCTTATTTTACAACAGTGACACATCTGATTACTGACCAGGCTTGAAATTTAAGTTAAAAAGGCTAAGTTAAAATTTTTTTGAGTTGCTTCACACATTTGTCTGTACTGAGTTGATTAGAATTCTTGGACCTGGTCATACATCATTAAGACATAAGCTAATATGAAAATTATCATTTTCTATGAATTTTCAGAAGTAATAGTTTTAAGATGTAAGAATGATTTATTTTATAAGCAAATTTGAATATAGATAAAAGAATGAAAGAGATTTCTTAAAGTAAATGTTTTTCAATAAATCAAGTTTAATTTTCAAATTTATTTTTCTGCTCATTCAAAACTCAGTTGATGTTTCTGCTAAATGTTGCTTTTGTAATAATTGTTTTTTAATCATTTCACCCCAAGCAAAGCAATGAAACACACTAGGATGCAAGGGGGGGGGATACTGAAAGTGAAAGAAGCAGAGAGAGAGGACAATAAAAGAACAAGTTTTAAGGAGACAGAAGATGATGATTGACATTGCATCTAAAATTGGGGGAAAACAGGCAGCCAGCCAAAAGAAAGTTCCATAAGTGAGTAGTGTGTTAGAAGAAACAATTATTGAACTTTTGGTTATAATTAGCAATTTCAATTGTAAAATGATGAAACCTAGTAGATTTATCTAATACTGTGCTTAAATTTGTCAAGTCAAAGTAATTGCCAATTGATTCAAACTTTATTTCTAATTGTATTAGTTTTTAGAATGGTGCAAATATAAAATTATTCTTGCAAATAAATAATCTAATAAATAAATGGTATTTAATATTTTTGTCGCAAATTCTCAAGAACAAAATAATAATATATAAATTCACTTTCATCATGTTTAGGTTTTATTATAATTCTAATTGTTGCTTTTTAAAACAATAAACATTGCCAAAGAGTGAAGGTAGTTAAAAAAGTGGTTTCATGGGAAAAACTGTCTTTTTGACACTCCATCTTATTGCAGGCATGTTTATCAATGTTTGTCAAACCTTCTTTATACTTAATATCTTCTTCATTGTCACTTAAATAGGAAAAGTTTTTGGTTATATTATGACTTGTTGAAAGATTCTGGACTGAACTATTTCCCCAAATCTGACAAAATGACCAAAGATCAGATTTTTTTTTTTTTTAATCCATTCTTGGTTGGACTGAGAACTTTTCAGCAATCTTTTGTATAGCAATACAACTTACTATATAAATAGTGTATGGTCTGTCCTTAGCTAAAAGTACATCTTGATTAGGGGTTTCCATTTAAATGCATTGTGTTTAAGTGTGATTTATAGCATACTAAGAACTGAACCATAGACCTTGTCTTTTGTCCATTGATCAAACAATAAATTTATCTCATGGAATCACCATGAAGTAATCATTACTTTGGCATAAAAAGAAAGTTATTACCAATTTTTAGATGTGCCTAATTAAAAAGTGTCTAAGTTATTTTAGCTCAGCATGGCTTTCATATTACTTGGATTTGTATTTTTATATGCAAATCAGGAACAGTATCTCTAAAAGCACAAAAGAATTGTTAGAGAATATGCCAG
>CAHIKZ030003140.1:0-135962 GCA_903632075.3 Acanthosepion pharaonis
ACTAATGAATTTTTAAAGTTGTATCATATATCTTGTATACAGAATACATAAACATACTTATATTCTGTACATACATCTTTAAAAATGAATTTTTTTTATAAATGCTGTCAGTTTCTTTCCTCAGCAATTTTCTAAGCTTCATAGTTTTTTTCATACAATCTGAAAATGTTATCTAATATTTACCATGAAATAAAATGCAATTTGAAAATGAAAAATAAATCATTTCATGAGCATTATTAAAAATGAGAAAAAGATAAGTAAACTGTTTTTGTTTCACTCCCCCACAAATAAATATAATGCAGGAAAAATTTAGAAAATTGGGCATAGAAATCTGTAGTAAATTGATAATGGAAATGTGACAACACAAATTAAATCTAAAAATAAATGTGTATGCATTTTGCAACAAACTACATATGTATGAATTTATACATGTAAATGACTATAGGAAAGTTTTCCTATTGTCTTTTACATTTATAAATATTGTCTTTTTCTACAGGTTAACTCTGAGAAATTTTTCATATATATTAATATAAATATATCTCCCACCTCCCTACACACACACACACACACACACACAGGGTGGTTACCTTAGCTTTAACTTTGTGTGCATTTTGCAAAGTAAGTTGTTTCTCCCCAGCAGCTGGAACAAGAATGTCACATTCCTCAAACAAGATAGACTCTCCAGTATAAGCTTGTGCCTCAGGGAATCCAACAATAGTGCCATGTTCCTATCAAAAGACATTAATATAAATAAAGGTTTCTAGTAAACTAATATCAAATTATTCTCCTTTAACATAAAATTGAAAATAACAAAAATCATTTTAAAAACTTTAATAATAAGACACTAAAAGCATCATGTATAGTTTACCAACACAAATACATTTTTTTAATGAGTTTTAGTATCTAAGAAGGATTAAAAATACATACTTATTCTTGTACAGAAAGAGCTGACTAATGAATATATTCATAGAGTTAACAAAAAAAAAAAACAACACTGACCAATTTGTAGTCCTCCAGTTTTCGAGGATCAATTCCTTTGGGGTTATAGATAGCTCCATCAATTTCCATAATACCAATACATTTGGCTCCTGCTCTGTGTAAATACCTCATTGTATGCAGACCGACATTACCAAAACCCTGGAAAAAAAAAATAAACAAGAAATTGATTAAAGAAAATGATAACCAGCACAAATTTACACCAGACAATTTGATCCTGTCAAAACGGAACAGTAGTTTTTGTAGACCATCTCTGCATTATTTAAAAGATCAGATGAAACATAAAACCAATATTATTTCTGCTCATCAGTCAAGATTTGAGGACCATAAGAAACCATAAGAAATACAGGAATCCCTCTATTAATGCAGATTCAATTAATGTGTTTTCAATTAGTGTGCTAAAATTTTTCTATGCCAAAATTTGATTACTGCATACATGATGCACAATCAGTGAAGTAAAACATTCTTCAATTTAACCATAATAATTGAAAACTGATATTTTTATAGTTACTAATTAAAAATATTCTAAAAATGTTTTAAAAATGGAAAATAGGAAACTATTTTGTTTGCCAAATATTATGTTATTTAAGTAATTACAGCAGTGTTAAAAAACAAAAATGGACAGTTATAAATAGATGAATTTTATAATATAAGTCAATCATAAAAATACATTTTTGAATATTTGTTTTATTTTGAAGGTCTTAAAGGAAAAAAATGATGTAGAATTAATTAGATACAGAAATTTACATTTATAAAAAAAATATCAAAATATAAAAGATGTATGCATTTACTATGGAAAGATTATAAATAAAATTTTTAGGTTAAAATACTAATGATTATGATATGTTTGGAAAATTTGAAGGGACAATTTCTCATTACCGTCAATCATATGAAGAACAGAAGAAAAGTATGCACCAAACCACTCTAAATAAAATTTTCATAAAAAATCAAATTAATAAACATTTAATTCATAGCATTTTTATTGTATCTTCTTATATGTACCTATATTTTAATTAAAAATTACACAAATTAGAAATTAATTGTGGATGAAATTAAAATTTGAGGTATAAATTACATCATGTTTTATAAGTTATTATATTTGATTAATGTGTTTTTGATTAGTGTATATCTTTTAATGTACACATTAGCTGTACTAATACAGGGATTCCGGTATTTCTCATTTCCAAATCCTGTTATAATCTGCTATTCATATTCAGTTCTTCTGTTATCAGTCATATACTTAATCTTCAAACTGAACACCAAGGTTCACCCACAATCCACATCTGTTTTTTGTTTTTGGCTGCCTACTTCTTGCATCATTGTGTACACCATCTTTCTCTTCCTTGAACCACTTGTGCCACTCAAAAGAAACTATTTCTTTATAGCATGTTTACTATGAGCCATTTTTAATAGCTAACATTTCACCAATACATGAATTTTCCCTATAGGTCTTGAAACACATTTAACTAGGTTTTAATTTTTCAAATACAAGCACAGCTTTGAGGTTCTTGGCTTTTACACCCCTCAATTATATGGCAGATGGTTAGGATTCGGCCAACTGTTGATCTGTTTTGTCAGAAACCATTTTGGTTTTTGTGGAAGATTTTGTCCAGATCAGGGCAGATGTGATTCAATAAGAGCAGGTTGTAGATTTTGGAGGCTATTGTGGTGACTGTTATCGCTTGATAGTTTGTTGTTTGTTTTAGAAAGAGGAGTATACAACCTTCTGTTCAGAGCTCAATGGGGTCTGATTGATAAACTTTATTGCAAAATGTGAGTAACTCATTGTCATCTGTCAACCAGACCTCAGCAAGGATGTTAATAAGTCCACAAGCCTTTCCACACTTTATTTGCTTCTTTGCGGCTTTATTGAAGATTCCTTTCTTGATGTTGAGTGCTTGTTCGATTATTCTTTGCATGGATTTCTCTGTAATTGTGAGAGGCTTGCCAAGCAGGTATTCAGAGTACTTTTTCTATTTGCTAATCCTTTCATTTTGATAAATTGCTTTTAGCTTGGCTTTGCTACAGCTTTTTCAGCCACTGATTTTATTGACTGTTTTCGATGCAGTTGCTGATTGCTTGTTTACAGATGCATTTGCAATAATATTGATTTTGGCTAGTATGAATGCTGTTTGTTCCGAGTCATATGTTTCTTTGAGAGCAACTTGAGCAGTTTGATGGATATATCCATTTTCTCTCATTGGATATGCATTTTTGTTCTGTGCAGCTTTTTTTTCAAATCTGTTCATTTCTTGATTACCTTTTAGTTTCCTATAGAGTTCAGTATCGAACTTTTGGTTTGGGATTATTTTATCTGCTGCCTGTGCATATGCTTGTTCAGAGTTTTTATATGCTGAATTTGCAGTGTTCTTGTCCGGAAGATCATTGAAATGGTTTGTAAGAGAATTATATAGGAATAAATTGTTGCTGCAACACATGAGTTTGAACATAGATTGCCATTGAGCAAACACAGGCAATCCCATTATTGAATTAAGTAGACCATGTGACCATAGAGGAAATGCATATATGTAGGAAATAGATGACAACTAACGATCATTATTTCTAGTCTATAATATACGGATTGCATTTCTATTCTATCTTCTGTTACGATACGGACCACTATTATCTACTCTATTCACTATATTATTTCTCTATTCAGATCACTATATGAGTTACTTGTTGAGTGAGTATTATCAAGCAAGTACTATTAGTGCAAGTGATATTCATACTGACACCAGTATTGTTCAACGGAGTAGTATAGTTGTATCTGCAATTACAAAGTCTCTACTACAACGAGCATTACGAAAGTGACAACAGGTATTCGTTGACATCACAAAAAAGAGAAACCTTGAACTGGTTGGTGATGTCAGTGTTACTGGGGTTTTTTGCTGTTTTGGGCTTGTTGGCTTTGAGACTAAGCTGAATGGCGGCAGTGACAATGTGATGGTCTGAGCTCACTGTACTGAAGGAGTTGAAAGGTTCACAATTTACTGCACTGTTGATTCATATTTTATTGATGACAATTGTTATGATGAGCATTCCTCTATGCTACTAGTATCTCTTCTTGCTTATGGAACTCTCTTCCTGCTTCTTGCTTTCCTGTCAACTGTGATCTTCAAAAATTTAAATGCAATGTCAATTGTTATCTTTTCTCCTTGAATCCTGTTCTTTTATTGCCCTTGTCAACGTTTTCTCAGTTTCTTTTATTCAGTAACTGCTTGCATTCAAGCATTTTTTATCACCATGCTTGGGGTGAAATGATAAAAAAAAAAATAAAACATGAAATAAAAGACTTAAAGTTAATGGCTGTTTTATATTCTATAGTTTTTATGCCATGGCAAATTTGAAATGCATTAAGAACAAAAAGACTAAATACACACACACACATACAAATGAAATCAATGCTAGTTATTTACACAGATTATGGTGATGCTTATAAATTAAAAGACAACAATTTCTATGAATGAAATGAGAAATACATTTTTATGACAAACTAACAGTTGTTAGCTTACCTGAATAATGAAAGTTTTGTCACCCAGACCTGGTGTACAACCAATCATACTCATATAGGAAGCATCTTCTGTGAAATTTTGGATGCCATGAAAAACACCCTAAAAAGAAAAATACTATCTTTAGATATATATTAATAAATAAGGTTTTCAGTACATCAATTTATAAAAGATCTGAAATGTACAAAGCCATTTTCTTAAGGCAAACTTATGGAAGAAAATGTTGCAAAGCAAAGAAAAATGATATAAACTTAGCTGAATTGTATATCAGGATCTTTATACATCTATTTTTATATAAGGAATGATTGATCATATAATCTTTGAAAGTTCAAATTATCTTCAGACAAACAAGACCATTATCAAAGATTTGATAAACACCATTAAAAAAGTTTAAAGTATAAAAAAGTGATTATTTTTTAAAAATTATGTAATTAAATAAAAATGTGTAATTGATGCCACAATCTCTCTTGTTTTACGTTTTAAGATTATTTAAAATTGTGACACTAGTAGTATGAAATTAGGATTAAAAGGGTTCATGTTAAAACACTGTATAGGATTTGGAGAATTGGAAGGGCTGAAAAAAAAAAAAAAAAAAAAAATAGGAATAAAGATTTTTTTTTCTTTCTGATAACCAGGAATGCAGAATGGAATAGGAATGTAAGCTGAAAGACAAATGGAATTGTTAGAATTTGCAAAGCCGGTAATGTAAACAATGTGGAGTGTCATTTTGTAAACATGCAAAATGGACAGAAAATTAGATGGGTCATATTGGAAAATTGAAAACAAAGGAAAATCTTTGACATCAAGGACATAGAAATAATTTATAAAAAAAAAAAAAAATTATTGTTTTGAATAAGTAGCCAATCATGGAAATAGAAAGGAATGATAAACAATCGGGAAATAGAAAGGAATGATAAACAAAGTCTGTTGTCAAAGAATGTATTGTTTTGAATAACTGACCACTTTAGAAGGTTAGTGTCATTTCTTCAAACTTGGAGAAAATTAATAGATATGAATATTGATGTGTCATGAGATGTGGTGGGAGTTGGGCGAAATACATATAAACAGAGCGCTTAAGTGACCCAACAGTTGGAGTGAGAGACAGCAAAAGATGCAGACAAGATGAGACAGCAGCAGACAAAAGAACTGCTGAAACACACATGATCTGCTGTAAAGAGAATTCCCAACTGACCTCTTTTCTTTGTTTCTCCAAGTTTTAGAAGAAAAAGACAAAATGTCATGATAGAGAGTTTAACAGGAAGGGTTAATTTTGTTGTATCAAAAACTATATAAACTAATTGAAAATTAACCCAGTGACCTTCTTTGTTATCTTGTTATGTTATTCTCACCAGTGGAAGCATTCTTTGTCCATTTCTAGCATGGTTTCACCATGGTCCAATCAAGCATTCAAGTACAGACAAAATTTGATCTTCACTGTTCTGTGATCAAGGAACATGTGTTACAGAAGCAAATGAAGGAATGAAGTGAAAAGCAGATAATTATCAGTTTACCAGCAGCAGTACTGACCAGTGTGGGAACAACCTGGTTGTGTTATGAAATGTGCATATTGTTACTTTTCAACTGATGTTACTTCAGAAGAGATATTTTTAATTTTTACAAATAGTTGCTTAAAAGCACGACATAATAATTGGAAAAAGAATTCATCAAAGCTTAAGAAAAACTATTCTATATTCTTTTTAAATATACATAAATTTGATAAAAATTCATAAAGTTATGTTGTGTACTTCTAAAGAATCAGCCATGAAATTTTAAAAAGCTATTGCTTCATTGCAGTGAGAAGAGAGAACTTAGCAGACATAACTCTATGGAATAACAAGAGAGATATATAATTTAGGGATAAAAAAATAACTCCTACATCCTAGTCATGGACCCTGGGAAATGCCAAAGTAGCAGATTGCTTGGCATGGTTGGGCATTTGTTGACCCTGGGCTGCTACGGTAGTCATAAAAGCCAGTCAAGAACCTTGTAATACTAGGCCATTTGGGCTAGTGTCAATCCCTAAAAGATTTGGGTTTTGGAAGTCCAATACAGCTTTATTGTTTAAGACAGCCTGTCTCAGCCAAATTATGAGATGTGAAGTGAAGTGTGTGGGCATACACAAATCATCATCCATCCTAAACAAAATCATGTGAATGTCCCATCTGAACCCTGCATTATGCTTTCCACCTCTATTTCTTCAAGTCCAATGTCGATGTCTCCACAGACGGTGGGAGAAGGCTTAGTACACTGGAAACTTCTAGCTTGTGAAATTGCCAATGATATTTGTTTTCTCCATGAAATAGCAATGACATGGGATTTGGGCAGCTGTGTACATGTCAGAGTTGGACTATTCAGGAGCACCACAGCCCTCCCTGTACAGGGAAGCCCTTAGAAAAGGTGGGGTAAACATCAACTACTGCTTTTTTTGTCTGGCTGGTTTACTGCGACTGGCAGACATCCATCTCTGTAGTAAAAGATCTCTATCTCAAACTGTAACTAGATCTTGATGTAGTTGCTCTGAGCAAAAATCATTTCCCCTGGAGGTGGTGTGAAGGAAGTTGTCTACATGTTCTTCTGGGAAGGAAAAATGCCAATGAACCTCACATCCATGGTGTCAGTTTTGCTATCAAAACTGACCTGGTCAAGAAACACAACCCGACCCCAGTGTAAACAAGTAAACATCTGATGTCTATTCAAATACTGCTTCTCAACAAGATCTATTTGACTGATCTCAGTCTATGCTCCAATTCTAGACTCAGATGATGAAATTAAAAATGCCTTCTATGACTCAACACTAACATTCAAGCTATTCCATGAAACCATAAACTCTTTGGCAACTTCAACACCTGAATCGGTCGCAATCAACATTTCTGGCAAGGTATCCTCAGCAAACAGAGGATTGGAAACTGCAATGGCAACAGACTTCTCTTTGGATTGTGTAGAAAACAACCTGACAGTTACAAACACCCTCTTCCAGCCCAACAAAAAACAACCTGGCAACACCCGATATGAAAACACTGGCATGTTCTGGATTACATGTTCACAATGATCCAAGACAAAACAGATGTGAGGATCATCAGGTCCTTACCAGGCGCTAATGATTGCTGGACTGATCATCTCAACTTTTTTATCCGTCCATGATTTGGCATCCCAATAAAGCACAAATCAAAATGTGACTGTTGCTAACTGAAGAACCTAGGAACATACCAAGAAGCAGTAGACCAATATCTGAGGGAAACTTCCCTGAATGATTGAAACACATGATGCTATAACTTCTGCTGCAAGATGATATCATCAGCTACTCAAAGTGCCAGAACCAAGACTGGTTCATTGAAAACATCTGATCAACAAGAAAATAGTAGTGCATATTACTTTTGAAAACCATCAGATGAGAAGCAATAAGAAACACCTCAAACAAGAAACATAAATGTGCCACAGGTCCCTCAGAGAGATCCTGAGCATCTGATGACAAGCAAAGACCACTGAACGTCAGGGATATGCAAATCAAGGAGACATGACTCAATATTCTGCAGGAACCAAGGAGATTTTCAGCCCCATCATGTTGTCTAGTGGTGTCTAGAAAGCATCTGATGGCCAAACCCTCACCATAGAAGAGATCATGCATTGTTCAAGAGAACATTTCTATCTCTATGATCACTATGATCACTCTCAAACCACAGAAGACTGCTTGAGAAACCCTCTACAGTGATCTGTCAAACTCTCTTCATCATTCCAGGAATTCATGAAAGCCATTAAATGAATGAAACCTGGAAGAGCTCCCAGTTCAGACAACATCCCCTGAAGCTTTTCACACGTGTTTGAGAACCAAGACGTTCTACCTGATACTGCGAATATGGAGACCAAGACCATCCCAGATGGCTTCAAAAATGCAAACATCATTCCATCTTCAAGAAAGGAAACAGGTAGTGTATGAAAACTACTGCTCTGCATTGTCAGCAAGATTTTTGCCAGGATTCTTCTGGATCGTTTGCTGCATATTGTGGAAGAAGTCCTCCCAGTGTGGCTTTTGACATGATCTTTTGCACACAGTAACTCCAGGAAAAAGCTCAAGAACAGTAGCCACCACTCATCTTTTGGGACCTTCACTAAGTCTTCAACAATGTTTACCTGACCAGTGATGTGGTTTGTACTTCAGTATCGCACTCCATGTAGGACACGTCTGTATGCATTATACATTCATTATTTCCCATCCCTGGAGGCCTAAAACAAGGCTGCATTCTAGTTGCAAAACTGTTCTCCATATACCTGGTGGTGATGCTCAATGAGATTCCATGCAACTCTCCTGGTATTGACATCTGCTATTGTCTGGATGTAAGATTCTTTAACATTGTGCATCAGAGATCAAAAACTAACATCAAAAAGCAGAATTAAGGAACCCCAGTATGTAGATGGCAATGCCACTTTATCTCCCTTGTTGCTAACCTCCACTGCCATTCAGCTTGTCTCTGAAGCCTATTGCTTTGGGCTGAAAGCAAGGCCACACACTTTTTGTAGCAGCCACTGGGGGCAAGTTTCACATAACAAATTCATTCTGAAAGGAAATTCTCACAGATTTATTTTAGTTGAAGTTCCGTATTTTATCATAAATTATACTTGAATTAGCATAAGTTTGTGAGTATACTGTAGTGTAAAAATTCAAATCTGAATTTTATTGAGCTCTATTTTTTCCCAATTATTAATTTTATTGAACTACTATATTACTCAGTTTTAATTTTTTTAAACAACTGTTATCTGTTTTGCAATTTTTGTTGGATTGAAATTAGAAGATAGCAAATAATTTTTACAAACTTTTTTCATAACAGCAATATATATTTAAGAAATATTGTTTGAAAGTTTAAAAATAATATGCTTTTTCAACTAACCATCTGCTGCATTTTAAAATCACTGAATCTTTATTAACAACTATTTTAATATCTCACATCTGCTATTCTGTTTGATATATTCAGATAAACTTTGGCATACTTTTGTATGAACATTTTTCTTTACAATAACAATGTGTCCATTGAATGAAGATTGTTTTAATAAAACACTTTTGAACCTTTTCCCAAAATATCTTTTAGCATTCAAAAAAATTGTTCTTATAATTTCAGATGATAAAATCATCATGAGCATTCTTGATTATTTAGAATATATATTGAAGTTACACACGTAGTAAACATTGAAAAATAAAATTTAAAAATGCTCACTAACCACTGTTTTGATTTATAAAACTTAAATTCTTTTAATTTGGGGAAACTTTAGAATTTTGTTAAAAACTTTTTTTTGAGTGCTACTGTTGAATATTATCTCAAAATGGTCAAAAGATGTTGTGTGACAGCCTGTCAAGGCAATTATAATGAGTAAATTAAGGTCCAGGTGTTTCATCTCCTAAAAGATCAAGATGAGAGAGAAAGATGGTTAATGGTAAGACCAAGAGATAACACCCCTAACCACCCAGACACTGTGAAAGGCATTTTCCACGTGGTTATGAAACTGTTCAGGGAAAGGCATGGCTCAAAAATCTTCCATGAATATCCAGTAATTTGCCATCAAGTGTGATACTGAGTCCTTTACCAAAACAAGACAAAAAAAAAAAAGTTCCACTTTTGTGCAAAGTAGGCATGTTTCTTAAAAAAAGATACAATTGAGAATTTTATAAATTTGTGTGCTGATATTGGCCATCATGATTTTGTGCCAGCAGTTACTGGTTACAAACCTAACAATCAACAGTTCATCCAGTCTTCTCATTTTTTCACTGGAGGTATTTCAATTTCTTTTTTTATTAAAACTTTTGAAAACTTGATGTTTGAATGTTACTATGCAGGCACACATTTGCTCTCAAATTGAGGAAGTAATTCATTACCTTGGTAACTTAAATTGAATGAAAGAAACAGGCTTTAAGACAACATATTGAAGTTATGTCACCATGAATGGTTGGCAGAAATGTTTATGAGTCAGAAATTCTTTTCTGGGCATTTGAATATTTTGCTACATATTGGTCTCTTTATAACAGAATTTGAAATTATTACAAATTACCTAGTGTGAAAGCATTAGTGGATATGACATCAAAACTTTCAACGGTAGATGATCTGAATTTTTTTTGTAAAAGATATTTATGGAAGTGCCAAGACAAATGATCCAATGGACAGAGTGGTATCAGATTGAAATGATGGAAATTTGACATTTCTTGCAAATTTTGGAAGTATGACAAAACAAATGAGGGGAAAGCAAGGTAAGAGAATAAAATCCTTCACAGGAGACACTAGTATGGATATCGAGCATAAATATAATTTAATTGATATTTGCAGATATTTACTTGAGAGTGGGTTCAATTTTGCCATTCTTGGAGAATTTACCATAGACTTTCTTGAAACTGAATTTGGTAAATTGAGACAAGGTTCTGGCAGTACTTATTTTATTACAGTACAAAATATTATTCAGAAATTTCATATTCAAAAAACAAAATTACTTCTTTGGTCAAAAGTTGAGTATAACCATGATCCAGGCTATAATTTCTCAAAATGTGGCTATATGTTGGATGAATTGGCATACCAAACATTTGATCACCTACCATGCCTAGTTTTGTGAGGTATGGTGGCCATTAATAATTAAGTATAACTCAATTCAATGTTAAAATAAAACAGTATTTAATTACAACCACAAATAAATACTTAACAAGAACAAAGAAGTAAAAGTCAACCAAAGATAATTAACAATTTCAGTGAATACCTTGTTAGTAGCCTCAAAATCCAAATCATTGATGCACAATAATTCATACTAATTTGACTGGATAGTTCCACTCAATAATCACTCCAGTCAGTAGCCTGACACTGCTATTTATACACCTGGTGGAAAACATATATTTATAAGTCCAGAGTGTCATGCTCGAACCTCAGTGTTAGTAGTCACACATTTTCTCCCTATATGACATCTAGAAACTGGTATCCCCAAAGATATTAAAATGTCACTTTTTATATAGCAGGATATATCACAAGAATAGGTCCTCTTGCAGAGGAGGAAATATTCAATCATACTGCTTTTTATTATGGAAGTATGGAAGTTTTTTGAAAGAAATTGTGATGATTTAAAAATTCCACTGGATACAACATTTCGGTTATTGTAACTTATTGCTTTGAACACTGTCCATTTTACAGGATAAACTATGGATTTTTAACTAAACCTACTATTTAATCTATAGACATTGTATTATCTCATTTTGTCTTCCATTTCAGTGAATCTGTTAATTTTTTCAAATTCCATCTTCCATTTCAGTGAATTTGTTTGCTTAGTTTAATTGACTACAAGACCACACTAGAGATTAGAACTTTGTTTTTGGATTATTTTATGATATGAAATGAAGACTATAGCCAAAATGTGTTGAAAACAATCAAAATGAGGACAATTTATATTTTTGGTTCATAAAGCACATATCACATTTGAACAATTTATGTTTCTGTGCTTGACATTATTAACTAGTGCAGAGCCTGTTTTTTGGGGGGGATTTTTTTTAAATCACAATAATCTTTTGACAAAAGTACAAATTCTTTAAAAAAAAACTTCCACATGGAAATAAAAATCACTCATTGAAATATTATGCATTTGCATTTTTTTTATTCAAAGTTACCAGTCTCTTCATTTATAAGAATTCATCAATAATTGTCAAATTTACCAATTAGCACATTGTAGTTCTTGTTTTGGTATTTAAAACACATAAAAAAAATCAAACTAATATCACAGGGGAATTTTCCAACTGCTATATTGATTATCTAAGAAAATTCACATTGCCCCCAGTAAGAGACCCCAGCTTCTCTTTCACTCTGTGTAACCCCTGCATACTAGTGGCATTACCATCTTGCTTGGAGTGAAATAATAAAAATAAAATAAATAGTAATTACAAAAGGATTTCAATTCAAGTAATTCCAGGTAAAAAAAGAAAAAAGGTCAGTTTCTCTACTTGTTAACCTGGGCTGATATGAAAGAAAACATTACTCTGGCAACAGTGAAAATTTTGGAAATTGCTTTGCAAAGATCAAATGACTGAGCAGAAAGGAATCAAGAAATAGATGCAAGTTAGACAGAAATATATCTTTTTATAGCTAGCAAAATCCAAATGGAATTTGAAATTCTTTTTTTTTAAAAGAAACCACTTAAATTCAAGAAGATATTTTAGAAAACAGAAATAAGAAATGGGAAAACTTACACGCCCAGTAGCAGATGTTCTACCATGAATACCACCTTGAGTAATTGGTTTACCAGTGACACAAGCATTAGCATTAATATCATAATGACCTACAAAAAAAATTCATAATAGAAAGACAAATGATGCTTCCTAGACATCACACACAAACCTTTAATTAACAACATAGAAAATAAGATGTGAGCTAATGAAAATGTAAGCCAATTGACACAAGTATGATGGCATGATTTGTGAATTTTTATTGGTGAACATAATTGAAGGGAGATAATACATAACTAGGAGTTATACAAATGGCAGTGGAGATGATGGGGCAAAATGGAAAAGCAGTTTTAAGTGGCAACACATTTCACCGATATCTTTTAGGTTCAATGTAGGATATCAATTGATTTTATTTATTTATTTTTTTTACATTTCAAACATGTATCCTCCACTTTTCTATAGATGTCTGTTGTATTTTGTAATATCATTGAATCTAGTTCTAAACATGACATTTGGTATGTTCTTGGGATTGCCTTTATACCAAACCCATGATTTTCTGTTGATACACTCCCATCTCAGGTCATATAGAATTCTAAGTTTTGTCCTGATTAATGTTTCCCACAAGTAATTAATCTTTATGATAGATCTATGATAAAAAAAACTAGATTAGCATAAAATAAAGCAGTGCTGAAAACTTTCTAACTTGACTGACATCCCAAAATCTGACCAAGCATCCAATATTTTTTTTAAAGAGCTTCTTGACTGGGCCAATAACCTTTCAGCCCTCTATTGTATGTGTTGAAAGAACCTATTTCTTTCAACTTAATTCTTCAATGTTGCTCTCTATCTATTAATCTAACTTCATTTCATGAAAGTTAATGTGCCTTTGCCCATGCCTGGTCAGCGATACATGATTTTAAAGCCTGCATAGATTACAGCTTTTAAATGTTCCTTAAGTCTTATACAGCACAAACAACATGCTTCTGAGTTTTTAAATATATTGACAGGAATAAGGTAGAGCTAGGAGATCAGAATTGCCTTTAGTAAGGGTGAACTTACTGGAGGCATGGGCATTTTGACATGGTGTAACAAAAAAATTGTCTTTGCCAATCAATTACAACTGAATAAGATTCTGATCCTCATATAGACCCCATTTTATAGAAACACCACATCTAAGCTATGCTTAGAAAAAAAAAATAAATAAAAAAATAAAATCACCATATACTATGAGGACATGGTCCACAGAACTACACCAATGAGATCATTCATCTGGCTGAGATATGTAAATGGTACCTCTGGCCTCACCAGGAAAATGTAAGAGTAGTGTTTTATCATCTGAGCTATAAGAACCTCAATGCAGTTTACACTGGATAAAAAAAAAAAAAAAAAAAAAAAAAAAAAAATGGTAGACTGAGCTTTCTTGGATGTACTAATAACCCAAACAAAATATAGGTTCAGGACTTCCATATACCATAAGCTGATATTAACTGGATATTATTAAAGCTGTGATTTCAATCACCTATAAAGTATGACAACCATCTGTTGCTTATAACACCAAACAAAACAAATGGGTGGTGACCAACACAAAAAAAGCAGATGACTATCAACAGGAGCTTATAAAAATGAAAACTAACTACACAGGCACTATGATTCTGATAAATAGTAATTTGAGTCAGAGAAAGTAAAAAAGAATATGCAGTCTGTATAACATTAGATCAGTATTCAAAAGCAGTCCCATGCTTTGCAGATACCATACCAAAATTAAAATTCCCACTGAAAAAACATGACTAAAAACTGTACAACATTCCATGAATTTGTGGCTGAGAGTAAAATACCAGTCACCAGTTGAGAATAGATAAAACCTGACAAAAACAGAAAATCTGTAATATGTGGAAACACTTTATAACTTTTTGATATCAATAAAAACAAAATGGAATTCATTAAGGACATGTCTCTGGCTATGCTGTAATGGAAAGGAGAACAGCACTTCTACAATATTTTACCAATTCCATCATTATGCCATCATTTTGAGGATTAAAAACTTGATTTCTTATTTTCACAAGTATAATTTTGTATGCTTATCTGTTTGCAAAATACCACTGAAGGGTGTAATTACATCACATAAATGCAATGAAAAATGATTACTTTACCTAAAGTCTGAGAGAAAGTGTCAGCAATCCAGCTCATTTCTCTTTCACCAGTTCCCATATCAGGTGCAGGAACATCAATACCTGGCCCTGGAAAAAACAGTTAAAAGAAATAATTAATATACATGTGGGGAGGGGACAAATATTCATACACATACAAATTTTTAATTTATTGTATTTCCAACTAATGAATAAACTTCATCTAATTAACTGTACACAGATGCATAGCAACTAAATATACATAGAAAACAAAAAAAATTGATATAATAGAAATAAATCCTATTTATCCATTTTAATGGATTAAAAAAGTATTGTACAATATAAAAAAGAATACATAATATTCATTTAATTCTTTGTAGAAGAGCTATTATTCACTTCTACAGGAACCAACTTCTCCTTGTAGTTCTCAATTAATAATTTGCAAATTTTAGTTGGTATTTTGTTCCATTCTTCTTCACATGTGGTTTGTTGGAACTCTCATTTGGATTTGAATTTTCAAATAATGAAACAGATTCTCGATGGGGTTTAAATCTGGGGTCTGACTTGGCCATTTCAGTATATTTACATTATTTTCAGCAAGCCATTTCTTCATAGATTTTGCAGTGTGCTTAGGATCATTATCATGTTTGAAGATCCAATGAGGAGGAAGTACAAAATTTTCAACTGAAATCATTAAATTTGCTTCCAAAATATTTTTATATGCTGTGGCATTCCTTCTACCATCTATTACTGATATGTTGTCAGTACCTTTTGAAGAAAAACATCCTCAAACCATGATGCTGCCACCTCCAAATTTCACTGTTGGAACTATGATCATTTGTTTGAAGGCATCACCATCTTTCTTCCACACATGATTTCTAGAATTACAGAATTTTGGTTTTGTCTGTCCATAATACTCTTTCCATTATGATTTTTCCTTATCATTATGTTCATGAATGAATTTCAACCTGGTATCTTTGTGTCTTTTCCACAGCAGTGGAGTTTTCTGAAGGAAGCATGACTGATTGTTCCTTTGAATTTCATTGATTATTGTCCATTTAGTCACATGGATTCCTGATGAAAACAAATCATCCTGAAACTCTTGACAGGTAACTATTGGATTTTTTTTAATTTGATACATTAATTTCCTCAAAGATCTTGACAAAATCCTCCATGGAGCACCTGTTCTTTGGTTTTCAACAGTTTTGAGTTTTTTATACCTTGCAATGAATGAACTAATAGTAGTAAATGGAATATTAAATGGAATATTCAGGTTGTCTGAGACCTTTTTCCAGAGTTAACAACCTTTCCTTTTTGAATTTGTCAATTCTTTACCTCTTACTATGATGATAACCTTCTTGAACAAATATCAATTACAGAATGTTCTGTTTGTATTTTTTTAGGCTAAAAATAACTACTTATTACATTATTGGAACATTCTAGAATATTCCACTTGAATAATCTAGAGTATTAAAGCAATTTAAAAGTTTTAAAATCTGAAATTTGTATTGTATGAATACTTTTTTCACCCATTAAAATGGATAAATGGGATTTATTTCTATTAAATCAAATTTTTTTCTGTTTTCTATGCATATTTAGTTATTATGCATCTATGTACAGTTAATTATATGAAAAGTATGTTTATTCATTAGTTGGAAATACAATAAATTAAAAATTTGTATGTGTACAAATATTTGTTTTCTCCCACTGTAGGTGGTAACAATCAAATAAAAAAAGTGACTGATTATTTTACGAGTTCTAAAAAAAAAAATGGGTTGAATTCTATCAAATGCTGGTTTGAAAAATGTATGCTGCACACATCAGCCTATATATTTATTAAAAGAACATGCAAAGCTTTCATTTTTTGTAATATTGATCCTAAATTATAAAACTATTAATAAAACATTTAACAACCATGTATACAAGAGTGGATATAAAAGTCTTAAACTTATCCTCTGAAAATATAGATTTAAGATTTTTTCAAACACTAATACTTAAATGGATATTTAAAATTATTTTATCTTTTGTACTGATCTAGTTTTCTATTTGAGAAAAATTAATAATGAATCTACAAAAGACTGTTTGGTTCCTTCCACTGAGCCACACATTCTTTTCTGTTACAGAAGTTTAATTATGAAATTAAAAAAAAAAATTTGCATCAATTCAGTATATTTTATTTTTAAATAGAAAATTGTTCCCTTCCAATCTTCCTAGTCAAAGTTTATACATAAGAGAATTTGCAAATAATTTTAGAAGATTCAATATTTATATTTCATAAATTTCATCATTCTTGTGTTGTGTTCACTCATGACTCCTACTATTTACCACTGCTGTAGTATCAACCAACGATTTAAATGATTAAATCTGAAAATATTATGAAATATCATCAAAATGTCATCCCATATATTTTTTATAATCTTCATCTTTAACCTTTAGCCAATAAATGTTTCAACCATAGTCAGGTTTATATTGCAAGCAGAACTTTTTAAAAGTTGTTTGGTAATTTTTTTTCATCTTAACTAGAAACTCACAATCTAACAAAATCAAAACTGAGTGTTAAGGCCTCATGTCATGTAAATGTCAAAATGAATGAAAGTGAAGAGCTTAAAGAAAATGATCTCTTGTTAATAATGCCTATTATAGGAACCTTTAACTGCTAAAATTATTTATCCTCCATACTGATAAGTTTTCACTCAATTTGTTTCTGCATTGACATTATGGATACTTGATATTTACTAAGTTTAACTCTGTATAGCACACATGGGGGTGGGGGAAATGCGAAAAGAAAGATGGTGTTTAACTTATCTTGTAAATGAAGAAGGCTTACTTGCCTAGAAATTATTATTTTAATTCAGTCTTGCTAGTGTTTGAACACAAATCACTGGTATCAGTGAGAGATCTGCAACAGGATATACAACTTTTTCAAACAGAAAATTTTAATCCTTTGTATGGCCAGCTAATCAAATACTCTTGTGACAAATACTAGAGAAACTTTCTTGTCAACTTTAATGAATTTACTTCTTGTTTTTCTGAAGGTTAAGATAGTAGTAGATGAATTTGTCAGATGGAAGATTTGAAAACCACATGGAAAGGAGTGTCCAGAAAAAAAAAATGACAATTAAAGCTTCTTGTAATAATCATTAACACAAAATCATTTGAAAAACGTTGGTTATAGCACAATATGTAAATGCTGTTCATAACATAAAAAAGTCAATATCTTGATAAGAAAAAACAAATCTCTTCTATCTGCTACCAGTGCTTACAAACATGAAACCTTATTCAATTTTGTGACTGATAGATCGGTAAAAAAGAATTATACTGTTTTCTAGACAATCAGATATAAGATATGCATAAAATATGCATAAAAAAGGCCAAAGATTATACTGACTAAAAAGATAGAAAAAGTTAACTGAAAAATATGGAATAGTTGTTTTCTTATGTTCAAGGCAAACAGCTTCATCATTTAATATTTTGATTGTGAAGTGATTAATTCAATCAATTTTAAATTTGATGCAAATCCCCAAAAGTTTATCAACATCAGTATTGAACAAAATATGCTGAGATTTTCCTGTTGTATAAGTCTTGTTAATAATAATCTTTTTAGAATAAAATTCCATTTTACATCAAAATTTAGGTATATCATTTGGAAAAATACATTTTTCTAAATGTATTTTGCATTTTTTGTTCATTTATAATTATAGATGCAGTAAATACTTGAATCCAGATCAACTGGCTTAACTGATATCAAGTTATTCACAAATATAAAATTTGTACTTAACATGGATTAAGGTTTGAGTTTATAAGTGAAAAACATGAAGTAAAAAAATACATACCTATTATACATTGAAAAACTTCTATTTGTATACTTTTTGATGTTGCAACTGAAAATATTTACTTTTGAAATTGCTGGTATAAACATCACTGGTTTGATTTTGTTTTATCACTTATGATGCCAGGTTTTGTGTTTTCATAAGCTTAACAACTATCCATTAATTCATATTATCATGTTGGAATGAAAATTCTGTCTGATTTTATTGCATATATTATAAATGAAGATACTAATGCTTATAGAAATATTTAATCATCAATATAACCTCCAATCCTTCCTAAAAACTCATTCCATCTATCAATAAGTTTATAGATATCACATTTGTAAAATTCTTTAGGTTTTGATGAAAAGTATGATAACAAATTCTGTTTAATCTCAGACCATCCAAATGTTTCTACAAATCCCTAAACAAGCAATGATCAGAAGGAACACGGTCAGGAGAATAAGGAGGATGAAGGAATTTTCCCTAAACAAGCTCTGCTAAGAGATCTTCAATCTATTGTGCCGTGTGAGTATAATCATTATCATGATTAAAAATTACTCCCTTTCTGTTGACAAAAAATGGATGTTTTCTGTTCAAAGTTGCTTTCAGTATTTGTTTAAAGAGTGTACTTGAAGTTGTTTTGTAAGTAATGACTCCTAACAAACAACATGTTGGAGATTATCAGGAGACAAGGTCGTGCAGGATCCGTTCTCAGCCACTGAAACCTTTCCAATCCTTTTCTGTTCATGTAGGATTGTAGTATGACAGAGTTTCTTAACTATAGTAGCAGGATTTGCTAAAACAGCAGCTTCCAAATCCTCTGAATTGACTGCTTTAACCATTTCCTGCAACTTCTTTTACTCAATGCATTGACCACATAAGCATGCTGAATGCATTTTGCTCCTGCAATTGCATTGATACCTTTATGAAACTCATAGAATTCAACATTTCTAATGTATTGGGATAAACATAGAGGCAAGTTCCAGACTATCTTATGAATAATATTCTGATAATCTGAAAGAAAAAATACAAATTACTCCTAGTAGCATTACTAAAACAGCATACACAACATTTTCCCCTCAAAAATCAGACAGAACTTCAGTTACAACCTGATATATGTATACCTGAAACCCAAATGTGAAATATCTACATCAGTTCTAAAAATAAATTGATATAAAAAAAGAAAAAAATTATCATTAATTTTTGCCAAGGACATAATGAAGAGATTGATATATTTTTATTAACATGAACAAATTCCAAAAGTATTATGAAAAGTTCAAGCCAAAATCAACTCATTCAAATTTTACAAAAGGGAAAGTCAAGCTGGATGGCCATCAGCCAATCAGAAAATAGTTCAGCTCATTTGCTGAATGCAAGGACAATCGGGTCAGATTGATGACCACAACAATAGATAGAAGTCAAAGGTAAAAATAGATTCTCATACACATGATGAATCACATAACCAGATATGAATGATTGATCAGGAAAGATTGACAGAACTTAGTTGGGTGACAAATCTTGATGGAAATGGAGTGTATATTAAATTCTCCTGTGAACTGACTTTCCAAATTGAAGAGAAGGAATGACAACCCCAACTCACATGAAACTCCAACACAGAATTAAATGGAGACAAGTCTTGTGTGGACAATTCCTCTTTTACTTGTTACAGTCAAGCAAGAGAGATCATACAATGAGACGATCTCCAGTTTAATTTAAAACTACGCAGCTTACGTTAAGGCCATAGGTGAATGGCAAAACATGACCGCCATGTAAGAAATGCATAAGTAATATACCTAATTGGATGAAGGATCTCAAACATGAATTCTGCACATCTAAACCTATTACTTACACAACATTGAATCTTCATAACCAAATGTATGATTCCTGCAGTGCCAAAACTAAATGACCAGATAGTGAATGCAATGTTGAAGTAAGGAGAAATAGATCAAATGACACCGCTACTTGAGCAAACAAACTGGTTTGAAATTAAAAGGGAGAAAGAGAATCATAAGAGAAAGAGAAAAATAAAGGAAAAGAGAAAGCCTTATTTTATTTCAGATGAAAAACAAGCAAATTTTTTGTTTCAATTTTTCTCTTTATAAAATAACGCATGCATCTTTCCACACAGAAATGTATAGCACACATTTTTACGCACCCTCATATCTGAACATTTTTATATATTGTCTAGTTGTAGATGATGAGTTGTTTTTTTTTAACTTTTTTAACTTTATGCTGCGGTAATTGGCCGTAACACTGAACACAAGGTTGGCTGTTCAAATCAGGGCAGGATTAAAGTGCTCATTTTATATATCTGCTTGCTTTAACATGACCAATTTCTAGGAAATTAAATGTCTCAATTCCACTAAATATTACAGCACTTTGATGTGAGTTTCCTTTCAATCCTTTTGTTTTTGGTAATGGCAAAATTTAACAACTTGATTATATCATTATTTTATTTTCTACTTGTGAAAAACATTGCTACAATTTGATATGATATTCCTTCATGTTCAGGTCTCCCACTATCACCCACAATTCAATGTGACTGTCTTTCCAGGCAAATTACCAACACACAAATTACTATAGTATCTTATACTTGGATGCAGATGTGGGTCAAAACAGCAGCAGTATACATACTATTTTATCAGTTTTGTTTACCTTTGACAGTCTCAGAAAAAGAGAAAGAACAATTATTATCAACAAACATGACACAGCCTCTGTTTTGTCTGCACAAATGTGAAGCCAACAGCAAGGTTGACCTTTTTAACAAAGTCAGTTCGGCTTGAAAGCTTTTTAGTCTGAGGAGTGGATTTTATTCTGTTAGTATTTATGTAAAATAAGAATTCTCTTCAAAGACAATCTCAAAGTTGTTTTATGCCCACTTACCACCCTGTTTAACTTTCAAGTTATTAAAAAAATGTTCAAATGGCAAACTTCAATAAAAAATTCATATTGGAGTTCAATTCAATAACAGATTTGCTTTCTTACTGTGAAATAAGATAATAGCAAAATGAATTAAACAAACTTGGTTAATCAAGCATAAAGAAATTTTTTTACTCTTTGCATTAATTGATTTTGATAGAGAAATGCAAAACTGCACCATCAAGCTAACTTTCAAGTCAGGATATAAATAATACCTATCAAACTACTAACAAAATTTGGTTGCCAAAAAATATTTGGTGAACCTAGTGAGTTGGTTGTTAAAGTAAACTGGATATATTTTTTTTTTTATTGAGGAAGTTTCTTGGTTGGATTGAGAACTTTTAGCACCTCCTCAATTTTATCTCAGTTGGCGAAGGTAAACTTTGCCAACTGAGATAAAGCTAAGATTTCATATACTGATTTCCAAAGTAAACACATAGCATATTTCAATAATGAAATCATCAACCAATGCTGATCATCCTATTATAATCATAATCTGCCCCCACCCCAAACAACAATACAGATTTTCACATTTAGTCTCTTTCATAGTGTAACTATCACCTAACCTTTCAAGTAGTCATACTTCTCAGATTATATTAAGTTTTAATTTGATATTTTAAAGCCTTTATGTCAGGACTTTCAAAAGTTACTTTATAACAACTTTAAAAAGAACAGAATTATCTACCTGACTAAGAAGCTATTAAAATCTGATGTTCAGCTACTTTGGTCAAATTTTGGGAAGTGGGTTAGACCAATAACTTTTCAGCACCCCCTCATATAACTAAGTTTCTCATCAGTAGCAGATTGCAACAACATTTAAATCTTATTGTTATACCTTCATTTACAGAAAATTATAGTGAGCATACCAACAGAAAAAGTAGATTGTGTTAAATATCATCAGCTTACATTGACATATTTTCATTGTTTTTCCTGTTTGCATTGATGCTAATAATGCTATAAACAGTTGGAAGCAAAAGTTGTAAGCAGTTATGCTTCTCATTCATTCATCTATCAACAATTCAAGAGCTAAGCAACTTATTAACCAGCAGAAAGTTCAACTACAAGCTGTGTGCTTTTTCTTTTTTGTTACTCAGAACATTTCTTAATTTTGTAAATATACTCTAAGGTGCCCAATAAAAAGAAGGAGAGGTTTATATTTTATTTTTTTATTTGGAAACATCCTAACCACATCAAGATTATGTATATTAATTTCAAATTTTTCATGAAACTTGCATACTTTTATGATTGTTTGAATAAATTGTATAAATATGCTTGACAGTGACCTCATCCATGGGATTTCTTGCACTTTCTGATAAGATGAGTGTACATATCAACTCACATAAAAATTAAAAGTATATATATACTTTTAATTTTTATGTGAATTAATATTTGATTTATTTGAGCTTTTTCATATACTGATTAAGTTGTCATTAAGTATGCTATTATCAGAAAGTGCAAGAAATCCTGAGGACAAGGCTGGATGTTACAGTAGTGGTTCTGAAAAAAAAAAAAAAATTCTTTACTTAAATTCTAAATTTCTAACCCTTTAAATGATTTTACAATCCCCACCTTGCTTATTGAGAAAATACCCCTGACATCATTTAAGACCACAAAAAAGTATAAAATAAACTACTTGAATATATTAAAGTAAATACAAATGTTTATTAATATTAAAGCTGCTAATAAGTTAGCAACATATCTAACAAATAAATGAAGGCAAGTCATTTCCTCTTTTGTTACAAAGTGTTTCAAAATTCAGCAAAATCAGTTTCAGTAACTCAGAAGAGACAGGCTTAATTAGAATTTCATCAGAATGAGGAAATTATCAATTTCTAATAAACCTAACCTCTCTTATTATACAATGGATAAATTAATTATAGCTATGCACTCTCTAATAGCTAATGTAACAACCGGTCATGCAATGTCCAAAGTTTCATTAAATAAAATAAATATTCTTCCAATAAATTATTTTTATTTCAGATCTTTTTGTAAAAGGAGTACCATCCCTATTTGATACATTATAAGTATACTGTTTTAGAGTTAAATACACCAATTGTGAGTCAATATCTAATTAGCAATCATATATATATATATATATATATATATATATATATATGTTTGATCATAGCCATATACTGAATTTTATTTTAAGAATCTTGTCATTAAATTTTTGCTGCACATCAAAATTTGTAAGAGAATAGGAATGAATAGATAAAGAGATTAAATTAAATTAAATTAAATTATAATACAATTTATAAAGATATTTACTGAAAATATACATTTTGTTGCTTTCAAAAAATTCTGTAGACAAAACTTGTTCAAATTTCCACTTTTCAGCTTGTATGAAATCCTGGTGGGACTTTGTATAAAGGTTCATTGATTTAATTGGGAAATGCTATTCCATATATTTTTACTGATAAGTTTGAAAAATAATTAAATGTTTCTTCAACATTTACAAAGCAGATAAAATGTACTTAGTCACAGCAAGCAAATACTCAGAATGAGTGTATAGTTGAAGACCATTTATTGGAAGGTCAATGATTAGATTCATTACAAGCACAAATTAATGAAACCATTTAACCAATGCTGATCGTAGTCTTATAACTGTCTCTTAATCATAATCCCCCGACAATACAAATTTGCATATTTAGTCTCTTTCATAGAGAAAAATATTGAAGATATTTCTTAATCCAAATATAAGGAAATTAGATCCAGTAGTAGGCCATTAGGTCAACAGGGGGCCCTAGATGAAATGGGGAAACCTGGAAAAAAATGAAGATTTCCTGGACAGACCTCTGGTATACTAATCCCAGTAATACAAGCTTCCTTGTGCAGGCAGTGTATGATATACTGCCCATTCTGACAAACCTCCACATGTGGGGAAAGAGCGAGTCTCCACTATGCCCATTGTGCCAGAAGAGAGGATCCCTCCTCACATACTGAGTGATTGCCTCAAATCGCTAGCAAATGATAGTAGATATAGGCAAGCAGCTTAAATTCCCAGTGGAAATTATACAAACTAAGCTTCGTCCAGTCATGATTATTTATTCTGAAAAGACAAAGCAAGTCATGTTAGAATTAACAGTCCCTTGGGAAGAGAATATACCAAACCCATGAAAGGGAGCTTGGAAAATATTTACAGATTGTAGAGAAATGTAAAATACATGGTTGGTGAGCCTAGTGTGAACCGATTGGAATTGGTTGCAGAGGATTTGCAGGATGATCACTATGTAAGATGCTGCCAAAATTAGGTGTAACAGGTTTAGAAAAAAAAACAAGGCTATTCACTCAATAACATTGGCAGCAGAAGCTACTAGATGGTTGAAAAGATCAAGTGATTGGCAGTTGGTAAAGAGATGAAAGGAAGTAGCAGTTGTTTTTTTTTATTGTTTATTTTTTTAATTTTTTTTTTTTGGTGGTGGGGACTGGTCATGGGTATGACCTATAACTACACCCGACAATGGAATCTGGACTAGGAGACAGAATTAGGGCATCCCCAACCATTGTTACCTACGGGTGATCTCTGGATAAGATCTAGCACCTGTTTTCTCGCTACCAGGGTTATGGTATTTTTTTTTTTTTTTTGTATGTTGGTATGTGAGTATGTCAGTGCTGATATGTGTGTGTGTGTGAGACTCGTACAGGGAGAGGGTCAAGGAAAAAAAGGAAGGAGGAATTTTTTTTTGGTCGAATTATTAACATGAATGGACATGGAATAAGCAGAATGTGACTCTTGAGTGTGTTTTCATGTGTGTTCATGTATTTGTAACATCTCAGTGAGATAAACAAATCGTTACTTACCACTTCAAGCCAAGCATGCTGTCAAGTTTCTGACCAGATAGAAATTGTGTGTGCATTTGCTTCCTTTTTTATAGAAGAGTGCATATTGTTGGTGAACTGGAAGTTATTTGGGAGTGGGCTATAAATTGCCAAGAGGAGTCGTAGTGTGTAGTTATAAGGATGGAAAAAATTGTAGCTAAGGTACACAAGTATTGGCTGGGTCACCGTGGAGAGGGGGTATCATGTTGAAAGACCTGAAACACCTAATGAACCTCGGCTAGAAACATCCCTCATGATGTGTACCAAAGCATCCAATAGATGTATTATAGGAAATTACTTTCTTGTGGCCTGTCTTGTAACCTTGTATTTGTTATGTACCCAGAAGCCAGAATTCAACCTAGATTAGTCAAGTCTCTACCCAATTGCAATACAATCTTTCACTTCCTACCAACTTTTTCATGTCATCTTGCATGATAAGTTAAGATTAGTAAATAAAATTTTGCAGTATTTTACATTGTGTCCTAATGCTGATCTTTTTGATCATTAACAAAGTTACCCCGATATTGTGAGTGCAATCAATAGATGAACGTTATTAAGCCTTAACTCGGTTTACATACCCATAGAGTTACTAAAGTAAAAAGTATGCATAAAATTAAGAGTTTTTAGGCAATTTGTGTAATACAATCTTACTATTTATCTGGCATTTATCACAAAACAGTGATAAAAAAGGTTTTCCTTAGTATGGAGCTACATAGAGGGACAATTTATGTAAAGATATATGGAAAATTTATTCACTTGTTGAATTTAACATGTTTTATCCTAACAGAAGGTTTTTTTTCTCTTTCTTTTTTAAAATAATAGAGTCTAATAGTAGAATTATTTAACTAGCTAAGCTTTTATTAAGAGACACTGTAGTAGGTTTGACCCAGCCAGAAAAATAAAACTTTAGGTCCACGTTAAAAGTGAGCCTAGTCTATTGTCATTTCGTTCAAAAGGAGTCCCACTGACAATATCATCTGCGTGCTGGTAACAAGAAAAAAATATGGGAACTTACCAATAAATCCCTTTTTAGACAATTCAACAGCTAATCTTCGGGTAATTTTTTCTAGTTCATTTTCACTATATTTTCCAGGATCAATTTTAACACCAGCCTTTGCACCACCAAAGGGAACATCCACACAAGCACATTTATAGGTCATTAGAGCAGCCAAAGCCTTCACTTCATCCAAGTTAACATCCATACTGAAACGGATACCTGAAAGCAAATTGAAAGCATTGTGCCATGAAACTCAGCTTTAATTGTGACAAGTTTTGAACAGGATACCTTTACTTTAATATTATGCATTTTCAGAATAAAAGGGATATTTCGAAACAATGAACTGATTACTACAAATCACACCTCTGCACAAAGAAATATACAAGTCACATCAAGATGATCATAGGAATCTTAACTAGTACGACGTACAAAGAACAAGTAGTCAAACTTAGATCCATTCATTTTGTCAAGTGACAATAAAGCAAGATATTTAAATTTATTTTAATAGGAATTTCATTGCAAGATTGTCAACACTTAAACACACACTGAAATCTTATGAAATTTAGTAGAGCAATACAATCTTGTAAATTTGCTATTGATTTAAGGCATTTATACTTTGACATTATTTTCTTTATATTTTATTAAAGTTACAGATATTAAAAGGGTTAAAATATACATTATTTCTTTGACAATAATATTTGCTCCTTTTTTTTTTTTTTAGGAAGTAAACTTATTTCCTGTACTAGCTAATCTTAGTATTATAAAACATTAATAATTGAATACAAAAAAATATTTAAATCAAAGCAACTTACTTATTAACCTTTTAATTTTTTTAATATCTTTATGTAATCTTGAAACTATTTTTTTTATTTTATCAGTGTTTCCTGTTTCATATATTTTGTGTGTAGAGAATTCCAGTTAAAATGTGTAAGAAAAGGGGGTATTAACCAGATAGAAAAAAAAATTTGGAGGAGAGAAGTTTGGTATTGAAAATGTAAACCGAGAAGATCAAGAACATTGATAAAAGACATGAAAGCAACTAAAACTAGCATCTTGAAGTGAACATCCTAAAGAAAAGCATAACTTGAACCAAGAAATATATGAAAACTGATTTCTCAAATGTAATTGTTAGTGATAACTACATTGGATTAAATTAATGACAGAGAAGTTAGGTCCTTTATAGAAATAGTCAATCATCACAACTTAGAAAACAACAGTAAGGAGATGGAATTGTAGTAAAGTGAGAGAAATGTGTCCAAAGTCCTGATGAAGCTGTGTTCACATTGGTGGTGGTGGGGGTATCAGTGTGGTAAAGTGCCAGAGGTTCTTAGTATTTCTTATTGGAAACTTTGGAAATAAGCAAACAGAATCAAAAAGTATGCACAAATAATATATGTTTATCTATTTGCCTTTGACTGGGCTGAGCCCTTTGTAATTTGAGTTGGCGAAAGTCCATTCAGCTCAGTAGTTGATAGTTTACAAGTCAGACTTTGATAGTAGTCATCATCTTATTGACAGCTGTTGGGAGCATGATTTCTTTGGAAATATGCCAATCTGTAGTGTATTTCTGGCCCTCAAGAGAGTGGAAAAATGTCTTAAACAGATGTGCATTTAGTTTCATCACATGACATGCTGGATTGATTTCTTTGGCAGTTCCTTCTGTCTCTGCCTGTCAACTGTCTGTTTATATCCACTTAAAAAGGCGCTCCAGGCTACTGGCATAAAACTTGGTTTTGGCTAACATCAAAAGTTTGATTTTTTTTTGATTGCCCCAAATTCTTTCATTTTCAATTCTTTATCCTTTTTTTTTTTATAGCAGAAGTTATGTGTGGAGCCTCTCTTATTTTGGTAGATTTCTAGTCACAGTAACCAGACGCATGACTAGAACATGCTTTGTTTTTTTTCTTTAACTTTTTTATTTGAGGGTTGCCTTTGCATTACTTAAGAGAGAAATATATAGAAAGAAGAGCAGGAAAAGAGAGATAAGGGTTATAAAGGGAAACAAATGCCTTATTTTAATCTGAATTCTTTTTTTTTTTTTTGTTTATATATTTTATTTTTATCAGGGCCCACCACAGAATGTTTTGCAGCTAGTATTGCAGGCAGTACAATTATAGGTTTCTTCAAAATTGACAGTTTCAAAATAAGTGCAGAGAGTAAAGAAAATCAATGGTCTTCATAGACTCATTTATAAAGTAACTCACATTAAGACAGGTTCCCAAGAGTAAAGAATACAAGTTTGATTCTCACCAGAGGTTTCTTGTTTATTTTCAATCTGTGTTGCTTACTAATGGCCACAGAATAATAGTTGTGATGAAAAGTAATTAAAATTAACATAAAAGATTTACTAGCCAAGAAGAATATATTAGTTTTCATTAATATTTTTAAAACATTTCTTAATTTCATAAAATTCTTCTACCCAGTTTTCTTAAGGAAAATTTAATTCAAAGCATTTTCATTTACAACTGATAAATCCACATATGCAAAAGCATATCCAACTGTATCATTTATAAGAGTATGTACAGAAATGTTCAACAATTATTTTCTGCATTTGTTCATGGAAAATTAAATGATTAATATTGTTGAAAAGTTCTTTTAAAAAGTACAGGAACCCACCTACTAATGAACAGAGTAAGTTCCTGGAATTTTTGTCTAAGTATTTGGAAGTATTTGACAATAAAGATTTATGTTACTGTACTTTATTTCCAACCTTATTTGTACTGTTATTACTTAAATAAAAATGAGTTATTTAAACTTCTGAAAAAACTTATAAATATTTGTACATTTCTTCACTGGTGTCTTCTCTCACCAATAAAGTTTGTTGATTTATTTGGTTTCTAACACATTCTTATGCCTTAAAACTCCTTTAACATTTTTTGAGACCCCCTCTCCCCCCAAAAAAAACCATGACATTCTAACTGTATAACCAGCTACTTCTGAACAAAAGAATGCAGTCTTTCCTACAAACACATAATGAATTTGAATGATCTATTCTGTGCAAAACAGATCAAAATTAGCTTTACAATTTTTTATGCTAATTTTATAGTCATTTTAAGAGTTAAGCTACAATGAAAAGCATTTATTCTTCCTAATAATAATCACCAGAAATGAATGAAGGAGTCACCAGCAGAAAATATAAAAGAAAGGATATGGTAGTGTTTTTGATTTGTCTCAAAGACATTTGAACCTGCATTTTACAGCTGGATATCCATCCTACTACAAATATCAATTATACTCTGACTACTTCTGAACAATAGAGTTTCCTATATTTTTGTGACTTTACATGATAGGATATCCACCTTAAATATTTAGAATTTAAAAATTCTCTTAATTTTAACATCATTAAAACGTTTCTCTGAGAAAAAAAATACACTCAAATCAGAACCTGTTTTTCCATGAAATTTCTGTTGCTGATGTCATGGTGGTAAGCAAAACTAATTCTAGGTGTTGTATAGTTTTCAGTGAGCAAGAAAAGCCTAAAATAACAGAAAAATGAAAAACAATCTTTCTCTTCTTAACAATGTAAAACTGTCAGACAAGTGATTATTCCAGGAGTTATTTCTGCAAATATTCTTATCTTAACTTATCATTACATCAGAATAGGTTTCCACAGAAAAAAAATTAGAAAAATAAAGTTCATGAGGAAAATGACAAAAAAAAATTGCAGTTGTGTATCAAGGGAAAGGTAGCAGATTCCTAAAAATGAGAAAAAAAAAACAAAAAACAAAAAAATTACCATCCAGAATGATATCATGAAGCAGTGGAGTGAAAAACACCAAGACAATCAAACACCAAATGACAAAAAAATGGTTTCAAAATCTCAGGATTTGCTCATCCTTCCGGTTAATAAATTAATGCTTTGAAAATAAATATTTAACATTTTTCAACCAATGATAAAAAAAAAAATATTTTTTTCTTCTGTCAACAATAAAAACCATGCTTTGTGATCCCTTTGAAGGGTATATAAGCAAGATTTCTAAAACAGACAAGGGTAAGGAGAATTTCTTTTAAGCCATGTTTGTTGTAAACTGTTGCTATTCTGGCAACACTTCATGACATGCAAGGCTTAAAAGAAATTCCCTTACTTTGACAACAAATTTGTCTGCCTTATTGCAAGATATGTCCAAAATTTTGTAGTGGACTTTTGACTGTGGCCTGGGCTACAAGGGTTTTACAGAGTTGGGCCAAATTCAAAATGGCAGATTTTGGCATATGCCACTATATGCTAACATTTTCATATTTACAGGGGCTTAAAAATTTGCTAACCATTGACATCATTTTTTGCATATTTTCATGTTATTTTATGTAATCTTAACATTAATTCATGACACTTTTTAAAATAATTACTTTCATTGTCACTTTCTCATATAAAAATCTATATATTGTATAATAAAAATGTAAACAAAATCAAAAATAAGGTTTGTTTATTTTCTACTGAATTAGTCAACATTTGATCACAAATAACACAAATTCTGTTGATTTTATGATCATATTTTTTATGTGAATATCAATCAGCATTAAATGAACTTTCTAAAAGTTATACAACTTGACCATATTGGGTGATATGAAAATGTTAGTATGTAGTGGCAGATGCCAAAATCCGCCATTTTGGATTTGGTCCAACTTGGTAAAACCTTTGTAGCCCAGGCCACAATCAAAAGTCCATCACAAAATTTTGTACATATCTTGCCATGAGGCAGATAATTTGTTGTCAAATTTAAAAAAAAATATGAAAGATATGGTTTTTGATTAAAGATATATTTCTTTTGAGAAATTAAAAGTCAAATTATTTCACCTCTAAACAAAATAGATAGATTACATTTTAAATCTATCAAAGTACTTTAAAATGGTATATATGTTAGCTTTGTATGTGAAAAAATAACTAAGATATTGATATTTAAACTTTGTCACTATTCTCCAAAATAGACTTTTTTGGCAACATTCAGAGAGTCATATCTCCGGATCCCTTTGATCTAGATGTAAAATAGACACCAATTTGTATCATAAAGCTCTATAATTATACCAAATTTGAAAAAAGTCTGTCAGTAATGCCCAGACCCTTGTTAATGTGACATGAGAATGCACAGTTTTTTTTTTCTTCCCATTTTTTCTCCATTCTCTGCCCTTAACTGTTAAGAGAACAATCTGTTAAGTGTTTCCCCCAGTTTCAACACACCCTTGTCTTATTTTTCTTAAAAAACAAAAAAAAACAAAACAAAAAAAAACAAAACAACATGACAAGATATCTCTAGACAAAGATAGTGGACAATCTAGATTAAATAAGTTCAGTTCAAAATTCTCTGAAGGTTACTTAGATTGACAGACAACTGAAGAAGTCTGAAGGGCATAATACACAAAGTTTGTGACAAAGAAAAGAAAAAACGCAAGATGGAAAGATTTTAGTAACAGTTTACCAACAAGCATACCTATCTGCTTGATTAATGTTTTAGGGTTATGCTGGAAGGATATCATGTAAACATCATTTAGAGAGAATATAGATATACAAATTAGAATGAAAGTGCATCTGTACCTACACCTTAGACAAGTTTTTAATGTTCCATATTCCTTTATATCTGGGCCCCTATAAAATCCTCTATACTCTAAAATTAACATCTGATCAGCCTGGAATTGTCTTAACTTTATTTGATCAAATATTTATATTAAATGTCTGTAAGTTACATTTTATAAGTCTATTTTATACAACTTTTATTCTTAAGCAAATAAGAATTTCAAAAATAAAATTTTCTGATATGAAAGTTGTCTTCGAAGATGAGTGATCATTCTTGAGTAGGTAATTAAACATTTTGTCTTAATGACATTCTTTCGGTAAATCAAGGGAGATAATTCTTGCTGCTTCAATGACGAATCAACTTACATTATTAGAAAACATTACTGAAAAAAAAAAATCAGTATTTTAAATTGCTTTTTCTAATTTTCATTGAACTTTTGAATATTTTATGAACAAAATATAATAATTAACCATTTTAATCAGAAGGAACGCATATATACAAAGTGATCAATTAAAAGTTTGCAACTCATAATTTCCTAAGCTTTATCTTGGTACAGTGGCTTTGTCCCCAGACTATCTTCTTAATCTGCCATAATAAGTGAAGTCTGTAAATATTTGCATCACTATAATAGAAATTATATTCTTTTTTTCTCATCATAGACAGCAAGGAAGTAGCAGTAGCAAGGGCACTGGGAGCTGTTCATGCATAAAGGTCTTTAAAAAAAAAAAAAAGAAATGTCAGAAAAATAAAGTACAAACATTTACTCGCTCAAACTTCTGTACATGTATCATGAGTTGCAATTATATGAAAGAGGTTTTGTACCACACTGACAAAAGTGGGGTTCACAAAACAATAACACCTGTGTGGCCTTCTCAAAGCTTGTCTTATATACTGATTGTAGTAACCATAGGTCTATGATTGATCAATAAAAAAACACCACCATTCCTATGCAAATTAGTCTGTGCCGCAACTGCTATGCAAATACATCAACAGTATTATCTTTGCTAATCAGCAATTGTATTGAAAAACAAAGTTGTATCAGACATATCATATCCAGTGCATATATTACCAGTATTACTTTCCCATGTAGTCACAACAGAGATTGTTGCACTTATCCCTTCAATATGCAAACACAAATACTGTCCTCAAAGCTTCAGCAACAACAGCTTTATCAGTGTGAATCATTTTCTGGATATCATTTAAAGAGCCCAAACTGATGATAATCTGAAGAGTTCAAGTTAGGACTAAATGGTTGATACAATAAAACATCTCAACCATATTGCTTGAGCCATTCTTTCACCAGGTTGACTGTGTGTGAGGTGACATGACACCTTTATACAAACATCTTGGTCTCTCTTAATGAAGAGCTTCTCTCTATCTATCCAGTGTTTCGCACTATCTGACTGCATTAAAATACAGATTAAAATCTACAAGCAGCACACCATTTATGCCAATTTATTTGCTAACCATTTTTGTGGGCATTAAAAGGTGACAATGGATGCTTCCAGATCAAAGAATGAACTTTTTTCTTGAGAGTAACACAATGTACTCAGATCACATTATGCATAAACATGTGCCTCAAAGGCCCTATCAGTTTCTCAACTGGTGTTCCCTGGAACTCTAGGGTTCCACAAGAAGTCACTAGGGGTTCTGCAAGAAACAGTGATAAATAGGCTAATGCTTTTTTAGTAATTTTTGTTTAGTTTATATTAGTAATTTCACTATACATGTTGGAAAGCCCTTGATTATTATAAAATATAAAAAGGATAGATATTAATAATGATATTTGATAATCTTTATGTAGGTGTTATCCAAGACAAAACTATTTCAAGGGTGGCACAAGAGTAAAAAGGTTGAGAAACACTGCTCTATACTGTTCCAGATCCAAGAGTTGAAAAGAGATGCCCATGTGTTGAAACTTTTAAGTCAATTGCTTCAAAACCCAACAAGATGACATTTTCTAACTTCTCATGAGGGATTTCATGTACCATCAACTTCAGAAAATCAAGTTCCACAACCATACCAGAAAGTTTGTGTTATCTCATCTTGAATTAAAGTTTTAACATGTGCAAGGTTGCCTTCTATAATTGATGAATGTGGATGAACAACACAAAGCTCATCCTGCAGACTTGTATACCTTTCTATGAACATGACTAGACTGAAGTCTGCTTCCTGCTCAATGCACATTTGCTACACACAGCAACAGGATACCAACAAATTTATGTTGGATTTGTTTTCTTGGGTAGGCAAAAAACATATTACATCTTCACACCTCTATGGTTGTTTACTATTTTATCTTTGTTATTGCATCATATATGCATGTACTCATATGCTGTTCTGGCTTTTTCAAGAAGCATTGCATACACTATTACTTTGTGTTCATAGTTTTTACAAAGATTCAATTCCAGTTAATTTATGTCTATCTATACCTTACTTATGGGCATTATGTCTATTAGAATATCCCCTGCCATACAGAGCCCTGCAGCTCATCACCAACACAACTAAATCACTTCCGAGTTAACAAATAAATGATCACATTACTTTTTTCACAAAACAATAGGTTTTTAGGCTAGTCATCATTTGTATGGGTAACACAATGTATCAAAGATTTTTCTCTTCAAAATTTTATGCTTAATATGAAAAAGGACATCTTTTGCGAGTGAAGTAATTTCTTTCTTGCATTCCCCAAAAAATCTATTTTGCTTAAAGTTATAATTTAAGATCAGTTTTGATTCATTAAATTGCTAAAGAATGTCTTACATACAAAATATATCAGAGTAGAGTAGACAAAAAAGCCTAAAGCTTTCGTATCTATCCTAAAATTAAAGGACACACCCAAGGATAAAGTTAATGTGCGTATGTATAAGTGTGTGTGTGTGTGTGTTTTGGAGAAGGATGTGTAAGATTTCAATATGGCGCTCTAGCAGAATGTACATTAGTCTCCTTGATTTTTATTTATTTTTATTTTTTTTAATTTGACGTAAATTGTTTTCCAAAATTTGATAAGATTCTGAACAAAATGTCCAAGAAACTTAATGCTGTGAAGAGTGAAAAACCGTAGCAAAGAAGAAAGTTTATCCTTTTCAGAAAAAAAAAAACTGAACCAATGGTTTTTTTTGGTGTCATTGTACTGGTGGAAAACATTGCAAATTAACGTTCAACGTGTTTAGTTTTTAGTTTTATAAAAATATAATTACAATTACTGTGTAGTGTAATTTAAGACTTCAAAATCAAATACTCTCGAAAAAACAAATGTCACTTAAATTCACTTGTAAATAAAAAATACTTGTAAAAAAAAAAAAAAAAAAAGTAGCGATTTTACTCATATTGAACTAATTGAAAATAATATTTTTTTTTATGTGCACACTGAGATGATTCACGTGATATTTCACATTAATTAATGAATGTATCAACCACGTTACTAACTTGCAGGGCCGGTGCAAGGGTCTTATGTCCCACCACCAAGATACGCCCCTTCTACTATGCCGCAATTTTCATAAAGGTAAGCATTCATAAGAAATAAATACAAATTTTATTGTAACCAAATTATGTACAATAAAGATTTAAAGAGTCATGCAATATAGGTGAACAATTCAACTAGAAAAATGACCCTACATTACTTACACAGTAGGTAAACACAATGTATAAAAAAAAAAGAAAAGAAAGACATCATTTCCGCTTCTTCAACAAATCAACAATGTTTTTTGTGACAGTATTTAACATCCACTTGAGATTTTCCTTATTAAAAAGTTGAATAATTTAACAGATGGATAAAAATTATGGATAAAAAAGTGAATTTTATTTTTTAGCATGAGTAAAAAAATAAGCTGTTCAAGTTCACGGAACTGGGCAAAAAAAAAAAAAAAAGGAAAGAAAGAAAGAAAAAACAGAATGACGTATAAATAAAAATAAAATCTGCGAAAATTGTTCATCTTTTAAGTTTTAACTTAAGTCAGTTGTGTTTAAACTTAAGTTTTTTGTATTAAAAAGCAAATACTGGTAAGATTGTGAGGGTAACAAGCACTCTCCGTGACTCCCAATTAGGCTTGTCCCCCACACCTCTACTAAAACTAGTACAAGAAAAAACAAAAAAAAGTTTATATTGCGATCAATATCAACAAACAAATATTGATTGACGTTTTAGTAGAGGAGAGCAAAAGAAAAATTCGAATCATTGTAAATTTTGGACTAAAAATAGTAAAACAGAATGCATTAAAAAAATAATAAACTTGAAAAGATGTTTGAGTGCATGATTGTAATTTTATTGAAATGAAACAAGATAAGCCTGAAGGTTACTTTGAAAATGATGCAAGTAGAAAGGAAAACGACACATTTTTTTAGCAACAATTAAATGGGAAATTGGTTAACATGAAAAAATGAAATTCCTAATGTAAAAATAAAAACGATGTCAGCAGCGCCTGTCGATCAACGATTTTATGAAGAACAGCTGTAAAGTAAAAAGTGGCAGTACAATTTTTAGACACACTAAAAATAAGAAGACTGACTGTACGAAGAAACGGAAAAATACAACTGTCCTGGACGGATGATGTCATCGTTCAGACACTTCATAAACACTAAACAAAAAGATAAAAGAATCTCCATTATTATTGAATTTTATTTTTAGCTAATTTATTAAGAAGCATCAATTCTGCATGCTCCAATTATAGTTAAAAAAAAAAGTACAAGAAGACGTATTTGTTATGATTTTTTAAATTGATTCACACTTGCAAAAAAAAAAAAAAAAAAAAAAAAATGCAATAAAAGCGTGCTTTCAAAACTAAAGAACTGGTGAAAAGGTTTGGTTACTGTTTCATTTTTCATCTCTGCTCTAATTATGTGTGTATAACATTGGTTTGTTTTAAGGTCAAATAGACAAATGCATACAAGAAGAGGAGAGGTTGTTTTCTCGCATTAGTGTCTATTTTTATGACTAATTTTTTATGATTTGCTTGTAAAAAGTATTACAAATTTTTACCAAGCCTCGTATAGCAAACAAATTTTGAGGCCGCAAAAATAAAACGCACAGAATTTTTAAGAAAAGAAAAAGAAGAGTAAAGCAAATTACTACTTGTTCGCATGACTATTATTTTTTTTTAACCAGCTTTCAACTTTTATTGAATAACATTTTATGATCATGTTGGCATTGATTTGCTGTCAAAAAAGTATGACAAGAATTTTTAAGGGGTATCGTATTTATTTACGTACTGTCACAATATACACATTTATAGCAATAAAAAAATCAATTAATGGATCGATATTCAGCTGTTCAATGATACTGACGTTTAAAATAAGTTACTGCTTAGAAATTGGAATTAAAGCAAACTTTAAGATAGGCAAGTGGATTTTTTTTTGCGTACAGGAAGAAAGAACTATGTGAAATAAAATAATAAAAAACACAATGAAAAAAGTTTCCATTTATAACACTCTTTCATACATTTGTTTTTAAGGAGACTTTTGGGTGTGAAATAAAAATTACGAATTATTTCATTAATGACACCTTATTTTTAAATATTTAAAAATTATGATTTTATGAAAGTTTTTGCTCCCTCCCCCCCAAAAAAAACGTGTTGCGTTTCTTTACACACTTTTCTTACAATATACATTTTTAAACTAAGTGTCAGAGTTCAATGAACACTGAAGTGAAGAAAAGTAATTTAATTAAGAGATTTAATTAAAATTTCGAACTCTCAATTATCGCCTGTAGATCTGAAATATAAAAAAAAAAATTAAGCCATAAGGAATAAAGGATAATTTTCGTTTAAAATTAACAAATTAATTAATTAAATGATGTTTATCTTCGATATTCTTTCTTTTTGGATCTCCAATTTTACATTTACAAATAATCGAGTTAGAGACCGAAGATTTGACAGTTAAAGTATAATACAAAGAACAGACGACATTATTTTGCTATTTGTTTTGTTTTGCGACTACGACTTTTAAGATCCATTATTATTAGTAATGAAGACAGACAATGAATAACTGACACATTTCGGGAAATAAAAAAAAAAACAAAACATATTTACCTCCTTTGCAAGGTGTTCGATGGTGGCTATGTTGGGCTCTATAGGCTTCAATCATCTCAACATTGCCATTGTCACGTCTTACGGGAAAGTTTAGGGCAACGACGGCATTACAAGGTTTGATGATACGAAGGATGCCGCGAACCTTGGCTAATTTCTGTTCAGGTGAAAGCTTACCCTTCATTTCCTTGGCGAAGTTCTCTTCGACACAGACAGCAGCTCGATCGAAAAACTTTTCAACCATTTCGAAAAAGCTAGGTTCATCATCAGTGGCTGACGAACAGTTTCGAGTTGAAATAAAAGTGGATTTCTTTAAAAATCCCGTTGGTGTTGCAGCGGAGCCATCACAACATTGCCTACCAACCACGTTCCGACAGTTGTTCAAGAAAACCTTGGACAACATCTTATTTATTTAAAACTTCGAAGCTGATTAAATTATTGAGGTTATTATCAAGAAATGGACGGAATATGTAATCAACACAAATCTTGATGCTAGATACTGGCAGTGAAAAAGTGTTTTAAAAGGTCTCTTTTTTGCCGTCCTTCAAACGACCCAACGTTGGAGGAGTGGTCGGGGCGGGTAGGTTTCAGCCAATCAAATTCAACCAAGACCAATCCCCCGTCACGGAACTCAGAGTTACCTAACCTGTTTGTTTACCTCTTTATTTCACTGAGGTCAGTTATACTGACTTGGTTAATTTGCTTAGAAGCTGTAGTGTAAATCGTAAATGAGTCAAAAACAAAGACAGAAGCAAAACAACACCTTCCTGCACCAGCTCCAGGAGTGCGATTATCGTCCAATTCTTTTGAAATCAATTTATTTAGTTAAAATAATTACTTCAAATTCGAAAGAAATTAAAATTCTAGTAAACTAAACAGAAACTAGTTAGTTTTAGTTACTCATTTGAATTATTTATTTTTATGCAAAGTTAATAATCAAGTTCACTGTTCACAAAATATTTATTTTAAAAATAACAATGAAAGAAACTATTGTATAAATTTAAACATAAGCTTCTTTTTTATTTCATGGTTGAATGTTTCTTATTTTTGGTTTAACTTCGTTGTCCCTCACACATTTTGCATCCTATGTTTCTTTTTTCTTATTTTCTTTTTAGCAATGTCTGGCCTAAAGCCACAAGTTGTCATTTCCTTAGCTTAATAATTTGACACAATTGTGTCTTGGACACCCAGTGAAGATCCAGATCCTTAGATTAGTTTGTGGACTATTATTAAATTAACTTTATTAACCCACCCCAAGGCAACCACCAAAGTCGCATCGCAAGTTGCTTACACTACTACATACTACACAATACTTGGCGTTTTTTAACGGTTCAGGTTCGACGCTGTCTTGGAAATTTGACGAAGGACTTTCATCGTAAAATTACTAAAATATGTCTTTTTTTCTACAGTTTTTTGTTTTTGTCTCATTCTTTTTTAATTATTCTGTTCTTTTTTTTAAGCTTCATTTTATTTATATTTTTATTTTCTTTATATTTTTCTCACTTTTGACATTTTTTCTCTTTTCTAATTTCCTTCTCAGTATTTTTCATGTATTTTCTCTTTTTTTGGCTATTTCTATTTATTAACACAACTAACCTGATTTTATTGAACTTGAAGAAAACCTTGGCACTTTTATGCTATTGTGGAGAGCCAATTCATTTTCGTGTTTATGAACTTGAAGGTTTATATGAAGTGGACCATTATGTTGACTATTGGCTTTCCTTCGCAAAATCACGTCGCCGGTCAACATTAAGTAGAGGACTGGGGGGGGGGTGAAGATGTAAAGAAAACACGTGCGTTTATATTTCCTGCTAGAAGGTCCAGCCACAATAGAATGTTGGGCTTTGATTAAGTCCAACTGAGGATAAGGAAGACAAAGAAACAAGACCGATATATATAAACAAATATATGTATTAAACAAAACATTTACAAAGCACATAGTTAACATTGTGTTTGTGTGTGTGTATGTATGTGTGTGAACGTTCGTATTTTGGTGAATGTTCGTAAGAGTTTTGTATTATGGGGAATGTTCGTACATATGTGTATGCTGATAATGTTCTTTAACGCCTGACCGCAAGGTCAATACAATAATTCTCTGGGACTACATTTTGCAACATGAATAGAAAAGAAAGAGAGAAAGAGGCAAACTCGTGTTTGGTTTTATAGATAACGTAGTCACATGACAGGATCACAGCGCTTTGGCGGGAAAATTGAATTAGTCACATGCTGTGTGGGTGGATGGCAGTGTGTTATTGACCAATTAGAAGCTGATATTTCCTGAAAAATATTTACTAAGCTAAGAAGGCTCTTGGGATCCGATTCTCCCAAAAATGCACAAAATTGATTACATGAAAATATACCGATTATAAAACTGTCGCATAGCTGCGATTTATAAATTGTCTATTACAAAGTAGTGTTGATTTATTATCCAATAAATGCTTGTTGTTGTATAATTTGAATTTGTGTAAGTATGTATGTATGTGTGATGATGATCATCATCACATACACTTTAAAAAGCAAAATATGTAACGTGTGAAATGTCACATTTTACTTTAGGATATAAAAAGAATTAAGTAAGCTGTATTTTTCTTGTTCATTGAATAATGTAACTTAAATATTTTTAAACAATAGGGAAAGTTAGGTAATAAAAAACTTAAGGTTAGATTTAAAAATAAAATGACAAACTTTTATTTACAAGCAGTGTGCATCTTTGTTCATTCTGATGAAAGCAAAGAAGCAACTAGACAAATTATGAATGCATTTATTTTAGATCAAAGAACATTTTAGTCAAAGAAAAATAAAGCTAGAAATGCCCTGACTAATGTAGGAAGATGAAAACAAACTTTTAGCAATTCATGAGAAGTCCTTCATTTTCATCTTATTTGTCCAATATTCTGTGGTTAGTCTTTCTTATATCCTACCTAGTATAGGATCCAGATGCTATATTGTTCAAAAATTAAACAAAGATAGGCTCCAAATTAAATTACACAAATAGCGTAATTTGATTGGTTCAAAAATATCATACAGCATGTCATCGACTACGTTCACATGTCTGACTTTAACTTGACCTAATCAAAGTTACAGTTGTGCCAAAATTTTAAAATGTTTTCTGGAGCCTATCACATGACTTATATTGCTTATATAAGCAGCAAACAATTAAGGAACAGGAGAGGGGGAAAAATAAGCTGAAAAAGCTACATGCTATGTGACAACACTCATCATAAAATAACTTTCTACTGAAGTCCAGACTATAAGTTAAAAATCCTTTTTAACAGAACCACACTCTATTTCCTTCATTCAATGCAAACTAAACTCACATCAGCAAACAACGAAACAATAGACACTCAAATGTCAAACACAACGTAACTCACATCCACACATGCTTTTTCCACAAACTTTGAACTGTTTATTTTGAATACAAACAATATTACATTGAACTGAATTTTTCCAAATTCACACAAATTACCCTAAAACGTGCAGTCTATCAAACTGGAACATTACCTCACACAAAAATCTAAAAAGACAAGTTTATTTCACCATTTTAAACAACATTCATAACTATGTACATTTGATATATAAAAATCTATTTATTTGTACAATTTCTCTTGTTTGAATATTCTTCTTATTATTATTTTGTGGCATTGTGTCTAATATAAATTAGTGACCCCCCCACACTAGTCATAGGTCATTCCATATAAAATAATAAAATCATCAAAAATGATGAGGAAACACAAGTAATTTTAACAATACAATATAAGGAATTTATTTAGGAATTTACATGTCAGTAGTTCATTTCAGGAAAATAAATCAGAAATTTTTAAAGTCTGTAGTTTTAATGAATTGTTATGAAAAGGAAATGTTCATACAATGGATTATGGTCTGATATAATATTAAAAATTGTTTAAAACAAAGGTAAGAGTATTCATTTCTCACAGAAGGGATATGGTTTGCATACATTTAAAAAAGTGGATGAAGAGAAATAGTTTGAAATACTTAGCTTTCATGGATTGTTGAAAGAAATTTCTTTGTAGTGCCACGTGCTTAGAAAGGCTGATAATATAATTAGCAAGTAATTTGACACTGGCAAAAACTTCAATACTGACATGGTGAACAGAAACAAAGCCTTTCACATGACTTCAGACACTTTTCTCTTATTTAATTTTTCTTCTCATTTTATTTCAAAATGAATTTTGCATAAGCTCATGACTTTCTTTTCATCTTTTTTCTTGGATCACCTGAATTTGAAGGGATTCCAAAAGAGAGTTATTGTTATTTCATAGTCACCACATTCTAATATTACAATTCGTAGACTTGTGAAAAATTAGCAAATTCTATATTTTGATAGTCATAAGGCAAAACAATCATAAAAATATGCATATTTCAATTTAAATAGATAAAAAATTATATATATATATATATATATATATATATATATATATATATATATATATATATATTTTTATATAAGTCATTATCTTATATTACAAATTGAAAATTAATAGGATTTACAATTTGGTCCTGCATACAACCTCTGGCAAAATTATGGAATTAGCGCTCTTAAATACATGTTCACCTAAGATTTTTTTTTTATTTAGCATTAAACTAACAGATAAGAGCAAAATATGTTTTTAGTTTTTAGAGTAGCTGCAGATTCTGACTTTATAAAATATTTTATAAAGTCAGAATCTGCAGCTATTAAATGAAAAAATATTTTGTGAAATTATCTGTTAGTTTAATGCAAACTAGATTAAATTATTTAAGTTAATGGTATAATTTTTTATATAATATAAAAAAAAACTGTGTCATTCAATTTGAGAAGACTAATATATGATTAAATGAGAAAAAATATATATTTCAATTTGGGCAAAATGTGATTAAATGAGAAAAATAATAAGAATGTACATGTTTCAATTTGAAAAGGTTCAAAATTTTATAAATGATGAAAATAATAAAAATGTTTTTATCTTTATTTTAAAATGTGCAAAATGAGATTAAATGAGAAAAATCATAAAATGTCTATCTTTCATTTTGAAAAGTTCAAATATGATAAAAGGGAAAAATAAAATTTATCTATACATATACTAATATGCAAAAAAAGCACATATCTTTAAATTTGAAAACTTAATGTGATAAAATGAGAAAAATCATAAAAATGTACCTATCTTTTGAATTGAAAACTTCAAAATCTAATTACATGAAAATATATAATTATAAATGAATATATCCTCCAAATTCAAACCTAAAAAATATGATAAAATGTGAAAAAATGTACATAGGTTTCAATTTGAAAAGGCAAAAATGAAACATGGTAGCAGAGTGTAGTTAAAGAAAAATATGACTGATGAAAGTAAAGAAAACATTTTTTATCCCCTAACATGGAAGACTGAAACAACATCTTATTATGATTGGAAGTTTGATGTCAAATTATGGATTCTATTCACCAAGACAGAAAAGAGGCAACAGGGATTTGCAATCTACAATATATTACCAACTGATAAGGTGTCAATGAGAAAGTGGAATTGGTCATGGAAAATGAAGAAATCAAGACTGAAGATAAGAATGCTGTTGATTAGATTTTTACTATCTTAGATAAGACATTTAAGAAAGATGATCTGAGTGTTATATTTGAAGAAAGAGTTGGATACCATGGGTGAGGTTTTCAATTCTTATGAGAAGAATATCAAAGAGCTAAAAAGGAAAGGCATCATTTTACCTGAGGTAGTTCTGGCTATGCAACTTATCAACAGCACTGGATTGGATAAAAAAGACAAACAGAGTGTTCTTACAGTGGTTGATTATACAAAGAAAGCGGAAATATATGAACAAATGAAGAATGGCTTGACAAAATTCATTGTGAATGAAGGAATGTCATATAGACAGAGATCAGATGAGATAGCTATCAAAGAAAAACCTACATACACAGCAAATTTAAAGGAAACATGTTTCTGGAAGTTAAAATAATAACCGAGGAACAAGACTCAAAGGATACTGTCATGGTGGTGCATAGTCAGGATATGGTGGGAGACAGATATCTAAATTGGATGAAGGACAATTTAGGAGGACAGGTTTCCAAAGAGGTAGAAGATCAGGAAGAGAAGCATACTGGGGAAGAGTAAGTATAGCTTACATTTATAGAAATGCACATGATTAAGCTGGTAATTATCTTAAATGCTTGGTGTGTGAATCAATTATGCATTTTAAAAAGGATTGTCCACATAGAAAAAGAAAACAAGAAGCTAGTGCTTTTGAAACATCAAAAGTGCAGGAAAATGCTGAAGTTAGTGAAGTTTATAAAATAAATGCTTACTCATATGAGGATAAACAGGCCAAACAGTCAATGCTGCTGTTCTGGATAGTGCTTGCAGTATAACAGTTGTTGGGTGTGAAAGAAGGAGATGTATTTGGCTTCATTATTGGTAAGTGAAAGAAAAGTTAAACTTCTACTTGGTGGAACAACATTCAAGTTTGGTGCAGGAGTCAAAATACAGTCAGATGAAGGAATGGAGATTCTTTGTATTATCAGTGGTCAAAATATAACCCTAAGAACGGAAGTAGTGAACAGCAATATTCTCTTGCTGCTAAGCAAACCAAACATGAAAAGAATGGGTTTCAAATGGAGAATGACACATTGAAAGTCAATGGAAGATCTTTTGAATTGGATACAACATCCTTTGGATGTTACTATATTCCACTGAAAGAATTTCAAGTAAAAATTGAGAAAGTGCACATGGTAGCTAAACAGAAATCATGAAAGGAAAAAAAGATTATGTACCTCCTTCAGCTAAAAACCTGAAAGATATAAAAAATACTGATGTACTTGAAGAATGTGAAAAGTTAATTGAAGATATTATCAATAAGTGTGAAGTTTGTAAGGGATTCTAGAAGACCCCTGTATGACCAACAGTATCTCTTCCTTTGGATAGGCAATTTAATGCTTGGTGTGTGAATCAATTATACATTTAAAAAAAGATTGTCTACATAGAAAAAAAAATCAAGAAGCAAGTGCTTTTGAAACATCAAAGTGCAGGAAAATGCAATGGATCTAAAACAATATAAAGATGTTTACTTTTTACATTTTATTCATCTCTTCACTAGATTCAGTAAAATAAAGTGATTAGAAGAAAAACTCCTAAAGTGATTATAGATAATGTTGCAAGTGAGTAGATAGCTGCTGGTTTTGGATCTCCAAATTTCTAGTTGATAATGGTGGGGAATTTGATAATGCAGAATATAGAGAGCTGGCTGAACAATTTAATGTAGAGATTTGTGCCACTACTGTATACTCACCTTGGTCAAATTGTATATGTGAAAGAAGCCACTACATAGATGTGTGCATACAGAAAATGATGGAGGAAAATCCCAAAATGGAAATAAACATTGCTCTTGCCTGGGCAGTTAAAACTGTATGCAAAAGCACCTTTGATATAGTCTAATTCAGCTTGTGTTGGGCAACCACCCTAATTTACCATCATTTATAGAGAATCAACTCCCAGCCTTAGAAAAAGCAAAAATAAGTGATATAGTTATTAAATATCTCAATGCATTGAATGCAGCAAGAAGAGCTTACATGAAAGCAGAATCATCAGATAGCATCAAAAGAGCATTGTCAGAACATCAGGAGATCAAATTTTGCTGGCAGAAGATTGTGTATAATAATAAAAATGTATATTTCTTTAAACTTGAAAAGTCTCAGATGTGATTAAATAACAAAAATAATACTATATGAAAAATTTGGAATGGTAATTTAATGAAAAGATTATGTACATAGCTTTCATTTTGAAAAGTTCAAAATGTGATAAAATGACAAAATAAAAAAAAAACAACATATATCTTACAATTTAAAAAATAAAATATGTGATAATATGACCAAAATATAAAAAATGTACATATGAAATTTTAAAGTGCAATAAAATGTTAAAAACAATAAATATGTACATAACTTTTTATTGGAAAATCTCTTTGTGTCATAAAAGGATAAAGATAATATGTTTACATAATCTTAGTTCAAAAAGGATGAAATTTGATAACATGACAAAAATAATAAAAATTTACATAATGTTTAATTTGAAAGGTTCAAAATCTGATAAATTAAGAAAAAGAATTAAAATGTACATAACTATCATTTGGAATGTTCAAAATGTGATAAAATCACTAAAATAATATAAGTTTATAAAACGTTCAACATTTAAAGTTAAAAATGTACATATCTTACAATTTGAAAAATTAACAATATGATAAAATAATAAAACACGGTATATTGTTCAATTTGAAAATGCAATAAAATGATGAAAATAATAAAAATGTACACTTTGAACTATTAAAAATATGATAAAATGATAAAAATAATAAAAATATACATTGCCTTCAATTTGAAATAATATATAAATTCAGAATGTGACAAAATAACAAAAGAAATTATCATTTTAAATTTAAAATTTAATTTGAAAAATTCTGTATGAGAAAATGACAAAAATATTAAAAATATACACATCTTTCAATTTGAAAAATTCAGAAAATGATAAGATAACTAAAATAGTAAAAATGTACATATATTTCAATTTGAAAAGTGCAAAATATGATAAAATGACAAAATAATAAAACTCTATATATCTTTCAATTTAAAAAATTATAAATGTGATAAAATGAGAAAATGAATTAGGATATATCTAGCTTTCAAATTTAAAAGTTAAAAATTGTGATAAAATGACCAATATAATTAATTATGTACAAATGTTTCAATCATAATAATAATACTATGTATACAGGATTGCGATGGGTAAATTGTCGCCTTTTCATATGAGTCTAATGGAGATTACAAGGGTGTTTGGAGTGATCATTAGTGATGGTGAAGGATTATGGCAGCATTCACCAACTTAAAAAAAGAGTTGCAGGATATTCTGAAGTCATCTGGAGAAAGTGGTTGAACCCAATGGTGATTTTATTGAATAAATTTACTCTTCAGTATTTAAAGATATCTTTGTGTAATTTTGGTAAATATATCTGTTAAAATGAGATGTGTCAGGTCACTCCTAGCACTCCTGGTACTATGTAACTCAGTACTACCTGTTTCATATATTTACTACCTGTTTCATAGTTGGATTATTGGTGACTAAACCAGTACTCACACAGAGTTTGTGAGGAGGATGGCTAGTCACCCTGTAGGATTAAATACAAGACCTGTCAAAAGAGCAGAGGAAGCTTTTTTATTCAATGGCCATCTAGCACAATTTCCCTGGGTGTCTTGTACCCTCCATTTTTTTCTAGACATTGGCTAAGAGAAGTACACTCTGTAAAACCTATGATCCAGGGACTTCCCTGTTGTTGTCTCAGCTTGCTAGGCCATGACAGATTGAATCCTGGGTGTAAAGAATGGGCCAGTTCAGCGCACACTTCACTCCACCTAAAAACTCCAATGGACAGGTCTGAGGGAGATGTTCGCCTCCAACAACCATTTCCAAGCCCTGTAGCAATGGGAAAGGGGTGAAAACAGTAGGTGTAAGATGACATTGGAAGTCACAGTCCCAATCCTGCATGCATATTGGTCATCTGATGTTGACCTGGGGATGACTACATTGCTTGGCAGCATCCTGGTTGACTAAGCAACCTTCTGTTTGCTCTATATGGAGAGAGGCCTAGAAAAGATGGTCTAAACAAAGCTAGTCTCCTACATTATCCAGGTGGCTAACCATGGTCAACAGGCCTCTTCTTATACTGTCAACCATCAGTAAAGAAAATGTTCATACCCACCTGTAAGATTACCAAAGGATTACATGACTACCTGACTACATGCTTGATGCACTCAACAGTGGTCAAAAAGAACGTTGCTCCACTCAAATTGCAAATGAACTGTCAAGACTAAATGTTGACATCACTGTTGTCAGAGAAGTCTGTTTCCCAGAGGAAGGCAGTCTACAAGAGTATGGTGCTGGATATACCCCCTACTGGTCAGGAAATTCAATAGTGGAGAGTCGTCTTTCAGGCATAGGTTTCATGATCAGGGATTCTATTGCCTCCAAGCTTGAAAAACTGCCAATAGGTTATTCTGACTGCATCATCTCTATGTGCCTCCAACTGAGTAATCTTCAATATATCACACTAATTAGTGTGTACTTTCCAACTTTACAAGTAGATCCTATGGAAAAAGATAAATTTTACTCAGATCTATGCAGCCTACTACGAGACACTCCTGCAGAAGATAAGGTTATAATTCTTGGTGATTTCTACACAGGAGTAGGCCAAGCTTTTGATGCTTGGAAGGGAGTGCTTGGGAGACATGGTGTTGGTAACTGTATTGACAATGGGTGCTTGCTGCTAGAGTTCTGTGCAGAGCATCAGCTTATCATCACAAGCACCATCTTTCAACAGTAGAACAAACTGAAAACAAACTGGATGCATCCTTGGTTTAAACATTGGCACCTCATTGACTATGTCATAGTGTGACTGAAAGACATCATGCTCACAAAGTGATACCCAGTGCAGAATGTCTTACTGACCATTGCCTTGTTCAGTGCAAAACAAGCTCCACTTTAAACTCAAACAAAGAAAGAAGGGACCCTATGTAAAAAGTTCAGGTTTGGCAGTTTTAAATCAGATGAAGTGAAAGTTAACTTCCAAGCAGCACTTGAGTCAAAGCCTGAAGATTTTTCTTATGAAACATCATGGGAAAACTCAAAATTGGCATCCTGCAGACATCTGTAGAAGTCTCTGGGTTCTCCTCAAGGAAGAAAAAAGACTAGTTTGGTGAGATTAATGTGGAAATCCAAGAACTGCTGAAAAAGATCACCTCACCAGACCCACTTAGCTCAGCCAGCTTGTCTTGTAAAGAAAGCTGCATTCTATTTTATATGCCGTGACCTCCAGCACAAGCTTCAAGAGATTAAGAAGAAGTGGTAGATCAAACTTGCTGAAAAAACTCAGTTGTATGCTTCTATGGGGCTTCTATGAAGCTTTAAAGGCAGTGTATGGCCTTATGTATCAGATTCAGAGTCCTATGCGCAGTGCAAACAAACAAGGCATCCATCTTAAACTGTTGGTTGGAGCATTTCCAGGTTCTCTCCAGTGATAATTGTTTGGTCCAAGAACCAGGAATTCTCCACATTTCCCAACAACCAGTAAAAGTGAAACTGGATGAGTTGCCCACCATTGAAGAGACTATTAATGCCACAAAGCAGCTGAAGTATGGCAAGGCTCAGGAGTCAATGGAGTCCCACCTGAAATCTGTAAACATGGGGTTCCATTATTGCATATGAAACTCTATGAGCTTTTGCTGTTGTTGGAAGCAAGGAAAACTACAAGATCTCTGCGATGCAGTCATTATTGTCTTGTACAAGAAGAAAGGAGAAAAATCTGACTGCTCCAATTACCAAGGAATTACTTTGCTACTTTCTTTATTATCTTCTTCAGCATGATGTTCAAACAGGCCATGAAAGATCTTGATGATGAGGATGGAGTCTACTTTAAATATCATCTCAATGGTGGTCTGTTTAATCTATGATGATTAAAAACCCATACAAAGATCCTGGGGCAAATCTACAAATCTGAGACCTCTGCTTTGCAGACAATGTTGCCATTGTTGACCACACAAAAGGAGCATTGCAGCACACCACTTCCTGCTTCACAGAGCCTGTCAAACATTTTGGGCTTGAAGTCAATTTAAAGAAGACAGAGGTACTCTACCAGCCTATGCCTTGGGATGAGTACAGCCCTCCCCATATCATCATTGGCATGACTGAACTGAAGGTGGTTCATCAATTTACCTACCTTGGATGTACCATCACGTCACATGTTGGGATTGACAAGGAGGTTGACAACAGACTGGCAAGAGCAAACTGCATTTGTCAGACTGTACAACAAACACCTGAAGAAGGGCACTAAGATCAGAGTGTATAGAGCTATCATCCTTGCCACTCTCCTATACGGCTCAGAGTCATGGGTCACTTAGCGGCACCACCTACAACTCCTCAAATGGTTTCATCAGTGCTGCCTCCACACAATCCTTAACATCCACTGGGGTGACCGTGTCACCAATATTGAAGTCCTTGAAAAGGCAAAGATCACCAGCATTGAGGTCAGGTTGCTGAAGTCCCAACTACACTGGGCTGGATGGTGAACTATTGCCTGCCTAAAATTTTTACTGTGCAGTGAACTCTCCACTGGCAATAATGGCAGAAGAGCACCAAAGAAGCGATTCAAAGATTGCTTGAAAAAATCCTTTGGTGCCTGTCACATCAATCATTGCTAATGACAGGCACCAAAGCTGAGAACCGTGATGCCTGGCATGTCACAACCAATATTCTGAAAATATCTGTAGGGTGGCTCTTAGGGACAAGAAGCAATGGAGGAAGTACTGCAACAATATGCCACCTAACCTAGGCTGGACTTTCAGAGACATTTTCATACCATGTAAATGAAAATAAATCTTTAGTCATTTCTTTAAACCAGTGTCTAATTTTGTTTCTCTGCTCCAACCAACTTCCACCTCAGATCAATATCTTTCAATCCAAAATATGATGAGAACATATTAAAAATATACATGTCTCAATTTGAAAATCCATAATGTTATTAAATGTTAAGCATAATAAAAATGCATATATCCTTCAGTTTGAAAATCTATTATGTGTGAAAATGAGAAAAAATATTCTAATTAGAAAATTTCCAAATTTTATAAAATGAGAAAAATTATTTAATTGTACCTATCACAAGTTGTAAAGCTCACAATGTAAGAAAAATAATGAAAGATAATATATCTTTCTATTAGAAAATTTGAAAATGTGATAAAATCAGCAATTTGATAAAAATGTAAATATTGTATCTCTACATTTTATCACCCATATTAAGCATTTCTTGCATCTATTTTTTCAGTTATCAACTATCAAAATTCAAAAGTACCACAAACCCCATTTTTGTATTTGGTAATCTTTAATTTCCAATGGCATGCAAGCAGTAGTAACACAGTGAACCATTTCTATACATTTTCTGTCCCACCAGTATTAACTAGAACAAAACACATGAAATTGGGATTTTAAAGCTAACAGAAATGAGCAATGAAGAAATCTTAAATCTTGGTGGAAAAACATCATTTGCTACTCCAACTTGGACAAGGTGAAAAAATCTCCTGACCAACAATTCTTTTGTTTTTTGGGGAAGAGAGTAGGTGAGTGAGCATGTGGGCAATTCACCTTACTAAACAACAACAGTAGCAGTAATAAAATCATTTGAAAGAAAATTGAACATTTTGAAATCTAAATAATATTAATATACAAACATTCTTTATAAAAAATTAATAAGATTAAACTGATATTTTAATTTTATCAAAATGCATGTTATAATTATTGTTACTTTTTGCTTATTGTTGACAATATTGCAAAAAGAGCATTGTTTATATATTTATTAAGATGTTTTATTAAAAAATCAGCTGACATGATTTAGTTTAGAAAGAAATTTCATATTCGTTTCTAAGTTAAATCATGTCATCTGTTCATGTCAACATTGATTTACAAATTATTTATAATTGATATTTGTTGGGTGAAGCCACATTTTATTATGATTTATGAAACTATTACACAAGTTTTTGCTCTGATAGATGCTCAGATGAGTGCCATTGAAAACTATGTTACAGGAATATATTTGAAAGAATTTAGTTTTGAATTTATTTTAATAATTTATTTTCAACTTATTGAACAATGCAAAATAAATTGTTTGCTATAAGAACTGATTTCCGAAAAAGGAGTATATCTTGTGTTTTCACAAAGAAATCTATGGCAAATGATTTATAAAAGATTTTTTAAATGTAAGACAAATGATGCTTGTAGAAAACGTATTTGAAATGATTTTGTAAAAAGATAAATGTAAAATATTCATAAGTAAATGACATTCCAAATTATGATAGAAATATAAAATATTAAAAAAATTCATTAAGTAATATTTGCTAAAATTGTTAATATTCAGCTATTGACATTTTTTTCAGGCAATAGTACAAGGAAATGAAACATACAGTATTAGAAACAAAAAATGGGAAAATAACTCATTGTTTTGCTAAACAAACATTTCTTTTAAAAGTCAAAGAGATCATATGGAACATGTTAGACTAGTCAAACCATGTAAACCAATGACAAAGACAACTGCTCCCTCTCTATCTTTGCAACTGCTAAATAATTATTTGGCTGAGTGAAATTTGCAATGATTTGATTTGGTTATGTGCCGCTTTTTCATGTAAATGTCATAATAAAAAAACAGTGTTTCCATTAAGGTTTCACCCAAAGCAAAACTGAAAGGAATGGTTTACAGGAATTACATTTAATTTTTTTGTAAGCAATAGTAATTGTTGTTGGGGTGATAAAAAATAAATATTTTTAAAAAATTTTGTTGGTTCCATTTTTTCATTAAATTTAGCTTACTGGCCATCAATCTATATCAATTTTTTTTCATTTTCTATTCACTCAAGTTTAGAATTGTATTTTTTCTCTAACTATATATCAAAGTATGGATGAATTTAGGATAGAAATTTTTTCATATGGTATCTTCTTCCAAGAACTTTAGCTTAAATGTCCTTAATGATTGGCATTTGATTGAAACTGCAAAATCTTACTTCACTATGATTCTCTTATTTAATGAGAATAAAAATTGACCCACCTTATAGCTGTAATAGTTGTATAGTTCTCACTTATTCCAGAAGTCAGTCTTCAAGCTGATATAAAAACCTGAGTTTTGAATGCTGATTTTCAAGGTAGGTAGATCATCACCACTTGGCACAATACAGTCTCTCTCTCTACCTCCAATTGCACTTATGCTAAGCTAAGTTTAATAATTATCAATAAAAATGAATGAATAAAGGAAAATAACAAAAAAATAGAATACTTTTATATTTATATTTTTAATTAATTTATGGAAGCCACCAGGAAATATGAAATGTCCTTCTCCAACTGAACCCTTTATCATAAAATGATTTAGTGAATATGAAAAAAGGACTTATTAGTAAAATTCATCCATGAATACTGACATTCATATTTCAGTGAATACCTATGGTGAGTTAAATAAATATCTGTAACATACAAAGAATAATTATCTTATCAAATAACACAGGTAAATTTATCACAGCAGTTTGAAATTTGACTTCTACCAGTTTTCAAATACTAAAAAATAGAAAATGATTAGTTTATTTTATGTACAATAAATTGAGAAATATGTTTATATGTTCTTTTTATAGGTAAATGTTGTTAATACTGTTTATTATAAACATTTTTTACTTAAATATTTGTATCTATAAAAAGAACTTATAAATATAAAAAAAAAGTCTTAAAAATAATTGTCGGACTTTGTCCATTTCCTAATGTATGATGTCATTTGTTTACATTTGGATACGCATTGAGCAGATATGAATGAATGAGAGAAAATCATGGAGAATTGTGTTTAAAAACAGTAAAATCGACCTTGCTAACCAAACGCTCCACTGTGGCCCAATCAGTTAAGGCAAGTTAGGCTATATGACGGTTCCGTATAGGATACAGGTTCAATTCCTGTTGGAGGACGCATATTTTCTAAGAAAATTTCTCGAACATTCAGGCCGGTAAATGTTGTTAATACTGTTTATTATGAACAGAACATTTACTTAAATATTTGTATCTATAAAAAGAACGTATAAACATAAAAAAAATGTCTTAAAAATAATTGTCGGACTGTGTCCATTTCATAATGTAAATCATCTTATCTAATATACTCTGTGTTGTGGGGCTCTCCCTTTTTTACATAAGATGGACTCGTCCAAAGTATACTTATACTGACAGAGAGAATAGCTGCTGTTGAGATACGTTGAGAGATACAGAGACAGACACAGGGTGTTCTCAGAGAGTTATACAAGAGTCCATAGAGAGAGATGATTACACCTTTACTTACAGAGACTTGTACATATACTTTCTACTAACCCACATTCCCGGACGACTAATCTTCACTTCAAGTCTGTATTCTTATTTTTCTATCTCAATTACTGGTGTTGTTTATTTATTTGTGCAGGATTCCATTCACGGAATCTACAACAACTTGGCGACGAAGATATCGCACTTCACGGGGACTTAAAAAAAAATTGCCGTTGCCAGCGTCCACAACAACTTGGCGACGAAGACTTCGGACCCACACGAAAAAAAAAATTCTCTCTCGTCAACACAACAACTTGACGACGAAGAGTACGGACACGTACGGAAAAAAATTTTTTTTCACTCGCCAACACAATAACTTGGCGACAGAAATTCGAGAGTCACGTCGACCACAACAACTTGGCGACAAGACTCGAAGGAACTCACACAGAGAACAACAAATTAACGTTCTAAAAAAAGAACGTACACAAGACAAGAGATAGAAGAAAAATTTCGTCACTCCCTAAAAAATGGAAGATTTTCAAAAAGCAATGCTTGAGTTTATAAGAAGAAGTGAGAAAAGACAGCTAATAAATGAAGAAAGACAAATACAACCCCAGGAATTAATATTAAAAGTAACGGTTAACGCACAACAGAAGAATATCGAAAAAGAGGCGATTTTTTCTCAAGATGCAGTTTGGAACACAATAGAAACATTTAAATACTCTCTAGAAGATGATAAAAATTTCGGGGACTATTACAGATGTCATGAAGACATTTTCAACATTGATTATCAAAATTGGACGGAAGCTAAAGAGCTACGTTTATTACTCAGGAAATTGGGAACAGAGGAGTACACAAAATTTGTGGACTATATTCTACCGAAAAAGACAAATGATTTGACGTTTGACGAGGCAGTTACATGACTTACGGAGCTCTCCAGTCCAAAGACTTCACTTTTTCACAAAAGGTGGAAATGTCTCAACCTCGTAAAAAGTGAAAATGAGGACTACTCCACGTTCGCCGCACTTGTGAACAAACATTGCGATGACTTTAAATTGGCAGAATTGACTCCGGACAATTTTAAGTGTCTTATTTTCGTACAGGGATTAGTCTCAGCCAAGGACAGTGAAATGCGAAAAAGAATGCCCACGAAGCTTCAAAACGAGCCTGGATTTAACGCTGCAAAAATTGTCAGAAGACTGCCAAAAATGCTTGAGTATAAAAAAAGACTTTAAGGATATCGAGGAATCGGGAGTAGCACACATACGTAAGTTGAACAAAAAGTTATGTTTTCACCCCCGAAAGAAAAAAAACAAAAATTTTATAATAAAGAAAAAATTACAAGGTATAAGGCGATTAATGACAGAGATCAAAGCAAATATAAGCCCCCTCCCCCGTCTGCATGTTACAGATGTGGTGGATTCAACTGGAATAAAGACTGTCGTTTTAAATACAAGAACTGTTTAGCTTGTGGAAAAATGGGACATAAAGCATCTCAATGCAGAAACAAAAAAACACACTAGTAGGGTAAGAACTGCTAGAATGGACTATGAAGACGAACAAAACACAAGAAAATACGTGGAACTCGAGATCTTAAATAAGAAGGTAAAATTACAGTTAGACTCAGGATCGGATCTAACTATAATTAATTTACAGACATGGAGGAAGCTAAATAGACCGACCATGATGCATACACAGAAAATCGCCAAGTCTGTTACAGGGAGGCGTATCAATTTTGAAGGAGAAGTAATTCTAAAGGTAAAATTCAATGGTAAAACGAAAAAATTGTAGATATTTGTAATGAAAGACAGAAAATTTGGTGGGCACAGATTGGATGCAAAAATTTGACGTCTGGGATTTACCCATTAGCTCATTTTGTAAGAAAATAGAGTGCAAACCGTCAGAAGCTACAAAATTAAAAGAAGAACTACACCGTCAATTTCCTGAAGTATTCTCGAGCGGTTTGGGACGATGTAATAAGTTTGCAGCTAAAATTGAACTAAAGGAAAATGTTCAGCCAGTATTCAAGAAAAAGCGAAAATTATAGCAGGTGATATTGGTAGTCCGCATGCATTCTGATGGTCACCAGTGAGTGTTCTACGTTAGTACATTTTATCTAGCAAAAGACAAGGCCACTGGACCATAAGAATACTGAAGACATACTAACGCCTAGTGAAAAGACATTTTTTCCCTTCTTTCGGGGGGGGGATTTCCAACTACACAAACATATAGTGTTATAAGTTAGGTTAGAATGGTTAGACCAAGTATCAATGTTAAATTAGTTGGATAGAGTGGAGGGAGAGAGAACAAAAAAAATAGATAAATAAAATAAATACATAAATAAATACACGAATACATTGGCAAATAAATAAATAAATAAATATATATATATATATATATATATATATAGAGAGAGAGAGAGATGCTTTTGGATGTGTCTCTGGTCGAACAAAATCATTTTATGATTAATTCTTTAGGAGAAAATGGCAGTTTTCTTCCTTTTTAGAAGCTTCACTAAATTTCTTGTTAAAAAACATTAATCTTTTATTACCTTGCAGTTTTTCTCATCTTGTCTCTATTTATCTAATTCTGACATTTTTCTAATATTCTGAGTGTAGAAGACCAACATAGTTGTCCTGGGCTAAATATGGGCTGTAAAATGTACATAAAGAATTATTTTATTAGGACATTTTTATGTTCTCTATGAATCATATCAATTTACATCAAACTTTGTTGAACCCAACAAATATCTATTCCAAAAATATTTACTTTAATAAGTGTTAATTTTCTGTCTGAATTTTTAGGATGAGGAGTTATTATTTACAGTTAAAATAATATCCTCATTTTTGTTGTTATCACATTTAGGTTGTTATACTCTCCAGTCTGTTTCAGGTGTCTGACAATTTAAGTAATCCAACAGATCAAAATCTCAAATCTACCCAACTTTAATATAACTACAATGGAAAAAATTTATCTAAGCTTACAATAAAATTTGTTGCAACTCCTCAAACAAAAAGAAACTTAATTAGTAGAAAAAATAATAATAGAAAGAGGAATTTACTCTATCACCTGTAATGATTGCCACAATACGTAGGAGGAATCTCAAGGAATTTAAACAAAAGATTATGTGAACACAAAACAGATCTTTTATGAAGCAACATATCAATGCATTAGTTACTTACTGTAATGAACCCAAACATAATTTTGATTTAAAAATGCTGATTTAATTAAAAGAGACAGCTATTTACTCAGGTGAAAGTGTATAAAAGCGCTATGATTACTTGATCATTCACAGTAAATTTGTTCCCTGGTTCTTACACCATTTCACCTTTCTCTGCAGATATTTTATTATCACAATGTGGGATACTTAATAATAAAAGTTATAAAAACAAAAGTATGAGAAAACTGAATAAAATCAGCTAGATTACATACCCAAACAAGTCTAAAAAAAAATTTTAAGTAAAAATTTTAAATTTCAGTATTCCAATATCTTCAGCATTTCCTTTTGGTGTTTAATTATAACTGGCTCTTGCATTTTTATCACTTTCCTTTCCCTTTGTACACATATATCATTCCATCAGCAAAAATATTACTTTAGTTAGCTCAAGTCTATCTAGAGGATGAACTGCATTTTGTAATTGATTTGCCTAATATATATATATAAACATAGATAGATAAGATATGCTTCGAGCAGATATGTGTGTTCAAGTGAAATCATGGGAAATTTGTAGTTTAAAATCAATAATTTGACCTTGCTAACCAGACACTTCTTCGGTAGCTAAATGGTATAGTATGCCAGGCTATATGACAGTTCCATGTGGGATACAGGTTTGATTCCTGTCAGAGGGCACATATTTTCTATGAAATTTCTTGGACATTAGGCTGGTAAATGTTGTTAATACTGTTTATTGTAAACAAAGCATTTATCTTAAATATTTGTATCTAAAAAAAAATAACATATAATATATATATATATATATATATATATATATATATATATATATATATACACACATAGAGAAACTAATTTTCAGAATACTAGTCTCATCAACCAGGAACTGTAAGTTTAAATCTCTCACTAATCTCATGTAATCATTCTGTAGAGCTTGGGCCACTGGTATACCATTTCGTACATTGTTTTGATTGGATAATGTACCAGTTCTGTAGTCACAATACCAATTTTTTTTTTTTTAGCTGAAGGCTTTTTTTTATTCATAAACTCTTGTGTTGGAACAAAAGTTTGTAGTGTTTTTCAACAGATGATGCTTGAACATGTGATTTAATTTCACACTTGACTGAAATTTATGATATACATTTACTGAAAAGTGACGTTTCAATGTTTCTTTCTCTATGATTTGCATGAATTCTGAATTTTAAATGTTTTCATATAAAAATATATGGTAAATTTTCATCATTTGATGCTCTCTTATTTCTAGGAAGGAAAAAGAAACAGTATAAACAGCTAAAATATATATATAGGATTATGGAGATAATGCCATAGCTTCTAGGTATAATAGTGGAAATTTTGATCTGGAGGACTTTCTGGCAGGTAGGTAGTCACTTATGAGGACCGAATTAAAATGCATATTAAAAAAAATCCATGTCACATCACACAGAAAATTGTAGAGATACTCCACATATCTCATATGAGCATTGTAAAGAATTTTAAAACACTTGGATATGTGAATTGCTACAATGTTTGGGTACCTTATGACTAAGCAGAAAAAATATTTTGTTGGGTTGGAAAGGTATTGTGTATTACAAGCTGCTTCTATAAAATGAGATATTTAATTTAGAAAAGTACTGTTCCCAATTAGGCTGACTGAAGGCAGCAACCAATAAAATGCATTTAGAATTGGCAATTTGGTAAGATGTTATCTTCCATCAAGACAACACTAGATCTCCAGAAATTGGTTCAGCTTGGCTGGAATGTCCTACACCAGCCATAATCATCTGATCTTGCACCTTTGGATTACTACTTATTTTAATACCTACAAAATTCTCTTAATAGCAAGAGTTTCTGGAACCCAGTTTATAACCCTAGAAAGATGTTATTTTATAGAAGGATGGAATCATGAAGCTGCCTCAAAGATGGTAAAAAGTGGTGGAACAAAATGGCATATATGTGGTTGAATAAATCTATATGCAAATATCTAAATAGTGTCTTTGAAATTCACTTAAAAATGCTACAAACTTTTGTTCTGATTCAATATTTGCATTTGCAAATGTCCTGTTCTCAAAGAGGAAAAAGTAACATAAAAGGCAATTTTGTAAGAAAACTTGCTGAAACTAAGGCAATAAAATTCCCTTGCTGATTTGAAAGCAGCCAAATGATATGAAAAAGTTTTATTCAATACACTCATCAGCTTACATCATGCTTTCTACACATTTCTATAAAATTTATCGATTCTTTATTTAAAACATCCATTAATGATTAACATCCACTTATGAAAATAATTTCAAATTTTCTGTAATGAGTCAACAAACATAATAGTGTCTCAACAAGAAATAAACTTTGAAACTTAGTGTAACACAGCATGAGACAAAAGTAGATATTGAATTATTATTTCTAAGTATTATCAGTGTCCAACTGTACATTCCCATAAAGATTGGCCTATATTTTCACAAGAGACATTGGAATACTGAACCATTCAACAACTTTTAAAATTTCATTTCAAATGTCAAGGAGATTATTTAATAATTATTTTTTTTTCTCTTGATTAAACAAATGTAATTTTTTCACTAACCTTATATTGAAATTCAGTATTCAAATATAACCACATTTAGAATAACATCAATAACGCACATGAGAAAGACACAAATAAAATGGACAGAAAAAGAGGAAAGAAAATTATATGATTAAAAATGAATATAGAATAATCTATTTATCAAGATGCATCAGCATATTGTATGTTGGTTAATAAATAATATGATATATTTTTTTAATCATTTCACTCCAAACAAGGCAATAAAGTCACTAATATGCAAAGGGTTACTGAGTGTTAGAGAATAAAAAAAACTCTATTAAGGAGAAAGAACAATAAAAGAACAGGAATTAAGAAAACAGAAGATAATGACATTGCATTTCACTTTTTGAAGATCAAAGTTGACTGGAAAGCAAGAAGCCAGAACAGAGTTCCACAAGCTATAAACAAAATTATTAGCAGAGAACTTATGGTTACATCTAGCCATTCCAACTGTAATATGATGAGATGTTGCAGCTAATCTCATATTGTGCTTAAATTCATAATGTCTAGGTACCTACCAAAGAGTAGCAAAAAAAATAAATGAGAATATTTATAGAAAAGGCACAAGGAATTTATGTTATGGTGGTAGAAAAGTGACTGAAGCTAAGGTACCAATTTATGACCAATAACATTGCAGATTCGTCTTTGGATTTTATCAAGAATCTCTAAATATATAGCAGGAGCACCAGACCAGATGTGGCAACAATATTCAAAGCAAGGAGAAATGGTAGACTTATAAATATGTGAAATAGATTCTGGCAAAGAAAAATGTCTAGCACAACACAGTGAAACCAACTTTTCAGAGCAGCAAACCTATCATTTGATTTAATATAATCTTTCCAAAATGTAAATGAAAACATTAGTCTGAGAATCAGTGCAATGCTGATCTTCATTAGCATCAGATGATCTTCCATCAGTTTCGTTTTGAGAACATTAAAATTAACAAGCTATTCCTTGCCTCACTTCACATCAGATTGAATCAGGTAATACTGAGATCAAATGCCAATTTGGTTTTATTCAGACAAATCAGACTTATTATTAAAACAGGACCAGTTTATTTTGTCATCATTAGCTAATCACCGTTCTTGTCCCATTTGATATTTTTTCATCAATAATCATTAATAGATTACATCAAATTAATAATAATTGACCCAGAGATATAAGAGCCATATTTATTGATGAAAAGAAAGAATAAAGTGAGATCCTTAAATGCTAATTAGAGCCTCTAGTACATTTTCAAACTTTATAGAAACTGTTAAACTGAAATAATCAAGATTTCTTGTGAGATTAATATACGTGTGAAAGACCTGCCACCAAATCTGGAACTGCCCCGCAGATTAAAAAGCCAAGAACCTGGCATTACCATTATTGATGCTTTGTATAGACTTTCAGCACCAACATAAAATACAGAAAAAAAAAGTCAAAAGCCATTTATTATATCTTAAAGAAAAATTCAGTAATTGGTTGGATGTCTTGCCTGATTAAAAATGAAATTCTCTTCAGACGTGGTTGTCTTTAAGTTGTGTCTGTAACATTGTTGCTGAAATTTGGTGTTTTAGGACTGCCAAATTTGGTGATATTTTTGTTTAGGTTTGTTTCCAGAGTTGATTTTTTTGGTCTAGTTAGAAGTCTTAGGTAGTTCACCTATTTTTAAACTAGTCTTTTCCATTTTCCATTTCGATCATGAGGAAATTTAAACTTTTCAAGTGATTTATTGTAGAGTTTAGAGAGAACAAGAGCCAGTTCAGCCATATGGCTCTTAAAGACTATTGCAGGGATAATATCTCCTTTCTTAATTCTATCAGGAATCCATTTTTTAGATAGTATTTCTTTTGATGTTGTTTTGCCTTTCGTATTTTAGTTTTTGTTTCTTTGAGCATTAAATGGGGATAGAAATTAGGCAAAGATAGGCAGATACACTTCTCAATTTGTCTTTCCAAAGAATCAAAACATTGGGGACATTCATGTGCAGATGGAGTGTTGAGGGATGAATTCTTAGTATATCCAGACAAGGATCATTCTGTTCAGAAAATTAATTTTAATGATCATTGAGGACATGCAGAGAACGGCAAAGTTTCCTATATAGAAATGGCAATCATCTCTGAATGGGATTCCATCTAAATTGTATTTATGGGTCAGTTCTCTCATCATTTTGTTATCAAATTCAACTTACAACTTCTTCTGGGATGCCATATCTCATTGCTAAAGATTTATCAGCTTGATTGTGCAACCTATAAATGTTCCATGTCTCGATTAGAATATCATCAATAATTGGAGAAATAATCCAATATACTTATTTCATTCCATCCAGTGTCATGGTATATCAGGCAAATACGTTGACCTCAGTTGTTATTAAGAGGCTCATAAATTTGATTAGTGTTTCTAACATATTTCTTGCAGAATAGATAAAAAACAATGTTCATGTCATTGATATATTTTTCCTGAACAAGATTAGACCTCATTAATTTTAGAAGATTGTTTTTGGGCACGCAAAATAATCCAACTGCTAAATATTGTATGATTCTTAGAAGTGTCATTTTTCATCGCTCTTGAATAAAAGACTTTCAAAAATTCTAAAATATTAGATCATCCTTTCCATTTTGAACAGGTTGGTCTCTGAATTTATAAAGGTGCTTCAACAAGGTTCAAGGGCTTTATATCGCAAAAGAAAATTGTTTAATTAGTTTTCAAAACTTCTAATAGATTTAATATCTTCTTTGGTGGCACTGAAAAGGCTGTCTTTGGTCTGTTAAAATAGTTAAATTTTAAAAAATTATTCACTGAAATTAAACTGGAACTCATCATCCTCTACTGGGGCTCATGAAACAGCATCAGCAAAAATTAAATACACTGAACTCTCTTTGTATTTTATTTTGTAATCAATTTTTTTGCAGATGAAAGCATCATTCTTAAGAAAGTCTTTTGGTAGCATTTAATCAAGTAAAGTATTGTTACTGATTGAAATTTCTAATGGTTTAGATAAGAACAATTGTTGCATGTAAAATGTGGAAATAATAGTCGCTAAAAAGAGGAAGTTTAAATTAACGTCTGTTCATCTCTTTTTCAATTGTTTAAACTTTTTTTTTCATAGTCGTTCCACACCCTCGACGTGTATGGAACTGGTTTCCTGAATGCAAATGGAGGACAGAAAGAAGAAAATCAATCAGACACGTATTGTCTGAAAATGAAACTGGCTTTTGAAAGTCGTAGTAACAAAAGATAGGTGTACACTGGAATAATTTCTTTATGTTTTCGAATGCTTTTTGTTGGACCTCCAAGAATTGGAAAATCTGGTTGTGAGAGATGAACAGGAACTGTTTAAAGGTTCACATTTTGTCGTCTTTTTTGGTGATAAAAAAAGAGGTAATTATTTAACCATTCCTATGAATGCCTTAGATGATGCAGATCGCAAGGTGTTGGGAATTCATCTGATTGGAGTTTTTTTTCTTCATCGGGCTTCAAGCCTGTGTTAGTCAGTTTTAATAAACAAGAAAATAAGGATAACTTCCTCTGCAGAGAAATTTGCATTTCTCAAGGTTAATTGCATTAAACATTTCTCTATATCTCTGCAAGTATGCATTTTCAAGAATAAATAGTTCTGGTTGTGGTTAAGAATGGCTTGGTCTGAGTTGTTTCCAAAAATCCCTCAACGAGACAGTCATCTTGGATAAAACCCTGTTTATCCATTGGAATTGTTCGATAGATAATTTTTGTTTGGAATGCCTTGCTGGCTGGTGTCAAAGCTTTTAAAAAGATAATTGCCCATGAAGGCGTGCCGAAGGTGGTCCAGTTCTCTTGCCTTGTCGTTCATTGCAATGCCAGTATATGTATTCTTACGTCCAATTTACTAAGTTTTTTTTTATTTTTTTATTTGCAAACCTGTGTGTGATGGATTCAAGCTTGGTACCTGGCATTGGTAAAGTTTTAATCAGTGCCTTGTTTAATGGTTTGACTTCTTGTGTTTTCTTTCAATCACATAGCTGTTGAGCCATTTATAGATCCTTCCAGTTTAAAAATTATATTGTCCCTCATCATGCAAACTAGTTCCTGTTTAAATTGTTTAAGTTTTGCAAAAAAAAAACCTAAAATGGGTTGTTGTATAAAACTGTGCCTGGCCAATTTGGAGTGTTAATTCACCTTCAAATTCACCAACTTCTCTTCAAAAACGTCTGGCTATTTAGAAAATAAAATCCCTTTGAGGGATTCATCAATATCTAATTTTCTGATGTCTTTCAGGGCTTTTTCATTTGAGGACATTGCATTCTACAGCTGAAACTGTCGATTTATTAAATTTAGCTTTTGACAAAGACTACAGCTTAAAATTGGTTGAATGTCTTCTCATTCACAACCATGACTGAGGCTGTCACCTTTCTTCTGTTGACAGGGTTGATAAGTTCTACCCTCATTGTTCTAGGACCTTTTCCCTCCGTATACTGAAATATCAAGTTTCTTACCTTTTTTTTTAGTAACTGCTATAATTTTGTTGTCATTGACAAATGTTGCAGGAATTACATTTACAGAAAAGTCGGAATCATCTTTGTAATTTAATGGGCTTCCCGTTTATTCAAAAAAAATTCGCATGAACCTTATGAATTGTTTCCCTTCAACGTACTAAAACATTCAATTAACTCTTTGACTCACAGTAACTAAACCAGTTGAAAGGAACTTTTTGATGTGGTAAAATGTTTTTTTTTTTGCATCTAAAACATTCCTGAACCATAAGCTGGACAGTATTCTATTCTTGTCTCTGGGACAATAAATGCAATGATATTTTTTTCTCTGAATAGTCGCATTTGATATCTTTCATTCGTATGTTCTCGACCTCAACATTTAATTTGTCGTATTTTTCAATTTTTGCGAATGGATTCACCTTTGGCACAACTCTGCATCGGTCAATATTCATGTTCAGGGTTAAATCTGGTTCCTTTAGGAGAATTTCTAATTTTTTTTTAGTTTATATTCCTTTTATTATTTGTAATTTTATCATATTGTTATAGACAAGCGTATGGTTGCAAGAAAGAAATACGACAACAGCAGAAATAGATTTACGTGGTTTATTTCAACAGGAACGTGTGGGTTTGGGACAGCTACCTTGTGGTAAAGTTCATAAGCTGGCTTCGGATCTAGGTCGATCTCTCATAGTGGTTCACACATGTTGACGGTGGTTGATGCTCCCCTGCTGTCAGTAGCCGACCGTGACAGGTCTCTTCCCTGGGCACCTGTTGACTGCCTGTTGAACTTCCGTGTGACCCCTTTTATAGCGTTTTTTTTTATGGCTTAACAGGCTCGAAAAACGAAGCGGGTATAATTAGGAGGGAAGCATTTTTATTGGACGAAAAATAGAAAACTTTAATTATTATTTTAATTTTCGACCGGAACTCGTGTGTCGGGAACATTTGTAATTGAAGGTAATGGTCATTTTGTGACGGGGCTTTGTCTCGTTCACATCCGGCTCTTGCTCTTGAGTATTTGCCTGTAAATCAGCCGAGATATGTCTTAATGTTTTATTTTATAACAAGGCTCCCCCAGATATCGGTCTGATTTACAGTGAGCGTTATTTGTGCATATTTGGGTGATTAATTCATGATAAAGTCTCTGAAGCGTGTGGGAAGTTGTCCTCGTGTTCTTCTTATTGGCATTTGTTTTTGTATGGGGTTATTTGCTGAATTATGTGTCTCCGAGGGATGTGGAGTAGAATCATCCTGGTGATTGTTACATGGTGGAGGCAGAGGGATTATATTAGAAAGATGTGTTGGGCGTGGAGCCAGTCGTCGGATATGGGCACGGTGAATCCAGATTGTATCACCATCATCGTTTTGCACCTGACACATCATATTGTTCGTTTTTATAATGGTGTAATTTCCTATCCAGGGCAGATGAGAGGATTGGGCAACAGTTGAGTGTGGCCGATGAAGTAAAACCTTGTCGCCTACTTGTATTGGGTTCTTGTATGTGAGGCGATTTAAGTTAGTCTCAAGTTTGTGGTCAGCTTCATCAGGGTGACGTGGTGGTGAACCTGCTTTAGCAGGGCATTAATTTGCATTCCATATGCTCCAGGATCGTCACTTGCGATTTCTTTTGTGTAGTGTAGGTAGGCCGATGTTGGGGTGACGGCCAGTAATGGCATAGTGCGGGGAGACATCGGTGGTGCTGTTGGTCGCGACATTCATGGACGAAACGACAGATTCTAGAACGTCTGTCCATTCACAGTTCCTGTCTTCGCATAACATATAAAGTGCGTTCTTCATCGTGCGATGTTGTCTCTCGATATTCCCTGAGCTTTGCGCGCGCCAAGGACAGTGAAGTTCTTGCGTGATTGACATCTGGTTACAGACTTGTCGGTAGACTTCTCCAGTGAAGTCTGTGCCTCAATCAGAGGATACTATGCGTGGAATCTCTCTGTGTCGAAGGAAGAACTGGTACAATCCGCGGGCGGTGTCGATAACACGGTCTCTAGTGCATGGTATGGCTGTAAAGTGTCGGCTGGAGCTATCCAAGATGGTTAGAATGTAGCGTTTTCCCTTTGAGTTGGGCATTGTGACAAAGTCTATAAAGACGAGATCGAATTGTCTCTTTCCTCGTTTGCAGAAGCCAATGGGCCAGTGGGTACATCTACTTTATTGCCCTTGCACTTAGCACACGTGTCGCAAGAATTGACCTTGATGTCGCGGTTTTTGAATTCCCACCAGTAGCTGGAAAGGAGTTCTCGCATACGGGTAACACCTGAGTGGTTGTTGCCCTCGTGTGCCTGGTAGAGGTATCTGGGTCGTAGTTTGTATGGTACAACCAATCTCGGAGAGTGTTTACTGTCTCTTATCATCAAAACGGAGGTGTCTGGTTCTAGAAAAAATTGGTGGAAATGTTTTTTGAAAAGCGTAGCACGGTGGTCGTCAGTATCGATATGAGGTTCGTTTGGAGTAGGTGACTGGAGGGCGCTGATGATCTTTGCCAGAGCGTCGTCCTTCTGTTGTTCATCTGCAATGCCGAGGTGGTTGCAGATTCTCTCAGTGGGGATGGTGGTGGTAGAGTGATAGGCGAAGAATGCGTTGGTGACGCGCTTGTGGGTGCGGGCGTTTTGTGGTGTGTGAGTTTTGGGAATGAGCTGTAAACCGTTAAACTCGCCGAGGCACCAAGATGGGATGTATACGCGGAGGTCTGAACCGCTTACCTCGAATGTCCTGCTTGCCGGTGTAGGGTCGTTCGAGGCTTTCGTTTTCTTATGTCCGCAACCTCTGCTGAGCATGTCAGCCCATACATTTGATTCGCCTTCAACATATTCCAAGACGAATTTATAACATGAAATTTCTTCTTGCCATCGTCGTATTTTGGCATTATTGAACTCTCGTTGGTCTAGATATGTCAGCGATCTGTGGTCGGTGAAGATGACGAAGTGGGTGGTTGCGAAGGAAATAATCAAATTTCAATCTTGCCCACTTTATTGCATATGCCTCTCGTTCCGTCGTGGACCAGTTCTGTTCTGTGGAGTTGAATGTATGGGAAGCGACCGCTATGATATCTTTCTTCCCGTTGTCGGCTTCTTGCATTAAGATTGCTCCACAGGCGTCGGTGGTGAGTGTGAAAAGTTTGAAGAAATCGGGAAACGAGATGACGGGTGGTGAAGAGAGACGGTCCTTGATCTTTTTGAAGGCTCTGTTGGCATTTTGCGTCCAGACAAACGGTTTATTAACCTTGCTGAGTTCGTGTATGGGACCCATAAGTTTTGAAAACATATCTGACCTGATTTGTGCGTGGAGACGTGTTTCTAGGAATTGTCTGATTCACACTAAACGGCCGATAAGGCTTTGTAATTATTTTTTTGATGTTGGAGGTTTCATTTCCCTGATGGCACGAACGTATTCTGGATCAGCCTTGAATCCTTCGCTGTTTACTATGCGTCCGAGGAATTTTGCCTCTGATGCGATGAAGGAACATTTATCTGGATTCAGCTTGAGTCCGAATTTTCGGAGGGCAGTAAAAAATTGTTCGAGGGAGAGTATGTACTCCCTAAATGTCCTAGCGTGGACCAGGTTGTCGTCGATATAGGAGGAAACGTTGTCACGGGATGTGACCGTGGCTAGGGCTTCTGCTATGCAACGGGAGAAGATTTGTCCGGCAGATGTGAGGCCGAAGGCCAGGCGCGTGTATTGATAGCATTGGTCCTTCCATGTAAATGCTGTTTTGTATCGGTCTCGCTTGTCGATCTCAATTTGCCAGTAGCCACTGCGAAGATCGAGGGTAGTAAAATATCTATTGCCTTTGCCGATTTTGTTGAACAAGTGGGTAAGGGTCAAGATCGACTAAGACCTTGTTGAGAGTTCTTTTAATGTTAGCAACGACACGAATCGATCCGTTTTTCTTGCGTACGGCAAATACAGGGCTATTGAAGCCTTTGGGGTCGCTCTACGTCTGCTTCCAAAGCCTGGGCTATTGGGTGTTGTTTCTGGCTGCGAGACTGGCCGTTGGTTGGTATGCGGATGGGTCGGATGAATGTGCCTTTGCTGCTGCTTTCTGTGCCGATAATGTCAGCGTAGTGAATGAGTAAGTTTGCAGTAGCCTCTAGTTCGTCTCGGTTCGGGTGGTTTGGTAGCGATAGCCCCGTGTTATGCTTTAGCCAGGTTAGCTTTTATTCCAGTGTCTGGATGTTGGGCTGTAATTCCATGGTAGGCTGGTTTTGGATGATGTCAGCTTGGGCGCCATATGCTGGATCGTTGGTTGACGATGACGGTGATATGATTGCGGCTGTGTGTGTTGTGCATCATTAAGCTGTAATCGCCGTTTGCTTGAGCGGTGGGAGGTGTTGAAGTAGTTGATTGTAGGGCAGTCAGCATGTCGTTTATGTCGGCTTGAATTTCCTGTATCGTAGCTTCGGAAGGCTGTGTTGGTCCCGTTTTCAAGTTGAATAGTAGTGTTTTCTGTTCCTTGATGAGAGTAAATAGTTCGGCTCGGGTGAAGCTCGTGTAGTCGGCCATATTTCTCTTGCTGTACGCTTCTGACACCAGTGTTATAGACAAGCGTATGGTTGCAAGAAAGAAATACGACAACAGCAGAAATAGATTTACGTGGCTTATTTCAACAGGAACGTGTGGGTTTGGGACAGCTACCTTGTGGTAAAGTTCATAGGCCGGCTTCGGATCTAGGTCGATCTCTCATAGTGGTTCACACATGTTGACGGTGGTTGATGCTCCCCTGCTGTCAGTAGCCGACCGTGAGAGGTCTCTACTCTGGGCACCTGTTGACTGCCTGTTGAACCTCCGTGTGACCCCTTTTATAGCGTTTTTTTATGGCTTAACAGGCTCGAAAAACGAAGCGGGTATAATTAGGAGGGAAGCATTTTTATTGGACGAAAAATAGAAAACTTTAATTATTATTTTATTTTTCGACCGGAACTTGTGTGTCGGGAACATTTGTAATTGAAGGTAATGGTCATTTTGTGACGGGGCTTTGTTCCGTTCACATCCGGCTCTTGCTCTTGAGTATTTGTCTGTAAATCAGCCGAGATATGTCTTATTTTATTTTATAACAATATCGTTCTCAGTGAGGTTATTCCATTCACAATCTTCAGAAATCGATTTCAAATTTAACAAATGGTCCTCAAAGCTTTCATTTTCACTTTGTTCTTTCCGTAGGAATACCACTACAGTCAATGTTTTCATGGGTTTGCAGTAGTCCTTAAATGCTTCGATAACCATTTCGAGTTTTTTTTCGTCGTCATTTTCAATCGTTTCTCCTTTCGCATTCTTAATTGTTAGGGTTTTGTATATTTGTTGGCCCTTTTTCCTAAAAGGTAAATAAACAAACTCCCTTTCTTCTTTTCAACATTTGTAGCTTTAGCGGTACTATCTCTACCCTCCCCTTCAAATTTCTGAAATTCAAGAAAAAGGTTCACTTCTTCAAGTCACTTTGTGTGTTGATTGACATCATTTTTTGTTGTTTTAAACAAAGTAGTACTCACTCAGTTTATCGTCCAGTTCGTCCCTCTGACACCATGTTAAGGAGAACTAACTCTAAGACTCGTGTGTATTAATATACGTGTTTTATTGCTGTCATCTTATCAGGAACTGCCCCGGCATTACAGATATTGGGCCGCTTATGTATATAAGTTAACCAACAGAAACCTAATTGTCTGATAGAAGGATTAGACATTTTGGTTGAGTTCTTAAAGACTGGAATTACAGAAGAGTGTTTCCAAACATGCAGGAAAGCAAAAGGCCTTTACTGTGAATTTTAGAGATAACAGGAACTTAAGGATATAGGGATACCATTATTCACATGTTTTGAAGGGATACAGTTTAGAGATGATAGCAGAAAACATGGATGGAGTTATATGCATATCACTCAATAGGGACTCAGTTCTAAGTGGAAAGTTAGGCAAAGATACTCCAGATGAATAAAAAGTAGAATTTGAAGAGAATTTACAAGCAAAATATTCCAATTTATCAGCAGATATTAACACTTAAAATTGAGTGAAGAGTGGTGGAATAGAAGATTTAGTCTTATTTAACACACTATTACAGAGCTGCTTGTAATAATGAGAATCAAATTTATTAGAGCCTATACAGTACTTTATTCTATCAGTAAAGAATTTTAATTTTAGGTCATCTTGTTCTAGTTGTATTTACAATAAAAATGCACTTGAAATACTATACATTGAGTCATTTAGATTAGTTTTTTTGTTAAAAGCAAGGAAACCTTTCTAATTAATGCATAATAGTAAAAACATTTATTTACACTATTTACATTGTTTGGACTGTTGTTCTCATCTTTATTCATAACATTTTAAACATTGTATGCTCCAGCCCTCTACAGGTGATATAAGTTGGAATTTCAAAGATAACTCTTTATTTAGTCCGTGGGTGTGAAAATAAAAAATGAAAAATTAATTTCCCAAGTTTTAGTAGGCATACAAAATGTCACATATAATGAATTTACTGTGATACAAGCTATTTTCATAGGCATAATATATTTTTCCTAGTTTTTGCTGATAAGAAAACTCTTGAATACATGTATGTGTTGCTTCATGTAAACACACACTTTTAGATAAAATATATTATCCGTTATCACAAACAATTCAACCTATTTCACTTAGATTATGCATGAAGCATTTCTGGCTATGGGAAAACAAGTTAGGTATATACAGTGGCCTAAGAAGAGTTTTTAACCCGAAGAAATAAACTACATTCAATTTCAAAATTTAATTACGTAATACCTATTTCACATAAACAGTATTTGGAACTAGTATGGCATATGTCCTCCATTTGCTAGTTTCAGTGCTTGTATTTGATTTTTCATGGATTTGATCAAGTTATCGACAATCGTCTGAGCCATATTTTGTCACTCCTTTAGCAATGTTTCTTTAAGGGTTGCCACTGATGTGGTTTTGGTTGTACGCTCTCAAAGTCTTCAGTCAAGGTGTTCCCAAACATGCTCTATTGGATTCATGTCAGGATTTTGGGCTACCCATGGCAGTGACTTGATTCCTTGCAATTCCTTCCAGGCCTTTGCTACTTTGCTCATATGACATGGTAGATATTCTTGTCAATCTGATTGGTTTCAAATAGTGGGAGTAGTCCTTTCTCTAATATTTGATAGTATTTTGGATCATTCAACTGCTCATCAACAAGAATCAGCTCAGATTTACCTCCAAACCAAACAGTGCCCTATACCATTACTCCAGTCCCTCCATGTTTCACGGTCGCCTGTAGACATTCAGTGTTCCAAATCTCATTCTGATTTCTCTAAACACAAACCTATCTCGAATTCAAATATTGGTAGAATTTACTTTCATCTGACCAAATTACAAACTGCCAAAATTCATAATCTTTGCTCTTGAATTCTCTCACCCAGTCCATATGCCTGTTCCTGTTGACCTCTGAAATCTAGGGCTTCTTTCTTGCAATTCTTCTTTGATAGCCTAGCTCTTTCAAAGTCTTTCTCACTGCATATGGTGACATTTCCATGCTGTTGGCAACATCTTTGATGCTCTTGTTTCTGATGACTTCCCTATTCAGTTCCCTTTTTGTTCACTCAGACATGATCCTCAGTCTTCCTGAATGTTGTTCCACATGACAATGGCTTTCTTCATTAAATTTCTTGACAATATTATTAACCATTTGATGATTAACCTGGAAAAACCTAGCAATTTCTCTATTTGACTTGCCACACTGATGCCATCCTATTATTTACCCTTGTTGAAATTCACTAATTTCCTTATTTCCACGAACTTTCATTGCAAGATATAAGTCAACTGTTGTTCATAGATGAGAGTAGCTTGATGCTAACATGGTATTGTCTGAAAAAAAGTAGAGACGTTATTAAACAAGCCAAAATTGCTGTAATCAAGGGTGGCTAAAAACTTATCATAGCCTACTGTATATTCACACACATTCAGGTAAATACATAAACAATATGGATATAGAAATAAATGCTGAATGGTGACTAGCAATTTCACACTTTAAGCAATCATCAGCTCATTCATTCTGCAATCATGTGAAAACTGCTAAACTTGACAAGAAGCCCTGAATGAAGATAGTTGATGTGTACAAGCAAGGTGATGGATATACAGAATTTTTCAAGAGGCTTAATGTTCTTAGTTTGACAATTTGGGGCATTCATTATCAATACTTATTGTGTTGAGGATAAGTTCAGGACTGGCAGAAAATGGTTAATTTCTGAGAGAATGGAAAGGAAAATTATTAGAGATGTCTAGAAGAATCCTCACTGAAGAACAAAGGAAATTATCAATAATATACAGACAGCAGGTTTGAATGTATTGATGAAGACAGTCATTAGATGCCTTCATTGAGCAAGATGTCAAGTTTGTTGTCCAAAAAACTACCTTGTTTAAGGCTAAATACCTAAAAAGCAAATAAAGTTAGAAGCGATGTAGAACATAGGAGTGAATATTAGAATTGTTATATGATCAAATGAGACCAAATTAGAAGTATTTGATCACATGAATTCCCAGTATATATGGAAGAAATCAAAAGAATCTAGCAAACTAAAAATACTCTCTCTACAATTGGTGGTGAGACCCTTATGCTGTGGGGTATTTTACTGCTTCTGGACAAGAACTAGTGAGAGTATAGGGTATCCTGGATAACCATGAAAATTTAAGGGATTACTGTTTTTTCATAATTATGGGAAGTGGGGTGAACGATTCTGACACTAATTGTACATATACAGTTTTCATTCTTTCTTAGTAAATAGGGGCATGATAGAAGCTTATAATTACAATAAAGGCTGGACAAATGTTTTTCTAAATGCCTACCTGTGGTTTATATTGTAACTAGTTACAAGTTATAGAAAAGACCACATAATCTGGCCTGATCAGCAGTTTGAACAATGCCAGAATGCTCAAGCCCTTGGTCACAATAACTTGTGACGTTGTGCTAGCACAATGATTGACAAACAGTTCTACCTACCCAACTTCCCTCATAAGGTCTGGGTTAACCGATGGTATAATTTTCAGGCACTTTCCAAATGTGTTGCATGTAAATATTTCCTCTAATTACATGCACAGTTAAATAATCATACTGATATTTACTAAGCTTTGCTTAATCTGGCACAAGGTATATAGATGGAGATGTGAATAGAGAGATTATGGTTAACAAATCTTCATAGTTGTTAGGATCTGGCCTCGATTAAGGCTTGAATACTGACATCATTTGCAAGGAAAAGAGATTTTTGGAAAATGTTATAGATGGCAAGAAAACTTTGTTATTTTTATTTTTTATTGACTGAGAGTAGATGTCTGAATGATGTAAGAAGTACACACCTACCTTCTTGGGTAATGGTAAAAGAGAAGTGAGCTAATTAAATTACAAAGCAGCAATATGTTGTTTAGACAGAAAAGTAACTGATGTGGGGCCAAAGTTGGGACCACAGAAGGAAAACACGGAACATGGATTAGATGTAAGAAAGATATATTAACAACAGGTTACAGAGATAGTGTAAGCGGAGCTTACTATATGTTAGTGTCCAATACTGGTAGTCGTACGCGGCTCTCTATGTCTCTCTCTCTGTCACTCTCTAGAGTGTTATGTCGCCTACTTAATATAGGCCTGGAAGAGTGTATTGTGTTTTCGGTCTTACAATACCCCCGCTTCCAAAGAGTTTTCTTTTTGAAAAGGAGAGAAAAAATAAAACTGTTAATACTTTTTCCTCTTGGGATTTACGTCGAGAGGTTGAGTAAATTTCCTTTTCCTTCCTGAGCGTCGCACTTCAGGAGAGACTTGGGGCATGTCAAGATCGAACTAGAGATCTTGATACGTGAGCCACAGCTTTTCTCGAACCATCTGGCAGTTTATGTAAAATGCAAGCACCAATGCCGTACGAGTTTGCATCACTTGCGACTATGATGTCGAGACTAGGGTCGTAATGGGTGAGGGAGAGGTCTGAAGTAAGAGTTTTCTTGATCTTCTCGAATGCGTCTTGGCATTCCGGGCTCCATGACCATGGTTTATCCTTTTTTAAAAGTTGGTTGAGAGGCCCTCTCAAATTTTGCATGTTCTTAATGAATCCTTGGTAAAAGTTAGCTAGGCCGCGGAAGCTTTGTAACGCTTGAACGTTATCTGGGACCGGCATGTTTCTGATCGCGTTGGCTCATATTTGATTGGACTTCTTTTTTACGTAGACCGTAGGTGCTGCCCACTCGCTGAAATCTGTTTTTGACAGACTACCTGCTTGTTCAAGTCTATCTAACTCTTTGTTGCTTTGCTCTAGAGCAGCGAAAGGGACATTCTGTTTCTTTTTGAATACCGGTTGTGCACCGTCCTTCACCTTGAACTTAGCTTTCATTTTAGTACATTTCGCAAGGCCGCCAGAAAAAACCTGGGGAAATTGTTGTTTGAGTTCCTTTTTTAGATTTACCAAATTGGACGTTGTACTTTGTATCTTGCGACAAAATGTACTCATTGGGCAATCCCAAAGATTGAATTTTTCTATCCAATCAGTTCCAAATAAGTTATCTGAAGTTTTCAATACGTAGGCTTTGAGCTTTTTGGTAACTCCATTTAGTGTTACTGTAAGTATTACCTCGCCTAAAATGTTAATCTTTTCGCCAGTTACGGATTTTGCTGTTTTATCCGTTTTTAATAAGGTCGGCTTGTTTAATTTTCGCCAAGTACGCCAGTTAATCGCTGAAAGATCGGAACCCGAGTGAAGCTGGAATTTAATGGAATTATTGAAAATATCCACAGTTACATATTTTCTTAAATTCCTATCGACAATATTGTCAGATTGAGCTTGCCTAATTTTATTTTTGGGTTTTCTCGTTCTGTTGGCGTACCAGCACGAAGTTAAAGTATGCCCACTTTTATTGCAATTTTTGCAATATTTTTTGTTCTTAACTGGACAGAATTTCATCCAATGCCATTTACCACAATGGTAACATGGCCCGGGTGGTTTCTTTAACTTATTTGGGTTTTGGTTACTGCGGAATTTAGGACATGAGATTTGCCTTTTGTCTTTTTGAGGGGAATAGGATGTAGACTTACTTCTGATTTTATTAATCTGAGTCACACCTGATTCCTCGATAGTGTTTGAGTCACACTTTACAGATATTACTCTTTGACAGTCCTCTGCCAGTTTTTGGAGTGTCAATCCTTGTTCGTTCTCAAGCTTGGTCAGTACCCGTCGTTTGACTTCGGCGTCTTCTGCTGATACTAGACCTTGTGCGAAAATCAAGCACTTGAAATCATCGGCAGTCAGTTCGGCTAGTTTAAAATCATTACAGAGCTTGTTTACCGATGCTGTAAACGTTAGAAAATCTTGCTGGTTGTCTTTGACTGTGTTCAGGCATTTCCAACGTTTGTGGAACAAGGTTGTGTTAGGCCCGAATAGTTCCGATAGGAGCTTAATAGCCTCTGAAAAATCCAAGTCAGTGGTTTTCTTGGGTAGTATGAAATCTACGAACCTACTATGTTCTGTAGTTCCCAGTTTTCTCAATAGAAGACGTACCTTTTTTTTTTACTGGGTCATTGTTCACAGTCTACGTTGAAAATATCTTCGTAGCGCCTGTAAAAAGCCTCGAACGTTTTGTCTTCCTCTGGTACGTATTCAAAGGTTTCCATTGAATTGTAGATTATACTTTGGGAGAATATTGTATCTTTTTCAGAGTTTGAGCCTTTTAATGCATTTACGAGTAATTATTTAAGTTGTTTCTGTTGTAGTTCAGCATTCTGAAGCGTAATGTTTTTGAATTCCATTTGTTGTTTACGTAATTCCAAAAATAGTTGTTGTTGTCTTTCTTCTGATTTTTGTTGCTGATCCAAATTTAGTTTTGGGCAACTACTTTTTGCAAATCTCCCATATTTAAAAATGACAGCGCTTTTTTTCCCCGTGTTTCTGTTAATTTTGACGTAATTGAATAAATTTTCACCACACTTATGTATTTTTTTTTTTTAGAGTTATAAAAAGAGAAACCTCACCTCAGTGAATTTGAGGGGAGAATAATTTTATGCACGAGTTCAACTCAGTTACATAAAAAAAAATTTTAGATAGTTTTTTTCGAAAACTTGAGTACAATGGTAGTACTTCGGCACTTGTATTGTCAGTTTGTTTTACGAACAACTGTTTTTTTTTTCTGTGTGTGTGTGTGTGGGTGTGTAGAAATCGTTCTCGTATTGGACAGACTTTAATATTCAGTAGATGTCGAATCACTGCTCGTTACTGCTGTTTGGTATTGGAATATATGTAGACGCTGGGTGTTTAGCTTTTAAATCGCTAATGTATTAATACCAGCTTAATTTCACGTTCGACACTGCTGTGGGAACGCGTGGAGTTTGTGTATTTTTCGTGTACTGTCGCTATTGATATGGTGAGACGAAATTCTCGAATCTTTTCTGTCGCCACTGTTGTGGGACTGGCAAGGTATTGCGGTTTTTCGACGTGAATGCGTTTCTAGAATTCTTCGTCGATCCAGATATGGGATTGGTAAGGTATTTAGGTTTCGCCGTGAGTGCGTTTCTAGAATCCTCGTCGCCACTGATGTGGGGCCAAAGTTGGGACCACAGAAGGAAAACACGGAACACCGATTAGATGTAAGAAAGATATATTAACAACAGGTTACAGAGATAGTGTAAGCGGAGCTTACTATATGTTAGTGTCCAATACTGGTAGTCGTACGCGGCTGTCTATGTCTCTCTCTGTCACTCTCTAGAGTGTTATGTCGCCTACTTAATATAGGCCTGGAAGAGTCTATTGTGTAGGTAGTTTCCGGTCTCACAATAGTAACTAAATTCTACTTTTCTTCTAGTGTTACAAGTTCTTCATTCTTAGGAAGAACTGTCTCTTAGAAATTAACTAACTGAATATTTAAACAAAATTATTTTGGGTTGTTGAGATAATTCCTTTTATTTTTCTTGTGATTCAGTACATTCAGTTTGATGGAAGTTTCAACCAACTCCATCAGGAGACTTCTCCAAATCTAAAAATATACACTGTGAGTAGAGAAGTTGTCTAAGAGAGACCAGGCCAATGAGAGGGGTGATGTGTTAAATATGCCCAAACATATTAGATGTGTGCAAAGCTACATGTGAATGAGCAGTATCATGTAAAAGTATAATATATCAGTTTCCTGTCTTGAAAATGTCCCTTTTTTCTTCAATTGCAAATTTCAAAGAGGATAGCAGTGATGCCTCACTGTAGAATTTCATAATGCTTCAGAAATTTGTAAAGGTAAAAGTTTGTGTTCTAGATCCACATATGATTTTTTACAATTTATTGTAATGCATACACTTATTTTCCTGAAAAAAAGATTTTTTTCATACTTGGCAAGAATATATCTTGTGGGAACATTGTTATTATTATAAATAAAAATAAAATAATAATAATAATAATGAAAATTATAAATAAAATAAAATTTAAACCTCGTTTAAAATAAATAAATAAATAAAATTACTCCCAGCATGCAACAGAGACTGTTCCTGCTGGAAATACAGGCATAGATAAATGTGAGTTCTTCAAAGAAAACATAAACTTCTTAGGATATAATATCAGCTCTAAAGATTTAATACCAACTAAACAAAAAATTCAACAAATTCAAGACTTTCCAGAACCAAACGACTCTAAGTCTTTGTGCAGATTTCTTGAATTAGTTCATTTCTATAGAAAACTAATTCTAAAAGCAGCTGAATTGTTACTACCCCTAAAGGAACTCATCAGATACAACCAAACTGCAAAGTTACTACGGATGAATTCCACACAAAGGGAAGCATTTGAGAACATTAAAAACATCCTAGCTAAAATAATAGCATTAACACACCCCAACCCTAAAGCCACTCAATATCATTTTGTAACTGATAGTTCTAGCTATACAACAGGAGCAGCACTACATCAGATTGTAGATGATACCCTGATCCTCAAATTGTAGATGATACCCTGATCCTCAAAAAAACTGACGAACATACAAAAAAATATTCAATATTCGATCGTGAACTATTAGCTGCTTGCCAAGCTGTACTACACTTCAGACCACAAATAGGTTACATTGTTTACAGATCACAAAACTTTATGATTAGCATTCTAAAAACTACAACTCTGAAATCAGACAGATAACAAAGACACCTTTCCATCATTGCTAAATATATCACAGATGTGATATATATTAGAGAAGACAACATAGTTGCTGATTGCCTTTCACAACCAGCCTTATCAGTTACAATTGACCCATGCAACCTACCTGCTATAATAGCACAAGAAAGATGAAGAGATTTTGAAATACAAGGATAACCTTAAATCATATAACTATGAAGATTCAACTCTCTTATGTGACACAACAACATCCACACCAAGACCATTCATTCCAGAATCTCTTTGCAAACATATTTGATACATTTCACAACACCCTGGTCCTAATCCAATAACAAAGTTGATAAAGATACTACTTACCGAATATAGACAAAAATATACGTCAAATGGTCAGAAGCTGTCAACAAAACAAAATTTACAGACATACTAAAACACAAACTACAACCTATTCACTACCATCTGGATGATTTGAAACAGTCCATATCATCATCATCAGGACATTGCCCCCAGTATATGATGGCATCTAGTCATCCCCAACAAAATACATTCTTACATCAATAGAATAATGAAAAAGATAAAAGCTACTGCTCTTCAAGACACCTCAGCAAGTACAATAGCCATAGCATTCCTCAACACTTGGATAGCTCACTTTGGAGTACCGCTTTACGTCATCACAGACAGTGGGAGCCAGTTCAAAAGCGAACTATTTAAAGGCTTATCTGCCATGATAGGATTCCACAGACTCTGTACAACCTCATACCACCCCCAAACAACTACCAGAGCCCGACAATTTTTAATGGGAAAAAAATTTCTATTAAGAAGTGATCATAGACCATTAGAGTTTATATTTAACCCAAGGAAAGAAGTACCCAAAGTCACGACATCAAGGATTCTACGATGGGCGATAAGATTGATGGCATTTGACTTTGATATAGATTATGTCAAAGGAAATTCAATTCCACATATGGACGCACTATCAAGGTTGAGATTTTACAAGGAGTCAAAAGACAAAATAGAGGAAGAATTTGAAGATTCATTCCTACACTTTATAGAGACTGATGTTTTGTCTTTAGACAGAATGGCTGCGGAAACGAGACATGATCCGGTGCTAAGTAGGATAGTATCGAGAATAAGGAAAAATTCGTGGGGAAATTGTTCTAGGGCGGAAAGACCTTATAAAGAAATAAGGCACAAATTAGCAATAGAACATGGAGTGACTTGCAATGGGGACCTGGTAGTTCCCCCAGAAACACAAAGAAAACCGATAATAGAAAGTGTACATGATGATATACACTGTGGATTAGCAGCCACACAAAAAGGATAAAACTAGAAGCTTGGTGGCCGGGTTATTCAAGAGACATTGAGGAATATGCAAAGAAGTGTAAAAAATGTAAAGAATTAAGAAACTTTACACAAACCAAGTTACATTCGTGGCCCAAAGAAGTGGAGCCATGGAGTCGGATCCATATGGATCATGCATACGTTAATGGAGTGGGACTCTTATTAATATTAGTAGACTTGTAGAGGGGCCGTGGCGGTTACCACTTGTTGAGGGTTCATGGCGTGGCTGTTATGTTGTTGATAGAAGTCAGACGTAGAAGAAACGCATGTAAGGTTCGGATACTCCTGCTCGCCGAGCCCAACTACATAAAAAGGTTGGATTTTGATTAAGTCCAAAGAAGAAGGCAAAGAAAGCAAACAAAACACAAGACCGATAATATATGTATATACAAATATATATTAATAACAAGTTACAATACATGGAAACAGTACAAAGGACGAAGTGTGTGTGAATATTCTGTATGTGCGTGCGTGTGTGAATATTCTGTATGTGCGTGCGTGTGTGAATATTGTGCTTAGCGTGTTTCCACGCTATCCCTTGTTAGCGCCTACCTTTCGAGGTTGATAGCTGAAATCCTGAAGGAAAAAGAGATAGAGGTGAAGAGTCAGCGGCTATTTATAGCCAAGGAAGAGAGACCCCTGGTGAAAGGGTTAACGGAGTGAAGGAGGAGTTAACTCCGACAGACTCCTTTTCAGGTTGGCCTGATATAATACGGATTACAAACAAGAAAAGTTCTACTATAAAGCAAATTCTAAGAGTCCTATTTTCTAGAAATAGCTTACCAAAAACCTTGGTATCTGATAATGCACCAGAATTTTGTGAGGAAGAACTTAACGTATGGTTAGAAAAAATAGGGTGTAAACCATATAAAACTCCTCCATATCACCCTCAATCAAACGGACTAGCAGAAAAAATGGTTCAGACCGTAAAATAGGGGTTAAAAGCATGCTCTCAGCAAAAAGAAAAAGTAGAAGTTTTTCTACCGAGGCTGCTTTTAAGTTATCGGACGATACCACATGCGGGAAGACTCGAAAGCCCATCAGCTTTAATGGGAAGACAGATTAGAGCTCCGCTAACAATGTCATACTCTACAAATGAAAAGATGTGGTATAAAAAGAGAAAGGATGCGGATCCGGAAGGAGCCGAGTTTATAATGCAAAAAGGCCACATAATCCAGCCATAATAAATAGAGAGAATGGCGATAGTGTGTTGGCCCATGCTGAACAAATAAGGACCCAGAGTGAAGAGGAAGAGCGAAATGACGAAGAAATGTCTTCAATTCCATCTGATAATGAGTTGGTAGAACAACAATTACAGAAGGAAACGTCGGAAGAGGAAACAATGCAGGAGGAAGAGGGCCAAAAGGAGTCTGAAAGTTCGGACAAAGACCAGATTATGCAAGAAAACACATATGACTACAGCCTAACCCGGGACAGATCGAGGTCTCCCAGGGAAGGAAATACAGGAGAGAGAGAAATAGAGCAGAGTGAGGAAAATAGCAGGAGAAGGAGTACAAGATCTACGAAAGGAATAAAGCCCTTAAGGTTCAGGGAGATGTAGTGATACTAGCAAATTAGTATGCATAATTTGCATAGGTATAAGTGAACACTCTTATAAGTGGTCACTGAGAATAACCAGCAGCAGTACGAGTATAGCAACTGATTAGTGCTAACTTGTACTTCACAACAGTCTGTTTGTAACCTTCTTTAAGGATACATCAGAAACCTATACACTTCAACCCACTTCTGGTTAAGAACAGACAGTTAGAAGCTTCCTTACTCTGGACCATACAAGATTATTACCAGACATGAAAAATACTTTATAATAGAGAATTCTGCGGGAAAACACTTCACAGTGTCTACTCAGAGATTAAAGCCTGTGACATTATTACAAAACCACAACAAAATACATTCAATAAAATCACCACCAAAACAACCAAAACAAACTATAGAATGCTCAAAACAACACACATTACCAAAAACAACTACACATTCTGGAAGGAGAGTTAATTTCACCAAAAATAATTACTATTTTTACTTTAAATAGTTATCCATCACTACTAATTAACTCCACTATTTTGTGGGGATGTTATATAAAGGGACATTGTTATTATAAATAAAAATAAATTATAAAATAATAATAATGATAAAAATTGCAAATAAAATAAAATTTAAACCTTGTTTAAAATAAAATAAAAATATAAATAAAATTACTCCCACCATGCAACAGAGACTGTTCCTGCTGGAAATACTATAAAAAAGAAGTGAGATTCAATCTCTTTGCCCAAAGACTGTCATGATGACAACACATGTGTAAGTTCCCTCCGTAATAGGACTTGTGATATTACATAGTGACTTACTCCCTTTTATAACATGATATTATTATCACAGTTATCCACAAATACATAAATAAAATTGTGTGAAATTACCATACAGTTTACCATGTTTTTTCTTATTGTTATTGTATATGTTTTCCGCCAACTCCAATGTTGATTGAGTAGAATCATCAAAGAAAAAAAATTGAAAGTCATCACTTCCAGAATCTCATAATCTACTGGTGTATTGGTTTGACCTCTAAGTCAAATTCACCTTTTTAAAACTTTGTAAACCATGCACAGCTTGTATTGCTTTCTGCTAAACACTCTATATGCTTCATCATTTTAGCTGATATCTTGCCAAACAACTTTAACTTGTTTGCTGCCACTTTTCTTTTTTTTTTCTCAACAAAAGATAAATGGACAATGGATATAGAAATTCAAATCTTGAATAGAACAACATAAAAAAACTGGGTGCTGGGAACTATTGCACACACGTATTCATGCATGCATGCACAAATATTAGAATTTATTTTGGAATCTCTTCTCAGTAAGGCTTTGTACATTTCTGTGTACATATAACAACATAGAAAAATGTATTTTTTAATATATTTTTCTTACACAACAAATGAAAAAAAAGATTATTTATACAAGAAAAAGTATCTGTTAAAACAAATCATTGACAGTGCTTTTTGGTGAAAAACATTGTGAGTATGGAAAGTTGTTTGGGGAGGTAATCCTAGAAGAACTATCAGAGCTGGCCATGAGAAAAGCATGGAGAAGTCAGTAATCTTGTGAGATTGTCTTTAAGCCTTATTTTTGATGATCATGACAAAGCTCATCTTTACTGGGATTTGAAGTTACTTGAAATTATGGAGATCCTGTGAAAAAACACTTCCTCCTTTTTGACCATCCTTGTTAGAATAGTGGTTTCATTGACATATGCAGAAAGATTTACCAGATAAATGAGTTCCATTATAAAATTTTAGGAAGGTGGGGGTGATATTTGAAAAGCATGATGGGCATGCCAACTTTTAGTTAAAGTCTATTGGTAGGAAAACCAGGCAGCTATAGAGAGTTGAGAAATTCCGTTGGGTTCTGAACAGGATCAGAAGTATCTGGGGACAGTATCAATTGACTTGTGCAGATAAAGTTCCCCAGGAATCCATTGCAACAGCTTATTTCTTTGATTGCATCAGTTCTTGGAATAATAATTCATGGCTCATGAAGTCACTGGTCATTTATGCCATTTAAACAGCTCAAATTTAATTCCAAAAATGTTATATTTTTTGTATAAAAGAATTTTTCAGGGTTGCATAATCTTTTACAAATGAAACAAAAAAATTAAAGTAAACTCTACATCTTACTTCATTTTACTAGAAATTCTTTAATTTGGCTAGAAATGGTATACTATCCTAAACACCTAAATGTCTTGTTGCTTCTTGCTTTTCTTCTTGTTGGAAACCCTCTTTTGTACTTCCAGTCTTTAAGAACTCAGGTGAACTGTTTGATTCTTCTATTGGCTTTGTATCTTTTTTTCACTTTAATCAACTCTGAATTGGTTACACTTTTCACCTCAAAGGGAATTCTTTCAAATAATATGGCTTTTGCTTCTCTGGATCAACTGTTGATGCATTAAAGTCTATTGCTAAAAGAGTTCATCAAGCTTTAAATGAGAATGGGGAAGCTTGAGTTGTTGCTTTGGCTATCTCAAAGGAATTTGACAGGCTTTGGTATGCTGGACGTTTTCACAAGTTGGAAGGTTATGGTATTTCTGGATGAATTTGTGAATTAATTCATTCTTTCTTATCAAATCACAAAATAAAAGTTGTCTTGAACGGACATTTTTCTATAACTTTTTGCATTAATGCAAATTTTCTCCAGGGCTCTAGTCTTGGCTCTATGTTGTTTTTTTATCAGTGACCTTCCTATGCTATCTACGCTGATGGAACAACTATTTACTGTCTATTAGAGAGTATGAGAAAAAAACATTTAGTTCATCAAAACAATTACCATGAAATACTATTACTATTTATAGAAAAGGCAGAGGCATAGTGGTGGGAAAAGTGACTGAAGCCAAGATAATAGGTCAGGGCCAATAGTATTGCAGATTCTTTTTTGGATTTTATCAAGAATCTCTAAATATATAACAGATATAGCAGTAATATTCAAAGGAAGGACAAATGGTAGACTTATCAATATATAAGTTAGATTCTGGCAAGAAAAATTGTCAAGCACAACACAGAGAATCAACTTCCCAAGCAGCAGACTTAAAAATTGATTCAACATAATTTTTCCACTTTATGTCAGCTGAAAGTATTAATCTGAAAAGATGCAATGAGTCACACTCCTGGGGGTTAGTATCAGACATGCTGATAGAAGCTAAAAATAATTCCCTCAGATGAGAGCAGTTTTACTTTAGTAACATTAAAATTAACAAGCCATTCCTTGTCCCATTTAACAATAGATTGTAGGTTATTTTTGAGCTCAGCTGCCAATTTGACCTTACCCCTCACATCTTAGTAACTTTATTGCCTTGCTTGTGGTGAAATGGTGAAAAAGAAATCCTCCTTGTTGACCTTAAATTATCTCAGAGATTAATCTCATATAATTCACATCACAACTGAATGTTTTACGAGTCTTTATACCAAAAACGAGATAAATTGTTTGATTTTTTGTGTATGTGTGTTTAGCAGTACCTTCTCAAAGGTATTTAACTGTTATTTGTTGATGTCACCAATTGCTTTTATGAATTGATACAGAATTGATTTCTGTTGATATTGGAGGTTAGCATCACCTATTTTATCATCTTTTTGCCCAAATTACTTCCCAAAATGTAATTGTTTGACTGCAATACAGATCATGAAGGTCACAAATTAATTCTACATCTTTCAACACCAGTGGTCAAATTTTATCTTATTTACCCTAACATTTGAGGTTGAAAAACATTTTTTCACTTTATAACAAATTCAGTATTTCATTTCATTTGTTTTAGTTGGTGAGAAATTTTATGCTGGGTCCTTGTGAAATTTAATATCAACATTACATATTCTGTATTTTTAATTGAAATATTACATAAAAACAATTGAATCTCTGGAACTTTCAGTTTTTCTAAATATCTGAAATATAAACTTACATGCATAAACTCTTCAAATGCAGACATGAAAAACCAGTTCAAAATAACAAACTATACCTAAATTTTTTTTGGAGACTATGGAAATTATGGGATTTTAAATCATCAAGACACCAAAGAGTACCTAGTTTCCATATGTCAGATTAAGGACTTATAAAAACATTTTATATAAATATTTTAACCTGTGTGTGTGTGTGTGTTTTATTGTGTATATATATATGTGTGTATGGATGTATATTTGTATATATATAATATGTATATGTGTATGTATGCATATATATATATATATATATATATATATATATATATGTATGTACATGGATATGTATACATATATATATGTATGTATGTATATATTATATATATGTGTGTATGTATGTGTGTGTATATATATATATATATAGGTGTGTATATATATGTTTATATGTGTATGTATATATGTGTAGATATGTGAAATATTATTAATCAGTTTTGTGTGTTGTGTGTGTGTTTATGTGTATGCGTATATTACACATCTATATACACATATATGTATATATGTAAATATATACATATGTTTTTGTTTGTTTTGTTTTGTTTTACGGCATATCAACATCAGTGGGTTATTTAATGCCAATAAAATTTTTATTGCTTGAAATATATATATATATATATATATATATATATATTTTTGTTTAAAAAATGTATTTCTGGTAATATTTTTTCTTCAAAAATCTATTGCTGGTAAAATCTTTTATTTCCAAGAAAGTATTGTTGCTAATAATTTTTTTACAAAGTATTTCTGGTATTAACCCCTATTTTTACACTTTGATAGTGCTTTGTCTCCAATTTGGGGGTTAACTATTTGCCCATAGCTGGGACCCTAACAGGTGCTACCACACTGGGTCTGTAGTTTATGTAGTTTATCATCATACCCAGGACAGTATACATATGTACATAGGTGTAGATATGTGAATTTCTATATATTTATGTATGTGTGTATGTATATAAGTACATATTTAAGATGTATATGTGATTATTTTAAGTATAAGTCTTTGTATAAATGTATGTTTTGCTTGATATCATTATATATATGTAAATATATGTATGAGAATATGTAAATGTATGTATATGCGTGTATATATTTATGTTTTTCATTTACTTTGCAGAATTTCCCATCAGAATAAGGTTACTAACCAAATTTGCCAAGCAACATTATTTTTATATTTTTATTTTTTTGATTTTACTCTTTATTTTTTATCTAATTATTATTATTATTAGTAGTAGTAGTAGTAAGTAATCTGATTATTAATATTAGATATATATTTTTTCTGTACCATTTATAAATTTTAAATTTATTTTTTAATCTTTATATAATAGTTGTTATTAACAATATTATTAATTTTTATACTCTTCTTTTTAAAATTTTTAATATTCTTTTATATTGTTAATAATCTTTAATATATTGTCCTGTATTAATTACAAATTGTATTAATCATGATTAATAATATTATTAATAATATTATTAATTTATTAATTTCTACTGTACTGGTTATCTTTAATAGTTTATGTATTACCTATAAATTATATTGATGCGTTTTTCAAGTATCACCGAGATATGCCTACATATGATATTCTTTTTCTTTTTTTTAAACTCCCTTTTTTCACTTTTTTTTCTTTTTTTCTTCTTCTTTTCCCCCCTCCCTTCGTATCCAATTTGTCTTTTTCTCTTTTGCTTCTTTCCTTTTTCTTTCTAAAAACTAATTTATGAGGTCAAATTGTCTGTCCTCTTGACTGAGTACACTTGAACCTATGTAACTTATGAAAGATGGATTTAAACACATCCCTATTCCTACCTTCCATTTCTAATTTAGATCATTGTATGGTTCTCCCCCCCTCTCACCCCCCTCTGTCACCTTATATCAATCTAAAACTATCCTTCAAAAACTTGTATTAAAAATAAAAGAAACCAAATTCCTTTGTAACTAGAGATGTGACCTGATAAACCAAGAAAAATATATTTTCTCGGGAAATAAATTAGTCATGGAATCTTAAGGTTGTCTCTTTCTTAATTATTTAATTAATATTTTCTCTGTTGTTACATTGAGTTCTCTGGATTACATCTTCTTTGGAATTATCCACATAGATTACCAAACCCTTCATTACCTTACTATACATATAAGTTTTATCCTTTGATATATATATATCAAAGGATAAAACTTAACGCATCATTGAAAAATCTGGTAATAAATTTATTTCAGCAGATAAGTTTTTAATACCTGTCTCGTCAAACCAAAATTATAAAATGGTTTAAATTTATCCAGACAATATGTTAAAAATTATTTTAAAAATAAATCACAAGAGAACAGGAAGTAAAATGTAAATTACTTGACCTAGAAAATTTTTTCTGGGGATTTATATTATTGAAGAGAGGAGTAGGAGGAAAGAAAAAGGAGAGACAATGTGTCAACACAATGAACACTGTAGAAGGGGGAAGTAAAAATGACAGCTAGTGAAAAACATTGGAATTAAATCAAAATTTATATTCTCATCATCTAATTTACATCAATATAATGACACTCATAATCATATATATAAAAAAGGAGTGAAAAATCAATAATATAACCCATAAAAAAAACTTAAATTCAATATATCTAATTCAGCTTCATAATTATAAAATACATCATATATATATATTTTATATATTATTTTTTTATATATTTTTATTAGATTTATACTATATATTTATTATTATTATTAATATTATTATTATTACTTTTATTATTATTATTATTCTTATAACTAATACTATGCATATTCTTTTCCTTGTTTTTATTCATTTAAAAAATTCCTTACAATATTATTATTAATATTAATAATTTTACTTTTTAAAAAATTAAAAGTGTCATAAATATAGCTGACTACATGAACCAGACAAAAGACATTTTTGATGTATAAAAAATTTGCCAGTTTCTCTCACCATCCATTGAGTTAACTTTCTGTTTCTTTCTCCTTTCTTTCTTTCTTCTTCTATGTCTTTTTCTCCTATTACTATCTGAAGGAGTCTGTTCCTTTTTGCATTGTGTGTCTAAAAATTAGGTCAGCCTACAACCTCAACTAACTTTTTGAACAATTTAAATAAATCTTCCTTCCTTTCCTACTTTTGAATATTTTCACCGTTCTCTCCTTTACCTTCTCTCTGTCTGAATACATAGCCTTTCTTTCCCAACACCACTAAATTTAAATCTACATATTTAACATAATTTATGTTCTGATTGAGTTTTTAAGCCTATTATAACCCTTGTCCATTTATATTTGTGTGTAAGAGTTTGTCTGAAGAGTTGGGATCAAATCTTTGATTCTAACAAAATAAATATCACTATTTTAAGTGTTTGTTTTCATTATTATAATGATTATATATATATATATATATATATATATATATATTAAAATAAGAAAAATAACTGCCCACTGATATGTCAAAATTCTCATTATTGTATAAAAGCAAAATTGTCCATTTGTTAGATTAAGCTTTGAACCGTTGTATCTTAGAAATAATTAAAGATATCTTGCTGCAATTCTACAAGGTTTTTATAACACTATTGGACTCTATTTTGAGCAATAAGAATGTATAATTACTCTCCAAGCTTAACAGAAGAATTGTGATGAAATCAATAAACAAAAAAAATATGTTCATCATTAATTAATCATAATCATAGCTAAGAATCAGAAGCTCATGAAGAAATATAATATATATATATATATATATATATATATATATATATATATATATATATATATATATATATTATTCCAGGATCATTTTCCAACTTATTAAAGATGATCTTCACCCTCTCTAACCTTCTAACTTTCTGTCCTGGAGTAACAAGGTTTCACATACAATTTCATTTTCAAGTCTTTTTTCACTGTTTTTTTGTCTGTGATAGCTGAAACTCCTCCCACACATACCAAACGTCTTATGGATTGAGTTGGATCTTTTCCAATTGATCGCTTTAGCCCTAAGTTAAAATGAGGATCCCGCTTCCTGTTTTGACCTCCTGATCCAGTTTTCTTTTCTACTGTTCCCTCGTTTTTAAACTTATTCACTGTTCTCTTCATGGTTCTTGAATGAACTTTGAAGATGGAAGCCAAAGTATGAATGTTGATACCATTACTGAAGGCCTAAATAATCTTTTTCCTCTCTCCATTGCTCATTTGGGAAGACAGTGGGGCTGACACAAAATGATTTTAACCTGTTTCTTTCTTTCTCAAAGTTTTCAGTGAATGACAAATTGTGGTCAATGGCTTATCTGAAAACCTGGAAAAAGAAACTCAATTTTTCAGTGGTTTGTTAGATTCATTTTTGGGATGGATAAATGGTTACAAGATGGTTACACCCTAAAATGTCTTATAATTGAAAACAAATGGTTAAAAAATCTTGTGTTGTAAAATTCAATTTAATTCAATTGAATAAAGTTTTAGAATGGCAAATTCATCAAAACATTTTAAAGATTATTAAACAGGAATTTTGTGGGAAAAAACAGGATAATTGGTTGAATGAGAAAGAAAGAAAGAAAGAAAGAAAGAAAGAAAGAAAGAAAGAAAAGTAATAACATAAGTAGAAAATCTGCATTACATTAATTTCTTCAGTGTCTATTTCAGATTGTGGTTTATGATGAGGTAAAAACTTGGATGTTAATTTTCAAGATAGACTGGCGTACCCAATCAACTTGAAAGATTGCTGAAGCATAACTCCTTACTCTCCATGGCCTTGTACCACACTCAGCTAAACTTAGTAAATATCAAGAAAAAAGGAGAAAGTATCAATAAGACAGAAAAATAAAAGAGAGAGATAGATGAAACAAATTGATAAATGAAAAATGATATGTAGAAAATGATAAGAAAGAAATATCAGATAAACAAAGATATTTTCTTTTAAGACAATAATGATAAAATGAGTGAAAGGAGTTGGTGGATTTTGTATTTGCTTAAGGTTAGCAGAAGGTAAGAACAGAGCAAATAAAGCTAAAAGTGAAGATGAGTAAGAAAGTGGAAATGAAAGAAAAAAGGATTAAAAAAAGAAAGAAGAAAAAAGAAATCAAATGGAAAGAGAAGGGGAATAATAAAAAGAACAAGAAACTGAGAGTACAAAAAAAGAAGTAAAACATGAAATAAAATGAAACATTAAAAAAGTAGGGGGAAAAGCTGGAGATGATGATGATGATGATGATGATGATGATGATGATGATGGAAGAGAAAAATGTATGGAGAATAGAGGGTGGAGCAGAAGTTGTAAGAAGGAGTAAGAGGTCAGGTTGAAATAGGATGTTGCCATCTGTGTAGATTCTGAAGGCAGTAAAGAGAAAATACTGGCTTGATTTTTGGCAAAAAGACAAAATACTTGTTCATTCTGTATGCTTGTAATTATTTTAGAATTTATATTTTTGTGTTGGTTTTTCATTGCAATTTCTAGGGAAAGCAAGTTTTTTTTAAACTAAAATCAGATATTGGTTATTTGCTTTGTGAAGTATACTTGAGAAAATTATGTATTTATATATAGGTAACCAATGATATTGAGAAATGATGAAATTAACTTTATAGGTGCATTGTACTTAGAAAATACAAAAAAAACATTTGCCTTTATGTTCAATGCTTCTTAATATTCTTCTTTGTTATGTGCTGTGTCCACAATTTCCTGTTTTTTGTTGTTTCCTCATAATAAATTTTGTCTTTTTGTTATTGCTCTTAAACCCTGTTTTGCCATCCAATTACTCAAGCTCATCTATGCACTGTTTTCCTCTGTTCCTCTTGCCTGTGAGTATCAGATTTTTTAAGCCCTCCATCCTGATTACATGCCCCAGAAATTTTAACTGTCTCTTCCTGATGTTAAGTATAAGTTTCCTTTCTGTTTCCATTTTCTCTAAAATCTCATTGTTTCTCACATGTTTGGTCCATGGTATCCTCAGCATCCTTCTGTAGAACCACATTTCATCTTTGAGGAACTTTCCTAGCATTCACTGCTGTATAGGAGGACAGATATCATGTAATAGTTTAGTACTCTTTTCTTTCTATATTTCTCAGATGAGATAATGTAACTATTTACACTATTTACATTGTTCAGACTGTTGTCTTCATCTTTATTGCCATTCATGATGTTTCCTGGTATAGTTTGGAATTTCAAACTGTTTATTTAGTCCACAATATGGTAGATTTTTCTAATTTCTCATGTCATGCTTTTTTTGGATATCTCAGTTTCAGTTAATTCTCTTTAGTAACTCAACTCTTTAACTTTTTGTTCCCTCTGCTGTGGTCAGGTACTGAACTCACAACCATTTTGTTTAAGTCACAAGGCCATGTGTGAGCCATCAGTGAGTGAAATTTTGGGACTTATAAACATAATGTCTCAGTAAACAATTTTACCAATTTTTTGTAATTATTTTGCCTCTAACTCACTGTATTATTGGTTCCCATATTGTATTCATATCTAGACTTGGTTAGCATAGGAGGATTTTGTGGCCTACCATAGGCACTGAATCCTTAAGTTTTCATACTTTCCAGTGATTTTCTCTCTCTGTTATTTCAACTTCATTCCACAGAGGGCAGAGATCTCCCTTTTCCCTCCACATATGGTCAGCTATGCCTAATTTTTCTATTTCCTCTCTAGTTACAGCCTTACAGTGTCCCTTCAGGGAATGGCCTGCATATGTTAAGGGAATGGCCTGCATATTTCTTGCCACATTTGCATGGGATGGTGTACACACAGTCCTTAATCATATTCTCCTCTATGGGTGGTCTTACTTGGAAGAAATGTCTGCATAGTGCTGAACCATTCCTGAAGGTTGTCCAGATGTGATATGGATCACAGCTCTTTTGTATCATTTCTGATAAGCCCTTCATATAGAATAGGCAGACTGAGGCTGTTTTCTAAGTGTTATTATCATCTTGTACCATTCTATCCCAGTTTGTGAGGGCTGCAGAGTAGTTGTTATGTTGGAGGTACTACTTATACTGACCAGTTCCTATTCTAAAAGATCATTGTGGCATACACTATTGATGTAATCTAGTACAGGTACACATCCATCTACATTTGAGGTAAACATCCATCTACATTTGAATTGCTCTTTCTGATAACACTATGAAAATAAATATTGTGTTCCTTGATCCAGAGTCTTTGATGAACACACACTGTTCTTGCCCTATCTTCATTCTGATTCTACTGTACACTCTATTCATCAGAATTTGGATATTGAGTTTATAGCTCATTAGGCTGATTGTCTGATAGAGTTCACATTATTTTGCACTTGATTTCTTGGGCAGTGCTATGAAAATAGATCTACTTAGGTTTTCTGGCATATTGCCACAGTTGTAGATATCATTTATTTCTGTAAACTTGCCAATGCTGAAATCATCCAAGGTTTCCAGCATCTCTATGATAATTCCATCTGGCCCTGCCACTTTGTCTCTGTTCAATTTGGTCAGTGCTGTTTCCACTTTCGGTTTCCGGTCCGTTGATATTTCTGTGAATTGCCGGTTGTTTTCTTTCATCATGGAAAGTTCTCCAATATATTCCTTCCATATCTGAAGTATTTTTTCTTTCTCTAATATCATCAGTCTGTCCTTGGATTTTATGCATCCTGTTGATGAGCCTTAGACCTCTTCAATTTCTATAGTTTCATTCTAAGTTTATCTATAACTGGGAGGTGATCACTTCCACACTCAGCACTTAAGCAAATAACATTCACCATTGAATAACTGAGTTCTTTTTTGCTGTATCCCTTTGTGTTAGAGAAGAGTGTCAGAGTGGTATAGCCTAAACTTGTCCACAAAACAAGAAAATTGTGAGTGAGGTGAACTGTATGAGCATTGGTGCTGGAATGGCATGGTGCATACATCACTGAACCAGTCTAAGGCTGGTAGCATGTGCAAGATGCTAATTTTCTGGCTTGACAAAATGAATAAAAGAAGTGAGTGTTTGTTGGGATGGCAGTAAACTTTTGCACACAGCACAGGTCAGATTGGTGCATTGCAGTGTGAGCTAAACCAGAGTCCCTTGTGAGTGTTATTCTAGTGTTTGTGCTACAGAAGAAACTGTTTCCTGTTACACTTTTAGTTTTTGGAAAGCTATTTCAGTTCACCTTTGGATTTCAGTGTAACATTTTACATTGTTTGTTAAAATACTTACCTGATAGTTTAATTACTATATTTGCGCTGAACTTTTCAATTCCATCAGTTTAACAGTAGGTATGACAATTTGAGAAAGTAAAAAATTGTTACACACAGGAAAAAAATATGTATGCAAATTGCATCTTCTATATATGGATTATTACATAATTATTAACTATATAGTCATATATTATTTTACTGGCTATGATTACATTTAATTCCCTTTAATAAAATTGGAACAGATTCAAACACCACAAAATGCTTACTAATGACAAGGCTGCATCAATTGGCAAAATCTGACATAGTGAAAACTTCCTTTCCAACTCCAGAGCCAAAAGCTTGAGACAAACTACTTCAAACATAAACTATAAACAAATAAATCACCTAAAAGACAAGCTAAACAACCTTGGCATCTACAGTAGATGGAGAAAAATTGGTAATCTGAATCTTGTTTACAGCATCGCTAGTGCTAAGCTTTCTACCATTATTGTCACACAAAAAGCACTATATAAAATTCACTATTTTTTATTCATAATGTTGAATGTATTAAAATTATTCAACTTTTAACAAGGGTAATCTCAAGTTGATATTAAAAATTGACACAAAACATCTGCCGAATTACCAGATATGAGCACAAAATCTTTTTTATTGTGCCATTTTATTTTACATATAACAACCTCCAAATAATAACTTGACATACTAGTACAACTGTAAAATGAGCAGACTTTTAAATGTTCACTGTTTTGGAATAAGTTAGAACATGACCTCAAGAGAAATCAAAAGTAAATAAATTCATTGGTTGACAACCTAAAAGTGATTATATTTTGGATAGAGGACTTTAGAAAAACTGACCACTAATAAAGTCAACTATTGTAGTGAATGAATCAAAATAACACATTCAAACAAAATATTTCTATGTATTTGAAAATTCACAATTCACATTCAAAGCTTCTGACATTTTTAGTTTTAAGAATATTAGCAATACCAGTGGAATATTATACATCATTACAATTTAGGAATGTAACACAATATAATTGATATATTTTATTGATACAGAATAAAAGAAATAATATTATTTATTGTTTTAAGTAAAGAGATATTGATTTATATATGACTTAATGAAAGTGTAGTATAAATATTTTTAAGAATACTATTAAAAACCAAATTCCTTGTAAAAAATTCCTTCAGTATTTGGTGATTTGTGGAGGGCAATATATTTAACAATATATTTACTGCTGTCATAAATATGTGTAAAAAGAGGATTACAGAAGATGAAAATATACATTTTAACAAAAATTAGAACACATTTAACCATTTGATAGTCAGTTTATACTTATATATAAGTTCCTATAAAAGTCAAAATACTTCAATAAATGGACAGTGTGATAATATTGATTTAAAATCTGACTATTCAATTTCAACTGATCTTCCTAATCATCAATATATATATATATATATATATATATATATATATAGTCTACTCCAGTTTACTTCTTTTCGTGATGCAAGAAATATTCAGAATAACATTTTATCTTTTTAAATATGAATCCTCATATAAAATTCAACCAACTGTAAGTTCATGCAAGGTCGATTTATTACTTTTCTTCTACTACTGATTTATATATACATATGATCCTGTTAACCTCAACTGCCTTACACACAGGCAAAAATTACATGAATCTCCTTACTACTAAATTACTTAACAATGAGTACATTTGCACTAACAACTTGTGCTGTATGCAGAAGGCAGCTGAAAGCTTAAAACTGAATTTTTTGTTTTTTCTTATTTAATGTTAATTTGTTAATGTTGTGACCTTGTTTATTTTATATACTAATTTATAAGTTTTCAAAATATTTTTAAAAATGTATAAAAGAAAAAGGGAGCAATACAAAGACCTCTTCTCTACACATTCTTTTCTATTAACATGTTAAAGGTGTAATGTGTTTATTCTAAAATGTGATATAAAGTTGTTTGTAACTAAACCCTGATGGTAACGATCTTGTTGAAAGTTTAACATTCAATCATATTTATTCCCACTGAATGTCATAGAGCATAATTGTCTCAATAGAATTATTAATAAATAGATAACTTGGTGTATAGTCACCATGTTTATAGTGCAGGAAGTGGGCACCTAAGGTGGTGTAATGGCTAGCAAGCTTGTCTCCCTAGAACAATTATGATTGAGTAGTGAGTTCGATCATCCTTGGGTACCCCCTACTTTCGGCCTTGTGCCACATCTAAGCTACGCTTGAAAAATCACTATAGTGCAGGAAGTGTTTTATATTTATACCATTTGTATGTAGTTAGCAAATATATTTTTACATAGGTTAGGTATATACAATGCATTATTTTATTGCATATTTTAAATTTCAGTTTATAATTTCATTTAAACTTTCTTGTTTTAGTTTATATTGGAGATGACTAACAAGGTGACCTGGTTTATGCCTAGTCTTGAAAAAGTATATGCCTAAACTGATTAACTAGTTATTTCAGGTTTTTAAGCTGGTAACAATTATTTACAGAGTTTCATGAAAATATGAAAATACTGAGCATCAAATAAGTTTTTAACTAATATACACAATATTCATTTCTTTTTTCTTTCATTGGAAAACCTGATACATTAGTTACCAAACATGACATACATAATTACATCTTTCAGTAAACTCAAAGTAAACTAAAGTATTTGTAAAATTTAATTTTATACTTGCCATTATTCATGTATGTGGATGTAAATCTGTCAAAATAATCAATTTGGTTTTGAGCAGAGTATCTTTTAAGAAAAGGAATTCTCTATGCGCCTTTTAAAATTAAAACATGTAAGTTGAAGGAAAAATTTTAAATTTGTTTGTTAATGTCTTGCAAATCTACACTTTCTTTTTCTCTCTCTGTTTGAGCTCCCCCTACCACCACTATAAGTTTGGGAGGGTAATGGGATGTAATCTGAAAGATAATGCCACTTCTTAATTACTAATTTACTAACTTACTATTTAATCAAATAGAAAGATTCTTTCCACATAAGGGTATGTATGCTGATTCATTTTTTTGCTTCATTATTTTTGATTTTCTTTGTGATCTCCCCTGGAATTAAATTTTGAATCTCCCTATTGTGCCACTGAAGTTTCTTCCTGGGTGAAGTTCCACCAGTTATAATCTTCATGGCTAAGCCCACATGCTATGCACATTGTAATGAACTGCCCACATTCCCGTTGTATTTCATTGATAAAAATGTAACTTTCAGTCAAGTAGCTTATTCCCAAGAGGATGTTTTCCTGATCACTACAATCATAATCTAGATTCATATAAACTGTGCCTCTTACTCTGTAATCCTCTATCTTGAGTGCCCCCTGCACCTTGTATATGATGAACATCACTGTAAAAAAATCCCCAAAAACTGACAACATAGCTTTGATGGCAGCATGAAAATACCAAGTGAAATTGTAATCTTCTTGATTCACTTCTGCCTTTTCAGCCACTATAACTCGCAGGAATCACTTTTTCTGGCTATACCAATAGTATAGTTCTGATCATGAGACCCCTTTTTCTATCCATGTGTAATGAGTGAAGAGCATATTATCAATGAGGTAAAGTCACTATCAACTAATAGAACAAAACACAGTATAACCTTTCTGAAGTTTGGTTCTTGAGATTACTGGCAAATCTGTAAGAATATTTATACATTGTTCAGAATGTTGTCTTCATCTTTGTTACCTTATTCATGACATTTCAGCTGTTGTATGCTCCAGCCTTCTTCAGGTGATTAGAATTTTGAAGTGAACCCTTTATTTTGTCCACTGGGGCAGATTGTTCTAGTTCCATGCATTGGTTGAATCCAGTGACTTGTCCCAAAGAGTTGTGAGTTCAATACCTGGTTATAGCAGAGGTGAACAAAATCTTAAAGAATTGGGTTAAAAGGAGATACTGAGTCATCCAGAAGATGTGTGGCACTTGGAACTAGGACAATCTACCCCAGTGGGTAAAGGGTTTTGTTCAAAATTCCAATCACCTGAAGAAAGCTCCACTGGTGTACAATGGCCAAAACGTCATGAAATATAGTAACAAAGATGAAGAGAACAGTCTGAACAAGGTAAATAGTATAAACAATTATAAAACCTCATCTCCAAAATATAAACAGATATTCTGTAAGATTATGTTGAACAAGATTAAAACCCTACTCCCTCCTCTCTTCAATCAGTTTGAAGTATTGACATCTACTGCTGATAAAGCAGAATGCTTTGCTTGGAAATTCTCTTCCAGTTCCCCTCTCAACTTTAGGAGTATCTTTTCCTGATATTGCCCCTAGAACAGAATCTCTACTGAGTGATATGGACATCATTATCGATGGTTTCTATCATCTCCAAACTAGATCCACAAAAGGCCTGCAAACTTGAAAGTGTATCCGCAATTATCCTAAAGAAATGTGTTCCTAAACTGGCCCCAGATGAAAGGGAACAACCTGCAATACACAGAAATATCAATGGGCCAGAAATATTAAAAACAGCACTGGCCAAATTGAACAGAAACAGCAGAAAGACCAAATGGAATTTTAATAGAAATGCTGGCAACCTTATATGATTTTGACATTGACTAGATTATTGTCATAATAAATGAAATATACAACAGTGGTATTAAACCAGAAGAACTAAGCAGTCCATTTTCATAGTACTGCCTAAGAAGCCAGGTGCAAACAAATGTGAACTCTGTTGGACAATCAGCCTAAAGAGACATATAACAAAATTTATCACCTGAATTCTGAAGTAGAATTAAACCAGAAATAGGACAAGAACAATGCAGATTCATTAAAGACTCTGGAAAAAGGAATGTGATTTTTATGTTCAGAAAAATATCAGAAAAACAATACAAATGCAAAAGGATGTATACCAATGTTTTATAGATTATGCAAAAGTGTTTAATAAAGTACAACACAAAGAACTGTTGGAACTGCTAGGTAACCATGACATATTTGGGAAGGTTATTAGAATAATCCAGGACCTATAATGGCAGCAAATTGCCTGCGAGTAGATAGAAAATTAATTCAGTAAATATACAAAAATAGAAAAGAGTATAAGACAAGGATGTGTCTTCTCACCAGACTTATTCAACCTATACAGTGAAATGATTCGGAAAGAATTAGAAGTCCTACTAGGATTCATTATTGGCAGCCACAATCTTAACAATGTAAGATATTTAGATGACACAGTGTTGATAGCAGATATAGAAAGGAAATTACAAGAACTCCTACAGAAGGTATTGAAGGAAAATGGGAAGAAAGAACTGAACACCAATTGCAAGAAGATAGAATGTATGGTTGTCAGCAAAATTCAATATGCTAATTACAAATTGGAGGTACCAAAATCAAACAAGTACAACAGTTTAAATATTTAGGAAGTATTTTAACAGAGGACAGAATGTGTGACATTGAAATCTGTAGGGATAGGGAAAGATGCTTTCCAAAAAACTAAGCAAAGTATTACAAAGCAGGAAAATTTCAGTAGAAATAAAAAAGAATTTGATGAAGATAGACAATATACATAAAATTCTAATAATGATAAAATGAGAGGGGAGGGGAGATGAACCCAATAATAAACTAAAATCAACACAAAATGCAAACTAAACATAATTGATGTTAGTAGGGACCGTCCAACCCTCAAAACAGAGGGGCCGCGGACAGAGGACAGAATCAAGAGGCGCTCTTGCTAAGGAAGAGGGAAAAGGATAAAATATTATGCGGGAATGGGAAAGTATAAAGCTGACCCAGCCGAGATGAAAGGGGACCAAAACAAACTGGGGAGGTTGGGAATCTCGACTTGGATCATAACCAAAGAGCAGCCGGGATACAGGCCAGGACCAACATTTACTCACATTAACTAGGTACACTGAAGCTTGTCTAACCTAACCAAGGGAGGGTTCCACAGGAAACCACCCCGATGTGCCATAGGTTGACCTAAAAGAGAAAAACCAAGGCTAGCCCCGTTCACACGAACCAAGCTCGCCTCTTTTACCCACCTTTCGCTAAAGACTGTCGAATGCAATCGTTTTCTATCAGTTCTAATCTTCATCTTGAGCTGATGCTCAAAGAATAGGATCAGATCCTGATGAGAAAGACGATCACATCGCAAGACTTCCTCCTTCCGCGTCGTCCAAATCACCATTCGAGCCGTGGTCAGCAGCGTCAGAAACACCATCCGTTTCACCCCAGAATACGGGGGCGACACATTGTCACACGCGTATGCGCGATCAATGGACACAAGCTGTTCGGTAGCTAGACGAGCCGTCAGCTCGCCGACATGGTCCCATAAGGGGGCAATGGTAGAAGGCGTGCGAAGCCGTTTCCTCTAAACCAAGGCCACACCGTTCACAGTCTGGCAAAATCGCCAAGCCCCATATGAAAGCCTTGTCGTTGAGAGGCAGCCGATTCCGAGCCAATCGCCAGCTAAGCGAAAACTCAGGTTACGGAGGTAATCCGCCGCTGGCGCCTAAGACCAGTAGGGAGTGATACTCCTCCTCCGACAAGCCGAGCGTATCTCGTAGGGGATCCTTCGCGGGCCCCTCCACTAATTCATGATAGAAGACCTTCCTAGGCCGAGAAAGGTCACTGGACCGGGGAACGGCCATTAAGGCCGACCGACACTCGCGAAGGAAAACCGATTGATCCCGGGGTTTACGACGGCGCTCAACACGCGAGATGGGGGTACTGATGGTAAGGCCAAGGAACGCGTCCCTAACAATCCCCTCCAGAATAAATCTCCTCCAGTCAATGCGCGGCGTAGGAAAACCAACCTAGAGGCACGGATGTGACTCCACAGGTGCGGCATTCCCAGCCCCCCATGACACGGACGTTTAGTGCAGACTCTTCTGTCGACCTGATTCCCGCGTCCACTCCATAAAATGGAGGATAGCGATCGCTCGAGCGCCTTCCTGTGGGTCTTACTGAGAGGAAGTACGGACAATCGATAAAGAATCAGGAGGAAAATGTATGTAGTTCACACCTCCGCTCTGCCCTTCACGGACAACCTCCGTCGATTCCAAGTCTGACCGGCAGAATCGACCTTTGCTCGTACTTCAGACCAATTCTTCTCTAGCTGGAGGTCGGGCCCAAACCACACTACAAGAATGCGGACAGGACCGTCCGTCCAACCGAAGCGTCCCGGAAGAGCGACCTTTCAGGCACCTAACCGCAAGCCGGACGACTTGTCGCGGTTTATCTTGGACCCTGTCACCTTCTCGTACCGATCAAGCGCCTTCTGCACCGCTTCAATGTCGCTGCGGGACGACACGAAAGCAGATACGTCATCGGCGTACGCGGAAACCCTGGCTCGAGACCCTCCAGGTACGGCGATTCCACGTAGGGCCGGACTGCACGTCTCGTCCTTCAGCCGGCGAAGGAGAGGCTCCAACACCAAAGCATAAAGGAGAGGCGACAGCGGACAACCCTGACGAACCGACCTAGACAGCACAAAAGCGTCCGACAACCTTCCGTTCACATGTACCACAGCACTGGGGGAGCGATAAAGGAGGCTAATCCAACGGCAGAAGTTGGGTTCGAATCCAGCGGCCTGCAGGACAGTAGCATGGTCAACCCTATCAAATGCCTTGGACTGATCTAAATTGATCAGCGCGGCTTCTTCGTCGTCTTTTACACTCTCTATGATCGTGCGGATCAGATGCAGGTTGCTCTGAATTGTTCGGCCCCTCACAGAACAAGTCTGCTCAGGACCCAACAGAGACTCGGCAACTGACTGCAAACGCTCCTGCAGGATCTTGGCCAAAATCTTTAACTCTGTGTTTAGCAGAGTTATGGGCCTGTAATCATCTAGGTTCCCCCACCACCTTTGCCCTTTTTCAACAGAGTGATCACACCCCTGGTGATCCGATTGGAGATGGACCCCGACCGAAACCAGTTGTTGAACACCACTGTCGAAATCGGAACAAAGATGTGCGACAGCCTCAAGTACAATTCATAGGGCAAACCATCCAGACCGGGCGACTTGCCTCTGCCGACCTTCTTCAATGCCGCGTAGACTTCGCCCTCCGTGATCTCTCCATCGCAGCTAGCCGCTTCAGTCGGCGAAAGCCGAGGAAAGTCCGCCAAATAGCTGCGAAACTCCTCCTCACGGAGACCAGGCTCCTTGGTAAACCGACTCTCGAAATGGCGCCGAAACGCCTCGCACATGTTGTCAGTGGCCCGAAGAGTGTGCCCCTCCGGGGATTTGACTTCACGAATGCAACGATCGCCACCACGACGGACCTCTTCCCTGTGCAGATCAGCGCCCAAGTTCACGGCTTCGGAAGTCATCTTGCTTAACTTATGTCTAATTATGTAACGCTCGCTATTCGAACGATCCAGGGCCTCCCTAGCTAAGGCTATCTCTAGAGGACCCCCCCCCAAGCCACCGCCCGGGAAAAACTAGCCTTAAGCGTCCTCACCTTTTCAGCTCTATCTAGAGCGAGCCGTTTGCCGAAATCAGTGGTGAAAGACCTAATCCTACACTTAAGTCGCTTCCACCACTTATTCCCGATAACCGCCCCCACTAGTTCCCGCTGCACTAATCTAGTTAGCTGTTCCTGGAAGTCCCGCCTGTCCAGTAAGGGCAGATTGAACTTCCAGTACCCAGCCATTCTAGGCCTAGTTCCTAACGCCACCCGGGCACAAACGAGTTTGTGGTCCGAATAGCCTACCCAGTGGAACGTGGGAAAATCTAAAAAAGATCTACGTCGGCTCTTCTAACTAACATTCTGTCAAGGTAGCTAACTACCTTGTCACAAGGCCAATTAAGAGCCCACGTCCACATTTTCCCCCCGGGATGATCGACCTGGTATCTATCGACAAGATCATAATCGTCGATCAGATCAACCAGGCTACGATCGCCCCTTCCCCCGCTAGCACCCCGCCCCCTGTCTAACTTGGGGTCCAGGATGGCATTCCAGTCCCCCATTAAAACTAGGCGCGTCGAATCCACTAGGAACGGCCCCAACCGCCGAAAAAACGAGACCCGCTCCTCCCGGTCATTGGGCGCATAAACCGCAGCGACTCGGAACGAACCACTTTTCACGGCAATATCGGCCACGATCAACCGGCCCTCGGCATCGGTATGCACAAGGTCCACCTTCGCATCAAGAGTACGTCTGACAAGCAAAAGAAACTCCTCTGGCAAACCGGTCCCTATATGCTGAATAGACGACAAAGTCATCCTCCAGCACACACGCATCGGAAGTGCAAACAAAGTGGGTCTCTTCGATCGCGGCAACATCCACACCAAAGGACAGCCTTACCCCGATCCCTCAAGCCCCTTGCATTCAATGTCGCTATCTTAATTTCCATCTTCTAAGTCCTGTAAAATATAAAAAACAGAATTAACCTATTCACATACCGGGCGGAAATCTGCAGCGGTAAGGACCCCGACGGATTGTCCCAGGTTTCTTGTACCCAACTCGGTCGTCATACGACCACCCAGGACGACATCGCCAACGTCCGTGGGGTAAATTAATTTTATAGCCCTATACTAATAGGGATGGAGCAGAACCGGGACCCTCCCAGAGCAAAAATGCCTCATTTTTTTTTAGGTCTTCGTTATTTTCTTCCATTACCCTTATTTTCGGATAAGCTTCTCGAGCCTCATATATATGACTCCACACTTTCAAGTATGCCCCAGTGTCTCTTACGACGGTGATGACACCTGGGGCATTAGGGAAGTTTCGTGGATCCTCTACCTATTTCCCATCTACCTCGTCAAGCTTAAATAGGAGCCCCAAAAGGGCCCTTTTTTTGTTTCGACAGGCCTTTTTTTGCCTCCTCCTTATCTATTTTACAGATCCCATCTGGACCCGGGAAGTACTTTTTATTTTTATTTTCCTTCTCCCTAGCACAATGGAGAGTGGAGGAAGTGCGGGGAAGTAGCCGATGAACTCAGGGGTGTAATGGGGGCAGAGGGGGTTGGAGCCCGGGAAGGGGAAGAAGGGACGCTCCTAACTTTGGGGGAGCTGGAATATCTTATTGGTGAAGCCGGGAAGGAGCGCCGCCTGGTTCTGTCTATGCTTCGCTCCTCCCTGCTTCGGCCAGACTGTTCTATTTCCTCTGGATTTTCCTCCCTGTTCCTTTTCAGGGACACAGTTCACGGTGGAGGCATTTTATCTACCTCCATTGGTGTTTCTTCCTCCACCTACTTCTGTTTGTGGAGGTGCTGCTGACATTTTTGATGCTGCTTCTGCTGTTCCAGTTTTTGATGTTTCTGCTGCTCTTGTTGCTGCAGTTTTGCTGTTTCGAATGCTGGTGTTTCTGTTGATGAGGAGGTTGTTGCTGCTGAAGCTTCTCTTGCTGCTTCTGCTGGGGTTTTTGTTGTTCTTGTTGCTTCTCCTGCCGCACTGGAGGAGAGGGTGGAGATTCCACTTTTCCCCCTTTCCTCACTTCCGTCCAGGCTCCCGGGCCAGCCTTTTCCTTTCTTGGTGCCACCTCTGTCACTGCTGTTGCTGCTGCTACTGCGGGAGTCTCTTTTGTAGTCTTTTTGGCCTTTTTCCCGGGGCACTCTTTAACTACACTTTGATCCAGGCCCCCAGGCCGAGCAGCTTGGATTTGGACGAAAAAAGCGGCTAACAATATGTGGAGCGGTTTATTCAAGTACTCCCTGGCTAGAGGGAGTAGAAAACCGTAGATATTAAATTAATCTCAATGTTGTTCGATGTCTGAACAAGCGCTGCATAATCCGATGCTCACAATGTACGGTTTGGCCTAAACCATATTGGATTAGTCGTCCGGTTTCTCGCATATTGCTCGACTTAAATCTGCGAGATCAGGGGTTGTGAAGGTCAAGGTCGTCTTTCTAGGGAGCGGCGACCGCGACACTCCCGCGTACATGGCGCCTCAGGAGTGTTGATTTTGATTTTGTTAACCATGTTAGTATGGAATCACCAGAAGCTGATTTCCTTTGGAAATTAAACAAACGTTCATGAGGAGTACAGTTCGAGGCAGTGGAAAGCAATGGGCGAATGCAGTGGAGTGCTACATCTCGAACCTTTTCCCAACTAGCAATCGGGAGATTATTAGACCGTAGAGCGAGGCTCACCGTTTGCCAGATGATACCATTGTACCTCTCTGCTTGTCCATTGCCCTGTGGATTAAAGGCAGTTGTTCGGCTGGTAGCAATGCACCGAGAAAGTAGAAACGCCTTTAATTCGTCTGACATAAAAGCTGTACCACGATCAGAGTGCACAAAAGAAGGGTTTCCAAAAATGGAAAATAAGCTGGTTAGATGTTTCTTGACAGTCGCTGCTGAGACATCAGCACAAGGTTAAGCGAAAGGAAAACGGGAGTATTCGTCAACCACTGTTAGTATGAACCGATTGCGAGAATTTGAAGGTAAAGTTCCCTTGAAGTCTATTCTTAATCTTTCAAAGGGTTGGCTTGCTTTTATGAGTGTTTGAGGGAGGCATTTTAATGAATCTAGGCTTTATCTCGGAACACACCTGGCATGACCTGGTTACCGCTCTTACATCTTCTACAGAGTATGGTATATTTTTACTTCTGACAAAATGCAGCATTCGGGTTACCCCAGGGTGACATAAATCTTTGTGCAAGATATGTAGTTTGTCAGCAGAGATGGTAGAAGAGCAGATTCGTGATAAAGCGTCCGCAGCAGCATTTTGTTTTCCGGGACGATAGGCTATGTCGTACTGAAACAGGCAAGTTCTAATTTCCATCTAGTGATCTCGTTTTTTATCTTGTTTTTACTTTTAAGATTGAACATGTAGGAGACAGATTTCTGATCTGTGATGAGCTTAAAATGTCTCCCGAGTAATAAGTGTCGCCACTTTCGGATCGCTTCTACAATTGCATAGGCCTCCTTTTCAACTGATGAGTGATTTTGCTCGGCAGAAGTTAAAGTTCTTGAAAAGAAAGCTACAGACCGACGGTTTTGGGTTAGAGAGGCAGCAATAGCATGTTCCGAAGCATCAGTCTCAATCTCAAAAGGTAGAGTAGAGTCTATAGCCACCAGGGATGATATTGCGATCTCCTTCTTTAGATGCCTGAAGGCATCCGTTTGTTCTTTAGTGAGAGGAAAATGGGTAACTCTAGTTAAGGGATGTAATTTTTCGGAGAAATTTGATATCCACCTAGAATAGTGAGAGAACATCCCCATTGCTCGTCGGAGAGAGGTATGGTCTTGAGGTACTGGCAGATCTATCAATCCTTTGAGTTTGTCGGGGTCAGGTTTTACTGAACCCATGCTTATAGTATACCCAAGCAATTCCACTGAACTAAGTGAATAATGACATTTACTTTTATTCAGTGTTAGGCCGTACTTTGCCACACTACTCATAAATTTCTTTAGATTGTTGTCATGTTCAGCCTGGTTATGACCGCAGATGGTAACATTGTCGATATAGGCGTAGGTTCCTCGGAGGTCTTCTCGCTTGATAATGTCATCGATGACTCGCTGGAAACTTGCTACTCCATTGGTCACTCCGAAAGGGATACGACAAAATTGGTACAGAGACCCAACAGCTTCGAAGGCAGTATATTTTCGTTCTTCTGGCTTGATGGCAACCTGGTGATAGGCACTAGTTAGATCAAGTGTGCTAAATACCTGATAACAGGCAATCTCATTTACCATGTCCTCTATCCAAGGAAGTGGATAAGCATCCAGAAGAGTGAACCGATTTATCGTCTGGGAATAATCCACGACGAGTCTCTTTTTGTGATTTTCAGGAGACACTACCAGAGTTTGGGCTCGCCATGGCGATTGAGATGGCTCTATAATTCCTTCCTTCAGCATCCACGATATTTCTGAACGAATGAATTTAGCGTCAGGTAGGCTATGTCTCCTGGATTTTACTGCTATTAGATGACAGTCAGAAGTTAGATTTCGCAAACAGAGAGGGGTAAGGGACATTATTAATTGCAGTTAGTCCACAAACAGTGAGAGGTGGAAGCAGTCCCCCGAAAGGTATTTTTACTGAAGAATGCTGACGTAGAAAATTATGCCCAAGAATGACATCACAGCATAAATTAGCCATAACAGACAACTTGACATTACTGTACTCTCTACCGCTTAGATTGAGGGATACTATACAATGTCCAAGAGTAGAGGATGAATGGGAACTGCTAGCCATAAAAAGGGGCAGGGTATCTAATCTGTCATGTTTCTGATTCCCACAGAAGAAGCATTTTTGTCCAGGGATGGCGGCCACATAGCACCCAGGCTGATCTTCACCGTCAGTTACCTCAGTTTGAGCAGTAGAGACAGAAGCGTTTAGTGAGTTCTGTTGAGAGTAGGATGCTAATTGTTTCTGTGCCATCTCAAGTGTTAGCGCCTGGTCATAAGCAGTGCCTAGATCTAGTGTTTTGTTCTCCAGGAGTCGTTTTCTAATGTGATTAGACGAAATTCCGTTTATAAACGCGTCTCGTGTGTATTCGTCTCTCTCCAGTATGTATAGCTGTAACAGCCTGGAACTCGTAATCCTTGTCGAGTTTCTTTAAAGCTTGCAAATACTGGTCTACACTCTCGTCAGTTTGTTGACAACGAGTAGCCAGCAGATGTTTACAGAAGATGGTATTTCTAGGCTGCACAAACACTCCTTCCAGAACGTCCATGGCTGAATCGTAATCGTCCACGTCGGAGATGTGTTTAAAGATAGTGGAGAGAGACAAGGTTGATAAGTAAATTCAGTTTCAGCCTGTCTCTCAGTGGAGTCTGTTGTTGTGATTCACCGGCCGCTTCGAGAAAGATATGGAAGGATCTTTTCCAGTGTCGCCATGTGTCGGCTGAGTCAGGTTTATTCGGGTCTAGATCTAGGCGTTCTCGCTTGAGATATTTTCCATCTTGGTAGATTTCTAGTAGAATAAATTGTTATGATAATAGATTGAGTGGAAGTGAAAGAAAGACTGAGTTCGTATAGCTTGAGTGAAGCTTTATTCTACTAGAAATCTATTCCGGTAGCGAACCGTTACAGGAAAATGGCCGACAACCTCATGGAGAGAGGAAGACAAAACAAAGGGAAATCATTCAGTCCTGGAAAGTCAGAGAAAGATTAAAGAGTTTGTGGAACCGCGCAGGGATTCCACCTACTTTTACGTGCGCGCGCGTATTGCACCCCTTCCTTTCCTTTCGGCTAGATATAGTAGTAAGCAGCCATCTGCTGCCGACGTGAGGAAGTTACTGGCTGCTGCTGATTCCAGCTAGAACAGAATTTGAAGTTTTTCCCCCGCATTCTCTGACGTCACTGACGAACGGGGTTTTTCAAATCAGTCGCTGCCTGGTCTCCGACCAAAAACGCCGACTCATTTATTTCGCGCCCCTTACCCATACGCGGGCCGAAATATCTACAAAAAACTTCCTAGTAAACTCCTTGGCTCATCATGCCGAATCTCTTCATGTGGTTGTAACTTTCTGCGAACGACTTGTTTGAACTTTCCTCCATTTTCTACCGGAGAACGTAGAGTTTACGACACCGTCGCCATCACACTTTTACAATGACTAATTCCTCGTCCTGACGCGAACAACTTGTTCGAACTTTCGTCCGTTCACTACCAGGGAACGTAGAGTTTTTCGACACGGATGATTGATAAACTTCACATACACCTGTTGAACTCTAACCTTACGAACCAGTTTAAAAAGAAAGAAAAAAAAATAACATTACACAAACATGACAAAAATCTCGCAGTGAGTATTTTCCTTGTTGTGTAGGCATGTACCTTTTGCATAAGAAGACTCTGTTCCAGAATTTTCCTTCTGGGGGAACCTTTCCCGCCTTAGCCATTTTGATTTTCGTCTTGGCGTGGAACCTTAACATTCTTTTACTGACTACTTGTCACTACCTTATACAACTTGCCTACTTGCTAAGAACTAGCTTTACTTTTCTGGTAGTCTCCACTGTTTGAGACAAAATACTTTTTATTAAATAAAGTTTTATATTTGTTTTCCACCAGACACGTTTTCGTCGTTCCTCCTGACTACCTTTTTTTTTACCTTTTTATGCATGTGTTGAATGACCCTTTTTCCTCACTAAGGAGACTGTAATAATTCTACGGTTAAAAGATCACACATTTATTATTTTCACTTATTCTTTTTTTTTTACTTTGCTAGTGAATTCGGTAGTCGTGAGTAGTGTCTGGCACAAGGCTACCTTTTCGTAGGCCAGTGCTGCATGCTACCGGGTCTGCTACAAGTTCATCTATTTTCACCACAATACCAAATCTCATTAGCACGCCACAATTGATGACCCCGACGTTTTAAAAGAAAAAGGGCAGCCACAACAATTGGACACCACCGACGTTTGAATTATTGCCTACATCCAAGGAAGAAAAGATTCAAGAGAACGTGTCAGACCCAATTTGTGTCAGCAACACGTACAAAAATTTTCGACTTGGCGCGAGAAAAATTTTCTTAAACCACGTACGTTTTTAAAAATAGTTCTGTTCAACATGGCTGAACAACCTGTTAACGAAACAGCCGCCGTCCTAAACTTGCCGGTATTTGACGCTACCAACGTACATGTGTGGTTCGCACAGCTGGAAGCAATTTTCCAAGAACCCATTCACAGATGGCACGCTACGCATATGTCGTAGAGAAACTACCGCCCGAAATCGCTTCGGACGTACTGGATCTTTTAGACTGTTGGGAATTAGTGAATGTATTTGGTTAAATCAGAAGGAATTTTTAGGTGTTCGTTAACATTCATCCACAACAAATAATAAACGAATATTTTGAACAGGTCATGCAAAGCAGAGTTAAAAACAAAAACAAGTAAAATACACAACAATACGGTAATTTATATACAATTTAAATATATACAAATGAGTTATGAATTGGTGGTTTGTTGTATATTGATGTAATAAGACATGAAGTTTGTTGTTGAGTATGTTTGAATGCTTAAATCAGTGTTTTGATGATTTGTTGTAAGAATTAAACAGTTTGCTGTTCAACGTACAAAATAGTGTTCGATTTTACAGTTCAAATGTTAGTGTGTTATGTTAAATATTCTTAAGTTGTACGAAGTTGCGTACCTTGAACTGTTAATTGTTAAAAGTTTTGTTTGTTACTGTTACTAATATGAAGTGAATATATATTTCACTTTCTCAAGTAAAGTAAATGAATTTTTAAGAAGTTTGTTTAAAAGAGAGATTGAGTACGCGAAAAGGTTGTTGAATCAGAGGTTAATTCGCGCGGGAAAGTCAAAGTTTAAACTGGCGTGGAATTGGTTGGCATCTCTCTGAGTGTGGAATTCTGACTGGTAAGTTGGTTCGAATTTCTTTCTTTTATATGTTCTGGAAAGGAAAAATAGGCTCAAACACATTTGAGCGTCAAAGGCATTTTCACCTGCATAGTTTTTTAAGGCTGTTAGCCAATGAGAAATTGAGTTTGTCAGAACTAGTGTTTTGATTGGATAAGAATGATTGGATTGTAAGAATGGATTGTTCTGCAAAGGGGTGAAAAGGTAACGTGGATTATTCCACAAGACACCGTACCAACACCCGATCCTTTTGATACACTAAAAAAAGCTATATAATATATCGAACTGGCAAATCGCAAGAGCGTCGTCTGAACGACTTATTTAATACACTATAGCTAGGTGACAACAAACCTACACAATTATTACGAAAAATGAGAAACCTTCTTGGAAAACATACAATGTCTGATTCATTGTTCCGCAAACTTTGGCTCGATGAATTACCAGCCCAAACCACACAAATCCTAGCTACACTTCCCAACGATTTAGATTTGATCAAGATTGCTGAAATAACGGATAAAATAAATGATGTCACGATAATCAACAGTGTCGATGCTCAAACATCACACGATATAACGATGGAGGACATGATTTATAAGTTGCAACTGCAGATCAACAAGTCTACGCAAATGGAGCGCCTACGCAGATAACCAGCTCACAACTTATACAAGTCCCGACGTCGTTCTCACTCCACCTCTCGTCAAAGGAAGGCTACAATATGCTGGTACCACCACAAATTTGGCAACTCAGCAAAAAAAATGTACTAAGCCGTGTAATTTCAAACCACAAACAGATTTTTACAACAGGCCAGAAGGCGGGAAACGCCAGTCCCAGCAGCGATTGAAGGCGGCGTCTGCTGTTGGGGGTCAGTTCTGCATTAAAGACAAGAACTCAAATGAATCATTCATCGTTGATACGTGTGCCCAAATCAGTGTTATCCCACCCAAATCCAACTTCTCGAAAACTAAATCTCCGGTTACCTTACGTGCCGCTAATGGCACACACATCCAAACCTTCGGATAATTATCTATGACCCTGAATATAGGCCTGCGAAGGAACTTCCAGTGGCTCTTTACTGTAGCGGACGTAAAATTCCCAATTCTCCGTGCCGATTTTCTAACAAACTACAAATAGCTGACTTGTCGAAACGTCTATTGTATGATAATACGACGAAGCTTAAAAATTATGGTGTTATTTCCACCCTCATTGGTTGAAAGCTATCTTGTCGCTGTTCCAGCGGATAATCCACTCCAAGACATCTTAGATCAATTTCCATCACTTATCCGCCCATTTACTTATACAGAGACAGTCAAATACCACACTGTCCACAAGATTCACACGTCAGGACCGCCAGTGTTTTCAAAGCCGCGCAGGCTAGCTCCAGACCAATACAAATTAGCGCGCGAAGAATTCCAACAAATGCTGGACCTAGGAATTATACGCCCGTCGTCAAGCCCTTTTGCGTCTCCACTCCACATGGTCCCTAAGGCACAGGAGGGAGCTTGGAGACCCTGCGGTGATTACCGTAGGTTGAACGCACAGACAGTCCCTGACAAGTACCCTGTACCTAATTTGGCAGACTTTGCAATTTCTTTACAGGGAGCTAGAGTCTTTACCAAAATAGACCTACGCAAAACATTTTTATCAAATCCCCGTCGCCGAAGAAGATATTCGCAAAACGGCAATCACAACTCCTTTCGGCCTATACGAGTTTCTACGAATGCCCTTCGGTTTGCGAAACGCCGCGCAATCCTTTCAGATTAAGATGAAGCACTTCGTGGCTTGCCTAACTCGTTCGCGTATATTGACGACTTACTAATTGCTAGCGCCGACATGGACGATCACAAGCGCCACGTAAAACAAGTTTTTGAACGCTTGCACCATTATGGACTAAAAATAAACTCTGAAAAATGTTTATTTACAGTGCTTAAACGTAATTTCCTGGGTTTTGTTATCGACCACACAGGAATTACACCAGTCCCAGAGAAAGTCAAAGCGACCAGTGTATTCCCACAACCAACAACACTGCGATAATAAGACTGACCAACGAGACACTCGCAGCCTTCACAAACTCCAGAGACGCCTTGGTGAACTTTACTACTGTCTTATTTACGCGACGATATTGTAGTGGTATTGACGGAATAAATCAACCCACACATTTTTTACTTTACGAATGTGCAAGAAAATAAAAAGCAAACAAGAGAAAAATACAAGAAAATAACTTTTCTTAACAGGAACAATATTTTTAGTTATAAATGATAACAGTTTTACAATAACAATAATAAGAGTTACTTCCCTTTGACTGGGCTAATGTTTTTACTAATAAAAAAACACTTTTTTATCCGAGCTCACAAAAACTGAATTAACTTGTAGTTCAAAATGTTCACTGAAAGAGAATTTTATAAAGCTGAAAATATGTTAATAAACTTTTAGCTTTAAAGAAGTTGGAGAAGTGAATGTTCCGTTTGTTTTCATTGCTCGTAGTTTTATTGTTCGTAATTGTTTGTACTTAAAGTTTCGTCTGATTCAATAACGTAATAAAGATTTATAAAATTTTACAAGTTGGTGAGTGAGACGTTTCGTTGAAATTGTAGTTTGATTTTCAGTGAAGTTATTTCATGTTAAAGAACTTTAGGTTCCAACTTTGTACTTCGCTGCAGTAATGATTCAAGCGTCGTGAAGTCGTTTAGCAAATTTGGTCGTCGTAAATTCTCATTATTTATTGTACTATGTACAAATGTGGCACAAGGCCGAAAAGGGGGCTGGGGGAAAGGACGGTCATCACTTGTCTTAAAATAAAACTTAGCTAGCCACAACCACTGACCCTATCATACTAAAGTTTAATATTCCTATCACCAAAACAACACATTTATCCATACCTTCCTTACTACATCCACCAAAATGCCTCTTTGACTCAATGAAAATCCTAAATACACCCCTTATGTACAAATATTGTCTGTGGGGGAGGGGGGCATAAAAACAACAATTTTTTAAAAAATCCCCAATGAGTATATACAATATGTCGAAATATATTTACAAGAAACTAAACAAAATTAGTGTTAGTATTAAAACCCCCCACAAACTTTGAATGTGGCAGAAATATCAGTTAACCGGACGAAATCGATGCGGGACTATGAAAATAAGGACACATTCAAACCGTCAAGCACTCACACAAGCACTCACTCATCCATACACAACAACAAATACGAAAGCACACGCACGAAACGAAAGGCGCCCCGCATCCACCAGAGAACTGACATCACTGACCACCTAAACGAGGGAGGGGACGGGGAAAGGAAAAACTAAACTAAAGGAAAAAAAGTGGGGACAGAAATAAAAGGGGACCAATGAGCAAACACACCCTAGCTAAGTTTATCAGAACAGGAAAAAATACAAAATCCTACTCTAACCTAATTTCGGGATGGGTTGCCCATGTTCAACTCAGGAAAACAATATCCTGATGCCTAACCGACATCAAAATGCCACTCCAAGTCAGCCCCTTTTACACGGCACAAACGCGCAAGATTCACCCACCTTTTGCTGAATTCTGATGAGGTGAGACGCCGCCTTTCCGTCCTAGTCTTGACTTTAAGCTGATGCTTAAAGTACAAGATCAGTTGGGAAGAGGTGAACTTCTCGCCCTCATGGAATCCCTTCTGACGCGTCATCCAAATCACGACTCTCATAACCCCTAGTAATCAACAGAAAACATAGTGTTCAGCCTTCGTCAATTGCGGTACCACATTGCTACAAACAGAGCTAGCTTCAAGGACAAAAAACTTTCTCTGCAACATGCGAACCATGAGGCCTTCAACAAACTTGCACAACGGCACTACCGCCTTGCACCGAAAAAAGGCGTGACCAATGGTCTCGACTTCCCCAGTACAGCGACGACAGTTTGGATATTTCTCCAAGCCTGCTGAACAGAGTCTCTTGCCGACCCAGAGGGCTTCACGAATCACCAGCCAGGTGAGTGATGCCTCATCGTTATTGAGGCATTTCAACCCAGGCGCCCAAGGCCATATCGAGCGAGCCTCCTGCTTCGTAAGACCGAGCTCGCCAATTAGATCATCTTGTGCGGCCCCCCTAACTAATACTTGATACAACACCTGGGCGTTGGAGAGGCCATCCGTAGCCCGCAAGAGGAGCTTCAGAGCGCGACGACATTCACGATAGAAGGAGCACTCGGCACGTGGTGTACGGGCGGCCTCTTCTTCGCACGAGTGCACACTTCTCAGGGACGGGAAATGTTTCTGGACGTCTTCTTTCCAAAAGGCACCCTCCTCATCCGACCCGCGACACATTCGGTCTAGAAAGGTGATGCGAAGCATATATTGACGAATCTCAATGCTAGGTATACCCAGACCGCCCTCCGAGGGATGAAGGCAACAGATCTCGCGACATACCATATGGGCCTTGCCTCTCCACAAGAAAGAGAACAAGGCCTTGACTAATGACATTAGTCGGGCATACGGGAGTGGAAGCACAGAGAGTCGGTACAGGAGAATTGGATATATGTGTGAAACACATACTTCCGCCCTTCCCTTCAGGGAAAGTCTCCTCTGAGACCACAGATTAACCGCGACCTCGGCCTTCCCTTGTACCTCCGACCAATTCATTTCCAACTGGAGATCAGGACCGAACCAGACGCCGAGAATCTTGATCGGCCCATCCGTCCAGAGGAAAGGTCCGGGAAGAGAAACTCCCTTCCACGCACCCAACCGCAAGCCAACAGACTTATCGCGGTTGATCTTGGCCCCTGTCACCATCTCATACCCACTGATCTCCTTGCTGACTTCGTTAATCTCGGCTCTGCTCGACACAAGAACCGAAACGTCGTCAGCATAGGCTGAATACCTGGCCGAGGTGGAAGCACCAGGCAGCGAAATTCCGCGTAGGACCGGATTCGCCTTTAACTTGCGAAGGAAAGGTTCTAACGCAAGAACGTAAAGCATAGGCGAGAGCAGACAACCTTGACGAATGGAACGAGACAATACGAAAGGCTTCGATCTTACCCCATTCACTTCCACCAGCGCACCGGGGGTCGCATACAAGAGTCGGATCCAGGAGCGAAAGTCGGCTCCGAAACCGGCCGCCGAAAGGACAGCCTCCAGAAATCGATGGTCAACTCTATCGAAGGCTTTGGACTGATCCAAATTGATCAGCGCGGCTTCACTGTCGACTTGTTCTAAGATCAAGCGTACCATGTGAAGGTTATCCTGAATAGTCCTGCCCTTCACAGCACAAGTCTGTTCGGGGCCAATCAGACGAGACAGGACAAGCTTCAGACGGTTGGCTAAGATCTTCGCCAAAATCTTTAAGTCCGTATTTAACATCGTTAAAGGGCGAAAGTTCCCTAACACATCCCCACCGTTCTTGTCCTTACGCAGCAACTTGATCACACCCCTGGTGAAGCGTTGAGGTAAAGACCCCTGCTTCATCCAGTGGTTGAAAATCAGCTGCAGCAAAGGAACAAAAACGTGCGACAACCTCAAGTAAACTTCGTAGGGAAGACCATCTAATCCCGGAGACTTATCCAGGCCAACCTGCTTCAGCGCTTCCCAGATTTCCGACTCTGTTATGGGACTCTGTTATGGGACCCTCGCACCTAGCCGCTTCAGCTGCCTCAAGGCAGGGAAAGTCAGCTAAATAGGCGTCGAACTGAGCATATGCCCGCGTTTGTAGTCACGGTCCGCTTATCCGGCAATGTGACGCCCGCTATATGTCGCTTAGACGCGTTCCTATTCTCCTCTGCACGCAGTTCAGCGGCCATGTTCGTCGCCTCAGAAGACATTCTTTTTAGCCTAGTCCTAACTACCTGAGCTTGATCCTTCTTGATAAGCAAGGAGGACAACTCTGCCTTAGCTACGACTATGTCCCCACTAACACGGGATTTCACGGCCGGATCCGCGAAGACAAGGGTACATGCAGCCTTCAAAGACCTACTCACTAGGCAAGAGACACCCCTCGAACGACCATCAAAACATGCTGAATAAAGGGCGAACGCCCTAGACAGAATGTTCTCACAGTCATGAGAAGAAAACCGGGTCTCTTGCACACAACACACATCCACCCCGAGGCGCTGAAGGTCACGAGAGAACCTCGCCCTGCGAGACTCGGACCTCAGGCCCCGGACATTTACACTAGCTAACCAGAGAGCCATAGTGAAGCCTGATTAGGGTTGAACTACTGGTTTGAACATGGACGGGGTAAGGATACCGACCGCCTCTCCCATAGACCCATGGCCCATCTCAGTCTTGATGGTGCTGTCTTGGGAGATACCGCCGATATCCCAGGGGAAGGTCAATTTAAGTGCTCTATATAGGGAGGGGTGAACTAAAACGGGGACCCTCCCTGCACAGAACTGTTTTAAATTTTTCAAATGATCATTTTCAGTTATAGCAATGGGTAAAGCCATCTTATAAGCATTGATGGCTTCGTCAACCATGGCCCAAATCTGTTTAGCAGCAGGTTCTGATCATATTACTATCAGGACTCTCTGAGCATTAGGGAAGTTTTGCGGAACCTCTATATCCAGGTCCGCAAACTGCTTGATGGAGAGCAAGTATTTCAGGTCCTTTAACCTGTTTCCATAATCTCGGGCTCTCTCGGCCTGGGCTGGAGAAATATGGCACACCTCCTCTCCAGTGTTGAAAATTAGTCTTTTCTTTTTTTCTTTTTGCTCTCGGGTGGAGCTTCTTTGACGCTTGGAAGCGGGAGGTGGCATATCGGGTTTTTTTACGTGTGATTGACTGGGGGTACAAAGGGGAGTGGATTTTTGCTTAACGGGGGAGGGAGTGGGTGTATGGAGAGGGGTATAGAAAGACCTATGTCTATAGGGGCTGGGATCTCTACTGAGGGGTGAGGATTTGGATGGCGATATAACAGGGGAAGGTTGTTTCTTCGGTGAAGGGGTGGGCCGAGCAGAGGACGTTGAAGAGATAGGGTCTTTTCTTTTAGCATCTAATTGCTTCTTCAACTCTTTAATTTTTTCCGTCTTTTCATATCCCGGGTCAAATTTCTTTTGCTTTTCTTGGAGTGTCAGTTCAGAGGCCGGGGCATCGCCCTTAACGTTGCTAGAGGGAGTGGGGCTGTAAGTGCCTTTCTTCCTTGGGGCTTCAGGGGACTGAGGACCCGCTGTCCGGCGCTTCCTCTGGCCATACCAGCAACCAGCCATTCCCCCTCCCCCTTCTCCACAACTGCACTGGCAGCGGGCGAAGGCTCTTTGGGGAATGTGGCTTTTGATGACACGCCAACCGGAGGATTAACCGACCCGGTCCCGGAGGCTGGTACGCCCATTACAGGCGAGGCGGAATCTACAGACGCGGTCAGAGGGGGATCTTGAACAACTGGAGCTTGACTTCCAGAGGCCTTCTTCTCTGGGCAGGAGGAGGAGAGATGACCAGTCACTCCACACCTCCAGCATACCGGTCTTCGACCCGTCACAATGACCGGTAACTTCAAGCTACCAACATCTAGACAGTTGGGGATGGAGCAGAAGGCTTTCTCGTCCAGCATGATGTTAAAGCTCCACCCCCGCTCAAGCTATCACAGGAAGCTCCCAGAATTTCGCCATACTGGGAGAAGAACGCGGCGAGATGTTCCCCGATAACCTGAGGAGGGACCTCTTATACCGTTACACTGGTCCTTCGTCGGCCTTCGTACTCCGTCCGCAGTATCAACTCTTTATTTACTAGCTCGCGGCTAACCGCGGCGACGAAGTTTTCCGATGTGGGCAACAGTACGTCCCACATGAAAAATTTAGCTCCCTTAACTATTCTAAGGGGCTTAAACCCGAAGGATTCTAGTGCTTTCAACACTGTGTTTTTCGTCGAGCGACAAATTTTGCGCGTACGCTTGTCCACGATGAAAACTGACACTATTCTTTTTTCAATTTTCTTCAATTCTTGCGGGTCTTCCAAGAGTCCACCTTCTACAACAAGGTGGGCGTAACTCTTGGCACGCTCCAAGAACTCCGCTAAATTGATTACGCACTTTGGTGGGGACGACCAACAAGAGGGCGATTCCCCGGCCCCAGGCTTATCTTGCGGTTCATTTCTGGTTTCTTTAACTTTTTCAGAATTTTGGCCATTATTGGCCTCAGTAGGTCTTTCTTTTTCCTTGTTATTGCCATTATTGGCTTCCATAGTATTAATTTTTTCATTTTCATTTTTCCCAGCGGTTTCAACGTCGCTAGGGGAAGTGGTCTCAAGAGCAGGAAATTCATTTTGATTGTCTTTGTCCGGGGGGTCTTTTTTGGTAGGGTTGAATAGATGCTTACGTATCGCCTTTCTATAATCCGATAAATTTGGCTTTTTTTTAATTGCTAAAAAGGAAGGTGTTTTTTTTTTCCTTTTTTTCCATTTTTTAAAAATATTAAGAAGGAAGGGGAGGGGTAAATACGGGTGGGGAACCTTATAGGCGGAGGGAGAGAGAAAAAAAATAAAAAAAAATAAAAGGGGAGGGTAAAAATAAAGTATTGCTTATCAGCAAGACAACAATTTAACTTAACAAACAGAGATCAACAGACGAAAGTAAAACAGAAGGACGTGTGCAAAAGATTATAAACACAAATGTAAACAGGTAAAACGAAAACGCAAAACAAATGGAGAGACGAGAAAATGTGAACAAGGTTCACAAAAACGAAGAAAGAACAAAAATTAAAAGGACAACAGACAAGAAAGCAACAAATTACACAATAAAACTAATAGTTATAAACGGAAAAATACGAGAAAACGCTATACAAAATAAAATACGAAACTAAAAATGTGACAATTTACAATATGGCTGCCGATAAAAAACGGTCAACCCAACAACGAAAACGTTAAATAAGGAAAAAAGAGGAGGGACAGAAATTATAAATTAAAATTAAAAACAAATATTATATACACGTAATTAACAGATAAAACGTAGACTTTTTAACGAGTATTTAAAATAAAAAACACAGAAATAATTAACACGTAATAAAAAACGAAAAATAAACAGATAAACTCCGGGGTGTGGGCACGGGAAGAAAATAGATTTAACAAGGAAAAAGTAAAACGTAAAATTAATTAAAAAATAGAGAAGAAATAACTAATAACAAAAATGAAGTAACGGTAAATAAGAGCGAAAGGAAATGAAAAGTAAAAAATCAAATGGTCAAAATAAGAACGTTAGAAAAATGACAAATTGAACAAAAAGTCGAAAAATAAAGTTAGAAAACTGGTAAAAATAAATCAAAACTTAGCTATATTAGGGCAGTCAAAAAGTTCAAATGTAATCCTCCTAAAGACAGAATAAACAGTCAGACAAGAAACGGTGTAAAAAGTCGTAAATCCTCACTGACTGGGTTCGCTCGTACCTTCAATTTATATGTTTTTTTAACCACGTGACTGGCTCCGAAGGCATTGTTTTTTTGTCAGGTCAAAAACTAGGTTGACGTAGTTCGGACGTAGTGGTGAGCAGGTAAATTGTTTTTTTAACATCTGTTAACCACTCAGAAAGCGCCTTACAAAACTTAGTCTGGAGCCTGATATGTTTTGTGTTGCTTATTAAGAACAATGCACGTGGACGTATACGAGATAATTTTAATATTTATTATCCAATGAGAAGTTTAGGTTTTTCAGAAACATTTATGAAGATGTGATCCGCTCTTTGCACGAAAATCGACATTTGTGAAAAAGTGGTAGCGGACAGCTAAAATACTCCACCCCCAAATTGAAAGTTTGAAAAGAAAAAAAAAATTTCAATATGTATGATACTTCGCAAATTTTGTAGGCCAATGAACATGTCTGCCTGCTCTAGTTGTAGTTTTTGTCGGAGGAGTTTCAGGTTGAATATCCTTCTGCTGGGCGGAAGAATTTTGATCAAACGAGGTCGAAGAATGCTTATCGGCGTCAATGAAAGCAGGTTTCAACCTGTCAATGCTGACAGTGTTTGTCTTATTATTGATTAAGATGGTAAAATATTTCGGTGCACGGGAAATAACTTGGAAAGGACCGGAATATGTCGGTGTGAGAGGTTTTTTAACTGCATCTCTGCGTAGAAATACAAACTCACAGTTTTCCAAAGTTTTCGGTACGAAAATTGCTCTATCTGAAATGCGCGTTGCGGTAAATACGAGGTTAGACATGCGTTCTTTTAAGTCCTGAATGAAGTATGTAGATGGTCTTGTCGACACATCTTTTTCCATCATTTGACCGGGGAGTGTAAGTGGGCTCCAAAAAAACAAGCTCAGCTGTGGTGCATTTTAAATCTTCCTTGACAACACTACGCAGTGCTAGCATTACTAGTGGTAATCTCTCAATCCACGATCGTGTGTCTTCGCCAGCTGTAAGTGCTGCTTTTAGTTGCTTTCAGAAACCTTTCTACCAAACCGTTTGCGCACGGATGGTAAGCTGTAGTTGTTATATGTTTAGTACCCAACGGGTTAGTAAATTCAGCGAAGAGGGTAGACTGGAATTGGGGTCCACGATCTGTAGTAATGACAGAGGGACATCCAAATGTGGCTATCCACTCACGTAAGATCGTTTGTGCGATAACACTGGCGGTGGTTGATCGCAGGGGTACCACCACTGGCCAACGTGTGAAACGGTCCACTATTGTCAACAAGTATTCGTATCCGTCTACTTCCATTAAGGGACCGACGAGGTCGACGTGTATATGTTTAAATCGGCCATCCGGTGCAGGAAAGTGACCAGGAGGAGATCTGGTGTGTTGTTGAACTTTCGACTTCTGGCATTTAATACATGTCTGCGTCCAGTGTTTTATGTCTGCAGACATGTTTGGCCAGACAAATCGTTCAAAAATAAGTTTCGTTGACGCTTTACGGCCGGGATGAGACATAGAATGAAAATGGTCGAAAATTTGTCTGCGCATAATAGGGGGCACGTAGGGTCTAGGGTGTTTAGTGCTAATGTCACAAAACAAGTATGCCGCACTGAAAGGAATTGGTCGTTGCTCAATGCGCAGTGACGTGTCACTTTTCACTTTTTCTAGGGTGGCATCTCTCTGCTGTTCTCTGGCTAAGCATTCAAAATCTAATGGTTGCAACTTGACGGAATTCATTGTAGCTCTAGAAAGGGTGTCAGCAACGATGTTGTCGTTCCCGTTAATGTGACGAATATCGGACGTAAACTGTGCGATGTAGTCCAGCTGTCTTATGTCACGAGGGTTATATTTATCTGTTTTAGAGTGCAAGGCATACACCAAAGGTTTATGGTCAGTGAAAATTATAAAATTCCTGCCCTCTAACAGATGTCGGAAATGACGAACAGATAGATATATAGCAAGTAGTTCACGTGAAAAAGCACTATATTTGCGTTGTGCTGAATTTAATTTCGCGGAAAAGAATGAAAGTGGTTTCTTCACGTTATCACTCTCTTGGTGTAATACGGCTCCTACACTATCAGCAGATGCGTCAGTAGTAAGAGAAAGTGTCGCTTCTTCACTATCCGAAACGTAAGATAATTTGGTATAATTAGCTAGGGCTTCCTTGGCATTATTAAATGCTGAAAGTGCATCGTCAGTCAGAATAATCTTGCTGTTCTTCTTTTTTTGATTTTTGTAACAGGTTTGTCAACGGAATCAGCACTTGCGAACAATGAGGTATGAATTGCCTGTAATAGTTTACTAAACCGAGAAATCTACGTAGCTGTCGCAGTGTTGTTGGTTGTGGGAAGTTTTGAATAGCTTGACCTTTTGAGAGACGGGTGTAATGCCTTTCCCATCTATTTCATGACCAAGAAAGATCAGCTTCGGTACAGCAAATTCACACTTAGTAGGATTAATTTTAAGTCCGAAGTGCTTCAATCGCCGGAAAACCTGTTCCACGTGATCGGTGTGTTCTTCGATGTTCCTACCGCAATCAGAACATCGTCAATATAGGCGAATGTGAAATGCAAGCCACGCAGTACTTCGTCTATAAATCGCTGGAAGGACTGCGCTGCATTTCTTAGACCGAAGGGCATTCTAGTAAACTCGAATAAACCGAACGGTGTAGTCACAGCAGTTTTGTGGATGTCGTCTTTGCCACAGGGATTTGATGAAAAGCCTTTTCAAGTCCAACTTCGTAAAAATTGACGCTCCTTGTAACGTGATTGCAAAATCTTGTAGATGCGGGATCGGATATTTGTCCGGGACTGTTTGAGCATTAAGTCTCCGAAAATCACCGCATGGTCTCCAAGCTCCAGCCTCCGATTTCGACACCATATGCAAAGGAGAAGCGTATGGGCTGGATGATGGACGGATTATCCCTAAGTCCAACAGATGCTGAAACTCAATCTTAGCATTTTTATATTTATCGGGATGTAAACGCCGCGGAGATGAATGCACGGGAAGACCAGTCGTCTGTATCCTGTGTTCCGCATTGTGTAAGATTGGTTCCATATAGTTGAACGGTGTCAGAATTTCTGGATATTTCCGTAATAAATGTTGAAGACCGTTGGCAGTAGGTAGGGCTGTACTGATACCTGCCGTTGTCAATTTTGAAGTAATTCCCTTAATTGAAATATCGGTATATTTATCTTCTAAGGATCGGGAAGACATGTTCACGTTGAGTTTAAAATGGGCTAGGAAATCAGCTCCTAGAATCGGTGACTTTACTTGCGCGATGGTAAATACCCAAGTGAACGATCTACGTAATCCCAATTTTAATGTAAGTGATTTTTCACCATAGGTTTCTATTCGAGAACCGTTGGCAGCTTGGAGGTTGTATGACGTAGCTTTGGTCGCCATGTTTGTTGTAGGCGGAATCACACTAACCTGTGCGCCCGTTTTTGGAATCGGAAAATAGGCACAAAATTTTCCGATTCCGATACCGTTTCCGATACCTCAAAAAGTTCCGATTTTTTCCGATTCTCGATTCCGATTAATCGTCCCAACACTAGTAGATATATTCAAAAGTATATTTCTCACTCAATGGAAAATTGTATCTCAGCGAATTGATACACAGGCAAGACTGAAATTGTTGCACTTTTGGCTTCGTATTTCGCTTTGGTGTTATTAATGATGCAGAGTTAAAACACCATATCATCCGATACAACAATGTCTCTTGTTAGTAACCAAGATTATAGCAAGTGAAACACATGAAAGCTGAAAACATTGCTATTTTTCCTACTCACAAATTTCCCGACAATTTATTAGAAAATTTCTGACGTGGGGGGGGGGGGCAAAACTGGGGGGGTGGTCATAAATTATTTTCGGGGCGGGGTCATATGCCCGCCTGCGAAACCCTGTGTCTCCACCACTGTTTTCAGACTATTTTTGGCACCTTAACCTGGTTGGAAAATTTTGTTGGGGGTGACATTGTGTCACCCCTCCTGTGCTGGCACCCGGGGCGCCCCCCCTTGCTACGCCACTGATATCAATATTCGGATGCCTTTCAATAGTAACAACGGGTCGCGGTCCATAATTCCAATCACAGCTTTTCACAGAATTTATACATCTCGGTGCGAAACACATTTCGACTACTGCATACCACCCCTGTGCCAATGGACTCGTCGAACGTTTCCATCGCCAGTTAAAAGCTACCTTAACCAGTTCCAGCACTGTCAACAAATCATCATGGATGGATAATCTACCCTTGGTAATGTTGTCTCTCCGAGCACAAATAAAGAAAGACCTTAATTGTTCGCCAGACCATACTACGAATTTTGTTAAGTACCTACAGAATAGGATGTCATCCTTAGCTTTTACACCTACCCGGTTTTCAACAAAGGACATATACGTTCCGTCATCACTACACAAATGTAATTTCGTCTTCGTCTGGCAAGATGCTATTAAGAAAGCGCTTACGCCACATTACTCTGGCCCATTTCGCGTCCTTGCCCGGAACGAAAAATTTTATACTATTCAGTTTTCCAGTGGCCGATCTAACGTGTCTATAGATCGTCTAAAACCTGCCTATATAGAATGCAGAGCAGATTCAAGGCAATCACCAACACCATCAACGTCACTGGATGATACACAACAACAACAATGACGACGACGACGACGACAACAACAACAACAACAGACGAGTAAAGTACGAACGGTGCATTGGCCACAAAAATTTACATTATGTTACATATTGAAAATTTTGATTATCATCACACTTTCCAATCTGTAGGGGGGGGGGGTACTTGTAGCGGTTGTTTACATACACCACGCCCACAAAATACTCTATAGCCATTGGATAGAAAATAAGCACTATTTTCTATAGGACAATTTATGCATCGCATGAGCCACTTCAAATTTTCTGATGTTTACTTTGCCAAACCAGGTTTAGAAAAAAAATCAGTGATTGGTTGATTTTTGACCAATAATAACACTCCTTTCAATATTTCTCCCGCTCTCGTTCCTGGAGCCTATTCAGAAAGTATAAATAACACGGGAAAGACGTCCATAGAGATTTACATTTAGAACTAGAAATAAAAAAACAAACAAACTAGAGATACAAAAAAGAATAGTAATAATAGAGAAAAATAAAATAGATCAAGAAATAGAATTGGAAAAATTAAAAATGAACAAGAAAAAAAAAAAAAGTCAATTCTCGGAAAACTCACATTTTCCTTTTAATGCTAGATTTGATGCATCAAAAAATATCAGACTCGTTCCCACTTTTTTGAGAAAACAGTGGAGAAATATTTTTCCCCATTTCGAAAAAGTCTGGCTTACCCTACTTCAAAGCGTTTTAGTGGGAAGAGCCGCTGAAGTTTATTCAGCACTTAGTATCGATGACGCTGCAGATTATGATAAACACAATTCTAACATCATACGAATTAGTACCGGTGGCCTATAGACAAAAGTTTAGGAGATATAAAATGAGTGAATGACAGACAGACGTCGAATTCGCTCGGGAAAAAGAGGATCTCTTTGATCAATGGGCTAAAAAAGTTAACAATGATTTTCAAAAATTACGTCAGTTAATTCTTATAGAGGAATTTAAACAATGCACTACACATGATCTACAAACACATCTTGATGATAAAGATGTCTAAACAATTAATGAAGCCACAGTAATCTCGGATTCTTATGCCCTAACTAGTAAGAAAAGTTTTTTTAACTGTTCTGATTATAATGTAGTTGCATACCAGTCAGTGTCTCATCCAATTACTCTAACACAGTCCAGGCTCAACTCTCACGATACATCCTGTAAAAATTTTGAATTCGGTCAGAAAAGAAACAAGCATCTTAAAAACTCTGTTCCGAGAGAATCTAATATCCCATGTGCCTACTGCAAGAAAAGCAACCACATTATCTCCGACTGCCGGATTCTTAAAAGAAAACGTACAGAAGGTGGCTCTTTTCATCCCCATGCTTTTACTACCAAACAGTAATAAAAACCCTTTTCCCCAGGACTACTCTACACCTCGAGATGAAAAAATTCCTAAGACAAATACCTTCCGTATATAAGCCATTTTTATCTCAGGGATCTGTTTTTATCAGTGACTCTGAAAATGCCGAGCCTGTCCAAATTTTACGTGATACTGGTGTTTCTCAAACTTTGTTGTTAGAAGGTGTGCTACCATTATCGGATAAGACCTTTACCGGTGATTCAGTCTTGTTACAAGGCATTGAACTAGGTGTTATTGAGGTTCCCCTCCATAAAATTCATTTAAAATCTGATTTGGTTAATGGTCCAGTTATAGTAGGCGTCCGACCATCCCTTCCTATCAAGGGTATCACCTTACTACTTGGAAATGATTTAGCTGGTGGCAGGGTAATAGCAGCTCCTATTGTTTCTAACAAAGCATATATAAATGCTGAAAGTGAGGTGGAAGACCAGGACTTATATCCTGCTTGTGCTGTTATAATAGCAAAAACAAAGAAAAAAATAGATTCGGATAAAAAAACTAAATATTTTACCTTCAGATGATTTATTGAAATTGAATGAGACATTCATGGCTCATCAAACTGACAGGGAGCCAGTAGATAGTTATAACAAAGATCTAAATCATATTCCCTCACAAAAAATTAGCAGAGCAACATAGATGACAATTTCAGCCGAGATCAGCTTGTTATTGAACATAAAAGACCCAGAACTTCTTCTACTCGCTAATAGAGCACTTCCATGTGAGGAAGCTAAAAAAGTTAGAGAATGCTTTTACATTAAGGATGGCATCCTAATGAGAAAATGGCGTTTGTTGAATACTGAGGAATGGAGGATTATCAACCAGATAGTAGTCCCACAAAAATATCGACAAATTATATTGAGTTATAGCTCATGATACTCTCATATCAGGTCATTTAGGCATCAACAAGATTTACCAAAAAGTTTTAAATCATTTTTACTGACCGAAGTTAAAACAAGATGTTCAATTCTGTAACTCTTGTCACACCTGCCAGATGGTTGGAAAACCTAATCAAAAAATCCCCTCCGCTCCTCTAAAACCTATTCCAGCATTTGAAGAACCTTTCAGTTGAGTATTAGTTGACTGTGTTGGTATCTCTCCTAAAAACAAAAGCAGGAAACTAATACTTGCTCACGATTATGTACGCATCTACTCGCTTTCCAGAAGCTATCACTCTTAGAAATATTAAGACTAAAACTATTAAGGCACTTACTAAGTTTTTCTGTCTGGTTGGTATTCCCACAGCTATTCAATCAGACCAAGGCTCAAATTTTATGTCTGAACTGTTTCAGCAAGTAATGCATGAGTTGGGTATCGAATAGTACATATCACCCAGAATCACAGGGAGCGCTTGAACGTTTCCATCAAACTGTGAAATCTATGATCAGTAAATTTTGTTATCAGTATCAGAAGGATTGGGATGAAGGTGTTCATTTTGTTCTGTTTGTTGCTAGGGAAGCTGTTCAGGAATCTCTTGGTTTCAGTCCATTTAAACTTGTTTTCGGACACACCGTTAGGGGAGCCTAAAAGTTTTTAAAAGAAAAGTGGTTGACTATAATAAATTATATGAATCTGTTAGACTACGTGTCCGATTTTAAAGAAAAATTACATGGTGCTTTCAAACTTGCTCAAGAAAATTTAATAAATTCCCAAATGAAGTCTAGATACGATAAGGGTATTGAAAACCGCATTTTCAAACAAGGTGACAAAGTTTTGGTGTTCTTACCAATTCCCAGTCACCCTTTACAAACAAAATATTTTGGTCCTTATGAAATAGAAAAGAAAATTAGTGACTTGAATTATGTCGTTTACATCCCAGATCGGAGAAAAAAAAAAAGAAGAATATGTCACATTAATATGTTATAAAATACATTGAAAGAAAAATTGAAGCTACTGCTAAACCAATTGCTGCATGGTATTTTTTTAATAAAAACTCAAAAAACTAAATTTTATATATTGTTGATTTTGTAAGTTTTCATTTCAAATGTTGAAAACTAATGGAAATAAAGCTGCTTTTGGCAATTTTTATTGAAAACTCAAAAACTAAATTGGAAATATTGCTGATTTTGTACGTTTTCCTTTGAAATGTTGAAAACTAATGAAAATATTGCTGCCTTTGTTATTTTGCAATTAAAACTCAAAAACTGAAATTGAAATATTGCTGATTTTATACGTTTTCTTTGAAATGTTGAAAATATTCATATTTTTCAATTGAAAATATGTATTAAGCTCATAAGTAAGTAAAATAATAAAATGTACATGTCTCACAATTGAAACTAGGTATAAATAAGTAAAAGACGTGCCTATATTTCAAATGAAATTAGGCATAATGCACACAAATATATAACAATCATGTACATATTATTTAATTGAATTTAATCATAAATATGTAAAATGACTGTTATGGTCCAATATCTTCGCACCACAGTTATGGTCCAAGGTTAGAACCAAGAACAACACGAACACAAGAGTAGAATAACAAAGATATATTACAACAGAAATATAGTACAAGAAGTTGAAGTTGTTAGTAATGACTGTCCGTCTGGTTTAGAGTGAACTAATATTGTCTCGACTCGTTACACCATTCATTCATTATACCTCTTGAGAGGCGCAGTATTTATAGTGTCTTGAACGTGTTCCCAGTGTTGCTCAATGTTTTTGCTATTTACCAGTATGTCATCCAGGTATGCAATCGTGAAATCAAGTCCGCCTAACATAGTATTCATTATTTGTTGAAATATTGCCGGCGCGACCTTAATCCCAAATGGTAATCTTTGGAACTTGTATAATCATTTGTGTGCACAATAATCTCGAGCTTTCCTCATCTACTGGTATTTGCATGTTACGCTTCGCTCAAGTCTATTTTTGAGAAAATTTTCCTCCGTTTAGTTTTGTGAAAACTTCTTCTGGACTGGGTAGAGGATAGTGGTAATCCTTAATCGCTGCGTTTAATCAAGTTGAGAAATGAGCACATACTCGTATCTCCCCCGATTTCTTTTTGACGTAAACCGTAGGTGCGGCCCATTGACTATATTCCACTTTTGTCAATATATCGATTTTTTCGAGTCTATCCAACTCTTGATTTATTTTTTCTATTGAAGCAAAAGGTACATTCCTTTTTTTCTTGAAGATAGGTTGTACATTTTCTTTTATTTCTATATTTGCTGCCATTTTTTTACGCCTCCCGAGGCCGGCTGAAAATACTTCGGGGAAACCCTCTTTTAGTTTCTCCTTTAATTTATCTGCCTCGGTCGATAAACTTTTCACTTTTTGGCAGTAACAGAGGTCGAATTTCTGCATCCAGTCCGTTCCAAATAAATTTTCTGTACTTCTTACCACATAAATTTTTAATTTTTTGGTCATTCCATTTAATGTCACATTTGTAATTACTTCGCCTTCAAATTTTATTTTCCTCCCAGTTAGCGACCTAGCAATTTTATCGGTTCTCAACATGGTCGGTTTGTTCAATTTTCTTCATGTTTGTACGTTAATAATAGTTAAATCCGATCCGGAATCCAATTGTAGTCTGACTTTTCTGTTTAACATTTCTACTTGCACGTATGTTTGTCTCGTCCGTTTGGTCAGTCCTCGTGACTCTGCTTTTGCTTTCTTTCCTAGTACAACAATGAGAACTTTTATGACCCACTTTTTTGCACGACAGACAAGTCTTAAAGCGGTATGGGCAGTCTTTATACGAATGCAAAGTCCCACAGTGATAGCATGGATTGGGTGGTAGTTTTTTCTGATATTGACTTTTTGAAGTAGAAGAATTTGTTTGATCTGTTTTTGAGGAGGGAAAATTGGTTTGGTTTGTTTTTGAGGATGTTCAAAAACGTGTTTGTCGTTGTACTTTACGTATGTGCGCGATGCCAGATTCTTCTATATCTTTCGAGTCCTTCTTCACGCTTATACATCTCTGACAGTCTTCAGCCAATTTTTGTAGCGTCAAATCTGGTTCACTCTCCAGTTTTGTAAGAATTTTGCGTCTGATCTCCGCGTCTTTCGTCGAAACAATATTAAACGAATATTAAACATTTAAAATTGTCCGGACTGAGTTCAGATAACTTAAAGTCATCACAGTGTTTATTTACAATGGAAGCGAATGTTATATAGTCTTCGCTGTCCTTTTTTGTTAGATTCAGACATCTTTTGTGGAATAGTGAGGTATTTGGGCTAAATAGTTCTGTTAACAGTTTTATGGCTTCCTTGAAAGTTAACTCACTTGTTTTCCTTGGTAGGATGTAGTCTACGAATTTAGTGTGTTCGCTAGACCCTAATTTTCTTAGTAGTAGACGTACTTTTCTCGCGTCTAACCAATTCCGCAATCAAACTCATATAAATCTTCGTACCTTCTGAAGTAAACTGCGAAGGTTTTGTCTTCGTTTGGTTTATACGTGAAATCTTCGTTAGAGTTTCATATAGTATTTTGCGAGAGAACTGTTTCATTTTCGGAATTTTGCCCTTTATTTGTTATTACGCGTAGCAATAATTCTTGTACTTCCAGATGTTTCTGTTCGTTTTTCTGTTGCTGCTCAAATTGTATTTTCATAAGTTCCAATATGGTTGCCTTAAAATCTTCCATGTTTACCGTAATTATGTGTAAGTATTTTTCTTTTAGTTTAGACTTCAGGTCTTTGTTGTCTGTTATTCTGAAACCTTAGTACGGAAAAAAATTCCTGTGTAGAATTTGTGTCTTTGTTACTACTGTAATGTTGGTGTCCAAAAAGAAAATTCTTTTTTTTTTTCTTATGTTCGCGTAGAACACTACCTACGTCGCCTCTGTTAGGAACGACCGATAGCAAAAAGTTTTTTGTAGATTCTCCGCGTAGAGATTGTTTCTTGAATATACTTTTTTTAGGATTTCTCCGCGTAGAGTTTGTTTCTTCAGTTTTTTTTGTCGCCACTGTTATGGCCAACGGATAGCAAAAAGGTTTGTCCACCGCGTAGAATTCGTTTCTTCAGTTCCTCGTCGCCAATGTTATGGTCCAATATCTTCGCACCACAGTTATGGTCCAAGGTTAGAACCAAGGAAGAACAACACGACACAAGAGTAGAATAAAAAAGATATATTACAACAGAAATATAGTACAAGAAGTTGAAGTTGTTAGTAATGACTGTCCGTCTGGTTTAGAGTGAACTAATATTGTCTCGACTCGTTACACCATTCATTCATTATACCTCTTGAGAGGCGCAGTATTTATAGTGTCAGGAAGAGTCTATTATCGTTATATTATAGGTAAGTTCCCATAACAATGACAATTGTACACATATGCAATTAAAAATAGGAAAGAACAATTAAAATAACGAAAATGTATATATTTTACAATTGAAAATATGTAATATGTATAACTAGCAAGTAAAATAACTAAAAATATCCATTTTTCAATTTTAATTATTCAAAAATAAGTAAATTAACCGAAATATATATATTGAGTATTGAAAATAGTTGTAATTAAATAAAATAACCAAAATGTCCATAAATTTAATTTCAAAACAGTCATAAATATATAAACGACATTTACTTATTTTTTAAATTAAAATGGGTATAAATAAGTACAAAACCAAATGTACATATTGTTCAATTGAAAATAGTCATGAATAAGTAAAAAAAGCAAAATGTACCTATTTCTCAATTGGAAATAGGCATAATGAAGTAAAATAACAAAAATAACAAAATTGTATATATTTTTCAATTAAAAATAGGCGTAATGGGCTTAAATAATTAAACTACTGAATATGTCCATATTTTTCAGCTGAAAAATGAAAAATATGGGCATAAAGGGCATAAAGAAGTAAAAATCCAAAATGCACATGTTTTACAATTGAAAAAAAGCATAAAGCGTATAAGTATGTAAAATAAAATGTACTTATTTTACAATTAAAAATAAGCATGTAAATAACCAAAATGCACAATTTACTCAATTAAAAATAGTTTTACATATGTAAAATAGCCAAAATGTACATATTTCTCAATTGAAAATTGGCATAATTTGCATGAAATGACCAAAATGCACATTTCATTTGAAAATAAGCTTAAGTAATAAGTAACCGAAATATACATATATCTTTCAATTTCAGTCATTGAAAAATAAGTAAAATTATCAAACTGTGCCTAATTGGCATAAAGAAATAACCAAAATGTATATTTTATTCACATAAAAATAGGTAAAAATAAGTACGGAAAACCAAATATACATATTTTCATTTGAAAGTACGTATAATGGGCATACATATGTCAAATAACAATGACGTACGTAATTTCTAACTGAAAATAGGGATAAATATGTAAATAACACAAATATATATATATATTATACTTATGCCGTTTATGCTTATTTTCAATTGGAAAATATGTACATTTTGGTTATTTTAGATTTTTATGCTCATTATGAGATTTCACAATTTTAAAAGTAGGTACATTGTCCTTTTTTTTTAGGCTTATTTTCAATTGTAAAATACGTACGTTTTGGTTATTTATGTATATTTATATTTATGCATAAAATAACAAAAATGTATATATTTACAATGGAAACATTGCAAATATATACATTTTTGTTATTTTATTTATATATGACTAATTTAAATCGACAAATATGTAAATTTGGATATTTTCCATATTTATGCCCTTTAAGCCTATTCTCAGATGAAAATTATGGACATATTTTATATTATATGTTATATACTTATAGATAGTTATATCTATTCCAATTGAAAAATATATGCATTTTACTTATTTTGCTTCATTATGGACATTATGCCTATTTCCAATTGATAAATTGGTATATTTTGCGTCTTTTACTTATGGCCCATTATGCCATTATGCATATTTTCAATTGAAAATTAAGTACATTTTAGTTATTTTACTTCTTTTGTCTTTTATGCGCATTTTAAATTGTAAAATATGTACATTTTCTTTATTTTATATATTTATGCCGAGTTTCAATTGTAAATATGTACATTTTGGGTATTTTACATATTTATGTTCATTATGCCACTTTACACTTTTAAATATAGATACTTTTTGATTATTTTAGTTACGACTATTATTTTCAAGTGAAAAATATCTATGTAGTTACTTTAATTTTTATATATATTTTCAATTGTAAATATGTACATTTTTATTATTTTACTCATTTATGAATAATTTCAATCAAAAAATATAATTTTTGTTATTTTATTTATTTATGCATGTTGTGACTATTTTCGATTGAAAAATATGTACATTTTGATATTTGTAGTTATTTATACCTAATTTAATTTGAAAAATATGTTCATTTTTGTTATTTCTGTATGCTAATCATAAATATTTTCAATTGAAAAATACGTAAATTTTGTTTATTTTTACTTATTTCTGAATAATTTCAATCAAAAAGTGTAATTTTTTGTTATTTTAGTTATTTACGATAATTTATGAATATTTTCAATAGTGAATATGTATATTTTAATACATATGTTATTTTAATTATTGATGCTTATTTTCTATTGAATGAAAATATGAATTTTGTTTATATTAATTATTTATGAATAATTTCAATTGAAATATATTTACATTTTGCTTTTATTACTTACCCATTATTCCTGTTTCAATTTGTAAATTTGTACATTTTGATATTTTTACTTATTCATGCATATTATGCCTTATTTTTCATTGAGAAATGTGCATAATTTACTTATTTTACTTACTTATGCCTCTTTCCAAATGAAAAATATGTACGCTTTTGTTATTTTATTTATTGATACATGTACATTTTTTAATTTATTTGTATATGCCAATAATGCCTATTTTCAATTAAAAATAAGTACATTTTTATTTTCTCGGTCATGCCTGTTTTTAATTGTAAATTCTATATATATTTTATCTTACTTGTTTCAATAGGAAAATACGTACATTTTTGTTATTTGACTTACTTAGTCATAAATATCTAAAATAACAAAAATATACATATTTGTCTATTGAAATAGGTATAATTGGCAGAAATAAGTAAAATAACTAAAACTTACATATTTTTCAATTGAAAATAGGCATAAAGGGCACAAATAAATAAAATAACAAAAATGTACCTATTTACAACTGAAAATAGGTAAAATGGGTAAAATGATAAAAAGCACCTATTTTCCAATAGAAAATAGGAATAATTGCCATAAATTAGGAAAAGAAACGAAATGTACATATTTTTCATTTTAGATTATTGAAAAACATATAAAAAAAGGAGATATTTTCTATGTAAAATAGGCAAAAATAAGTATAGCACCCAAAATGTACATAATTGAAAATCGGCATAATTAGCCATAAATAAATAACCAAAATATATTTTTCAAGTGAAAATAGGTATAATGAGCAGAAATGTGTAAAATAACAAAAGAGTTATTACCAATTGAAATTAGTCGTAAATATACAAAAGAGTAAAAATATACATATTTTTTAATTGAAAATAGGGCATAAATATGTAAAATAAAAATTTTCAATGGAAAAATGTATTATTAGCATTCAGTAAAATATTCAAAATGTGCGTATTTTTAAATTTAAGTTATTCAAACATACGTATTTAAAATAGCTATAAACATTTAAAATAACCAAAATGTACCCATCTTTCAAATGTAAAATGGCATAATGCCATAAATATGTAAAATAAACAAAATGTACATATTTACAATTGGAAATAGTCACATATATGTAAAATAATCAAAATGTACATAATTTCAAAACTAAGAATACGCATAATAGACAATAAGAAGTAAAATATATATATATATATATATATATATTTAAAGATATTTTTGTGGGTACAAAATTTAATGATCGAAATAAAAGTATAAAATTTAATATTACAAGACATATTAAAACAATATTAAATAATAAAAAAAAAAAAAACTCAACAACAAGGGGGGGGAAGCAACTGGTTTTGCTCCCTGCTCGTCAGGCTTCCACGGGAGATTCAATATTAAAACAGAGAAATGTACAATAAGAATAGGTGGAAAAAAAAAAAAAAACATTATATATATATATATATATATATTTGTATATGCAAGAAGGAACTAGAGGCAGATGACAGCGAGTCCCAACGTTGTTTGCACAAAGAAGGCTTGCGGGACCCGATGTAAAGTGCCTCCAGAACCTTCAGGTGAAATACAGAGTGTGACCGGGCCAACACGGTGAACCAGTCAGTACTAAATTTGGCGGCACAATCTCTGCTATTTAAAAGATGTTCGCATATGGCGGAACTGTAGGTGTTCGGGACGAGTCCACTTAACGGCAAGGTGTGTTTTCTAATTTTAGTAGGAACGTGCTGCTTTATTCTAGTGTCTAAGCGCTGAGTTGTTCTCCCTATGTAGTTGGCTCCGCAACTACAAACGTATTTGTAAACAATTGAATTGATATGGTGGGGAGGGAGAACGTCTTTACACGCAGATCGAAACATGGGCCGAGTTTGAAAAATAATCCGAACTTCAGCAGAGAAAAAGCAGCAGCGGACCTTTGATGAAATTTGTTTGGCCATTTTTTCACACTTTGTGCCAATCCAGGGTAATCTAAGGTAAACAGGGCATTTTTTGACCGTGTAGAAATCGGCACTTCTGAACTCTTCAACTTTACTCCGGATAACTGAATTAACAGTATCAAGAGGATAACCCAAATTACATAGGGTATCCTTAATAAAGTTAATTTCGTTGTTCAGGAAAGGCTCGGAGCAAATCTTTAATGCTCTGTGGAGGAGGGTTTTGATAATGTTGATCTTGCGCTTAGTGGGACAAAAAGAGTCCCAACGCGTGTATAACCCTGCAAAAGTAGGTTTTCTATAAACGGAAGTAAGAAAACCTGTTACCGTACGATGTACTAATACATCCAAAAAAGCCAATTGAGGATTAGACTCTTTTTCGATAGTGAACCTTAGTGCCGGATGGATACCATTTAAGAACGAAAGAAACTGGTCAGCCTCAACTTCACCGTTAAATAAACAAAAGGTGTCGTCCACATACCGATAGTACAGTTGAGGACAAAGTGGATTCCTTCGTATCTTTTCTTCCTGAAGCCAACAAATATGTTAGCAAGTGCCGGACCCAAAGGCGAGCCATATGACTCCGTCGATCTGTCGGTACATAGTATTGTTGAAACTGAATTCAACGGAGGACGTTGCAAATCTCATCAATTCCCGAAAAATTGACTCAGGAAAAGTAGGTGGAGTTAATGAATAGAGATAGAGATAGAGATAGTCGCAACAAATATCGATGGTTTCCATCACAGGGACACAAGTATACAAGGAAGAAACATCGAAAGAGCACATAAACTTACCGGAAGAAGACAATTTTCGTACGCGGTCAACAAAGGAAAAAGGAATCTTTGATACAAAAACCATCCAGGCACTGCAACACAGGATCCAAAAGTGTGGAGAGCCATTGGGCTATCTTGTGTTGGGCTGAATTGATCATGGACAAAATCGGTCGCAACGGTACACCCTCCTTATGTATTTTCGAGAGACCATATAATCGGGGACGAATCGAACCGGAAGGACGGATTTCGGTGGCAATTTCTTTGAGAGTAACCCTGATTTTACCCACTTTAAAAGTGATTTTGAAAAAAAATTCACACGAGGAGGTTCCATCACAGGTGTCAGCAGAACCAAGTCTAGTAAATTTTGAAGTGTCTTCTAAGATAGAAGACATTTTTGGTTATATAGTCTGCTCGATCCAAAATAACTACACCAGCACCTTTATCAGGTCTGGAAATAATCAAGTTATAATTATTCCTAAGAGCGTTTTTAACACGCTGATGTTCTGCTTTCCATTTGGATTTAGCAGTTGCGACAGAGGAGCAGGAAAAAGTGTTTGAAATTGTTCAACTGGGCTTTCAAATTAGTAACTTTACATCGGGTCCCCAAGCCTTCTTTTGTGCAAACAACGTGAGTGTTTGTTGGGACTCGCTGTCATCTGCCTCTAGTTCTTCTTATATATATAAATATATATATATATATATATATGTGTAATTTTTTTTTCCACCTATTCACATTGTACATTTCTCTGTTTTAATATTGAATCCCGTGGAAGCCTGACGAGCGGGAGCGAAACCGGTTGCTTCCCCCCTTGTTGTTGAGTTTTTTTGTTTTTTTATTATTTAATATTGTTTTAATATGTCTTGTAATATTAAATTTTATACTTTTATTTCGATCATATATATATATATATATATATATTTCAATTGAAAAGAGGCTTAATGGGGTTAAATAAGTAAAGTAAACATGTCCATCTTTTTCAAATGAAAATCAAAATAATGGGCATAAATAAGTAAAATAAATAAATAAAATGTACACATTTTTCAATTGAAATAGGCATAAAGAACATAAGTAAAATACATATTTACATATTTCTCAATCGCTGGCATAAGTAAAATAACCTAAATATATATGTTTTTTCAATAGAAATTGGTCTTGAATATGTAAAATAACAAAATTATACACATTTTTACAAGTGAAACTATGGACAATTGGCATAA